>OZ023265.1:8289659-8745594 GCA_964006375.1 Tillus elongatus
CCATGTATCGCTTGGCACTACAACTCCGCGAACTGGGACGAAATGCGGGATTACTTTTCCTCATTTCCATGGGCGTCTGTCTGCTTCTCTCATCCTGACCCCACTGATATCTCACAAAACGTCACCGAAATTATCCAAGCTGGCATGGAATTATTTATTCCACGTACACAGAAAACCTCTGCAGCCACTCAAAAGCCCTGGTTCTCTAAATCCTGCGACAAGGCCAGACTTAAAAAGGTCAAAGCTCACAAAAAGCTTCTACACAATCCCAGTCAAGAAAACCGCCAAGCATTTAACGACGCAAGAAACCGCTATGTCCGCATTCTTTCTGAGGCAAAAAACTCGTTTAATAACTGCATTAAAAACAAAGTCATCTCAAGTTCGAACGGCTGCAAACCCCTCTGGACTCTTGCTAAATCTATTGGGAATAATTTCTGCAAGAGCACGTTCCCACCTCAGGGGATGAAATTGTTTCTACCGCCCTGGGCAAGGCTGAACTTTTTGCCTCGTTGTTCGCTGGCAACTCTACTCTCAACCCATCTCTAAATGTTCAACTACACACAGTCCCCAATGTCGCGCATAAAATGATAGCATTTTCAAAACTAAAAAGGTACGAAAGATTATCTCTTCTCTTAATACCAGGAAAGCCTCTGGTCTTGACGAGATCCCAGCAATTGTTCTCAAAGAATGCGCACCAGAACTTGCTCCTGTCCTGACTCGTCTGTTTCAGACATCTTACAATAGAGGCATATTCCCTAGTAACTAAAGAACTGCTCGAGTAGTACAACCCGTCCGCAAGAAAGGATCCAAAGCGCTTTCTAGCAACTATAAGCCTATTTATCTCCTTTCAGTCTTCTCTAAAGTGATGGAAAAGTATATAAACACCGAATTAGAAAAATTTCTTGAAAAACACAGTTTAATCCACGACAGGCAGTATGGATTCCGTCAACGAAAATCAACCGCCGACCTCCTTTCCTTTGTCAACCATTCTTGGAACAAGTCTATGGAACTACACAGTGAATCCCAGATTGTCGCTCTAGACATATCCAAAGCATTCGACCAGGTCTGGCACGCCGCGCTGCTTAATAAACTTCCGGCCTATGGCCTACCACCAAAACTCTGTACCTGGACAGCAAATTTCCTCTCCACTCGGAGCATTTCTGTTGTCGTGGAGGGCCATCTCTCTAAACTATATCCATTTAATGCAGGAGTCCCTCAAGGTTCAGCTTTAGCCCCTACTTTGTTTATTCTCCACATCAATGACCTCCTCTCTAGCAAATCCAACTCAGTTCACAGTTTCGCAGACGACAGCACCCTCCACTCAAATATACAATATTCTAAGCCTGTCTCTTTAGCCCAATTACATGAGGATCGCAGACTCATGGAGGGTTCTGTCTCTGTGGATCTTCAAAAAATATTAGACTGGGGAAGTAGAAATTTTGTACAATTCAACTCTACCAAATCTCAGTCTTCATTTCTATCTCATAAGAGATACACCAGCCCCAGACCAATCACAATGAAGAACCAAGTTATTCAAAGTAATGGGTCCTTTTCACTTGTTGGCATTTCTGTGGATCGAAATCTCAATTGGCACCAACATGTCACGTCAATTGCAGAAGCGGCTGCTAAGAGATTAGGTTTCCTCTTCCGGGCTCGCAAATGCTTTTTACCAGCTAATCTCTATACCTTATATACTTCACAAATAAGGCCAATACTGCTCCCACAACTAGGATGCCGCTGCCGCTTCTACACTCGCTATCCTGGACTTCATTCAGAAGAGAGCGTCTCATCGGTTACCCTACCCTCACCCAAAGGCTGCCATCCCTTGCCCACCGACGTGCCGTTGGTGACCTTTCTCTCTCTCTCTATCTCGCTCTCTATCTCTCTCTCTCTCTATCTCTCTCTCTCTTATAGATATCTGCACGGGCACTGCTCAGAGGAGCTTTCTTCCATAATTCCTCCACCTGCTGCCCCCAACAGAGCTACCAGGGGAACAGAGCGAATGCACCCTTTTACTGCCCAGATGACCAGACATAGAGTATCTTGTTATGCCCGCTCTTTTGTCCCGAGGACTTCCAAGTTGTGGAATTCCTTGCCGCACATGTTTTTCCTTCTCCTCCGAACCTTCAAACCTTCAAGTTCAGAATATTAACAAGTTCGCTCTTTCCTCCTTGTCGACACCCACGGTACGATAGTATTTAGGCTGTGAGCCCTCGTGGTGTGTTGTTGAAATATATACAAAAAACAGTATGGTGGCCAAAAACGGAACAAGCGGAATGCGGTTAAAATTTATGTTTAGGATCATTAGGCCCATTTCTCAAAATTGAAAGAGAGAGATTATGCAGATTGCGATGAAATCCTTATCAGAGAGCACCATTAATTTTTAAACGTAGTAAAGTCAAAAATAATTTATATTGCTACTAGATCCCTCTACACAGAGTTTTTACAGTCTTGTGATTTTATTTTTAAGAGGTGACTAAACACTATGTGAAAAGTGGAACCTGTGATGAGCACCGATAAGTACACTTGGAAAACCCAATTCACCACAGCACAAATTTTGAAAAGACCTTACGATTCACTGACCACGTCAGCGTCATCAGAGGATGAAAAATTCGTAGTTGCTAATATAATTTAGAATTTTTCATCCTCTGATGATGCTGACGGGGTGAGTGAAACGATCCTAAGGTCTTTTTAAAATGTGTTGTGGCGATTTGGGTTCTCCTAGTGTACTTATAGGTGACTAAATGCCCTAAAGGTAGGCTATTGACGTTAATCGCCTTAAAAATAGGTGGATAATAAGATAGATACGATATCTTTTTAATTTAATAAAATTTTATTTTTAAAAATTGTGCAAACACTAAATGTTCCAAAATGATTGCCCTGTGGTACCCCAACCGTTAGTTCAAACGTACTAGACGAGTAGGACACAAGCTGATAATAAACAAGCATCGTATCATAAAGTAAAATATATTAAATGAAATACAACAACCATCCATTATGATGGCAGGGTACACTTATTTTATAAATTACTAAATACTCCTGGAGAAAATCATATGTTATAAAGAATATAATATTAAATAATGCAATGTTGTCTTATTTACTTATTGACAAGCGTGGCGGTCGCTTTAAAAAGCTAAGTATATAGGTTGTTTATAGAACAGACTCGGTTATTTTTCTTCTATTTGCCCTTCGAAAGTATTTTATTGACTAGAACCTCAGCAATTGGACTTGCATACTTGGTAATCAAAGCCTTGTGTTCTCTGACAAAGGACGTCACAATATCATTCAATACATTAGTGGATAAAGCACTGAAGTTCTTGTTATTAATAAGACCCTGCATGTCAAACTAGAAGAAAAAAAATCAATATATTTCGATTATAAAACATATATCTTCTGAATGTCACAACGTCTGGAATAGACATACTTCTAAGGTAAAACATACAAGGCTATATCTCCTTCAGGCTCTTAATAGACAGGCTCTTCAGAATTCCTATGTCACAAATAAAGTTTGATAATGAGTTAATTATCAAGCAATTAGCCATAAACAACGATTATCCTATCAACATAGTTGAGAAACTGATTAGGAGAAAAAGCCGCCAAATTCTAAGGGAAGAAAGTTCAGTCATCCCAGCATCTCAGGTTGACAGCGTTTGCTACTTTCCGTTGACATATCGTGAGCCTATTACTAATGCCATCTCAAAAGTCTTGAAGAGAGTCAACGTAAAATTCGCTTACAAGTCGAAGAACACTTTGAATAAAATGTTAGTTCACAATAAAGACGACATCTCCCTCCTAAAGATGCCAGGAGTTTATTGCCTTAGCTGTGGAGATCCTGATTGCAATCCTGTCTACATTGGTAGAACTGGAAGAGCTCTAAACACTAGAATTTCTGAACATCTCAGAAGCAGAAACAATGCTGATAACGTCACTTTAGCTTTTGGCTGCCGCCTCAGAGAAACTGGTCATTCGTTCGATAAAGAAAACAATGTTAAAATCTTTCACCCATCCATTTTCGGAACTGAACAGTTCGTCCTTGAAGAGATGGAGATCTACAGATACACCTACAACTCCTACAGCACTGTGTTCAATACTTCCAATACCAGTGATATAAATTTTCTGCCAATCTATAGACCCTGAATAAGTGCCATCTAGAATGAAAAACCAAAGTATTCTGTGGGGCCAAGGAGCCCGGAAATGTTTCTTGCTCTGTGCTTCTCAGGACAGTCCAGCAAGTGTCAGCGCCACTCGTCGGTCACTTGTCATTTTTAGTTAAAAGTGGTAGTTCATTCGTTTCCCCCTTCCCATTCGCATCTGATTTTCAGCTTTTAACTGTCCTCCATTTCGATTGTGACATTTTATTTGTATTTCCGTGTACCTATTGCTGTGATTTGAGGTCTTTATGCTCATAATTCTGCCTTCACCCATATAGCGCAAGGAAACAAAGACGACAGTCTATGAAAACAGCTACTGTGATAGATTTCTTATAAAGTTCAGTGGCTGTTTTAAAAAACAGAACGTAAGTATGTGTAGCCATTATTCTTAAGACATATGATAGGTTGATCTCAGTGTTTTTCTGTGAAAGTTCTTCTCTGATTGTGCAGCCTGCCTCAACATATTCTCTACCTATTTGTTTAAAGACATTAGATTGTAGTGTGTCGGTGCACTTTAAGCGTAACTTGCACGGGCTCTGGCCCGTTTTTATCAGTTTTGTATTGTTGTTTTTACTGCATGGAGGTACTTTGACCAAGCTTTGGCATTTGGGGTTTTTAACTTTTCAGCTTTTAATTTTTTAGCTTTGATTTTTTATAAATGTAACTATTAACAGAGTAGTTTAGCTCTGACTTCACGTTTGATGTAGACTTTGCATGTAAGACTGTTTAGAATTGTGTAACCTCTTTTGTCATGGGATATTTGCCAACTTATCAGAAACTCTGTTTCTGACACAACCACTTTTTGTAACGTTCCAGGAAGCCCCTGAAGATGGCTTAGGTTATATAAGCCGAAACAACGCGTAGGGCCTTTATCAATAAATACATTCTGGAAGTATAGCCTTGGCTGTTTTATCTTAGAAGTAAAATTATAAAGCAACATTTTTATGAGGATTATATACAACCAGAGAAAGGCTGACATCATCTGAAACAAAAATAGGGTCGTCTTAATAAGACAATTCCCTGCTTGAATAGAATGTGCTACGAAACTAAATTTAAAGTACTTTAGAAATTGTAGTCACCAAGCCTTTTTGGCATGTTATCTTATAGCCTCTAAAGAAATTAATTTTTTAGACGATTTCATTTTCTGCCTATGCCTCTGATATCTTTTTCAAACTGATATTAAAAACTAATAGAGAAGTCACGACTTTGAAACTATCAGAAATTTTCGTCAAATGAGCGCGGTGTATATAGAAACAGTAAATACTTACCGAAGATTCATCTAAGTCAAGTTCAACTTGAAGGTTTTTAATGGAAATGGATGTGAAATGGCTTATACTGACTTTTCCACGTCCTGTAATATTTACGTTCTTAAGGTGAACACTGAAATTTAAAATTAGATCAACAACAGAAACAAAAAAAAAAGATCATTTAATAACGAAACATATATTGGTCTTAAATGTCAAAAGTATAACAAATATTAAAGGTATATATTACTAAAAATAGTTATTCTAAAAAAATTAAAATATCCAATTAGGTAAAAAAATCACGCCTGTTTTCTGCTTTGAAATGTTTTTCCTTTACATGACAGACACAGTTAATAGCAAGTACAGCTTGCCAAATATAGAAAAAGACGTGAAAATATCACCTACTGAGCATAAGGGAAAGCGAGATTGTATTTTGAGAAAAAAGATAGATTGGTTATTTGCCAATCTGCTGATATACGTGCTCAATATTATACAACTTTTACCGAATTTTCATTAAGACAAATTCGCTAATAGAAAAGCTTTTGAAATATTTTCTTTAGATGAGCGAGAATTTGGGTCCCTAAAACCCAAAAGCAAGGTACGTTAAATTTTATATATATATATATATATATATATATATATATATATATATATATATATATATATATATATATATATATATATATATATATATCCGAGCGATAACTCAAAAAATATAAAAATACTTAACTGATTTGAACAAAACGTGGCACATATCTTCATTGTATTAAGACCGCGGACGAGTTCGTATATCAGCTATAACGGACATTTTTTCCTCCAAAAATATACAAAAATATTTTGAAAAATGCGATATTTTTGTAAGTATCAGAGTAACTGGAATGAGATTTTAAATGTGGGTAGAAATGGTGTATATAAACCTATTTTGTGAATTTTAAGTAATTTGGTTCACAATATTTAGTGACATGTGAAACGACTTAGTGGTTAAAATCCAATGCTCGACAGACAGTGTAGTTAGCTGCCACGCATAGATTGATTTATACAACAGGTATAAACCATACACCAACGCTAGCCAAACTAAATAAATAACAGGTATAAAACATACTACTCGAACCAGCAATCGTGAAATCTCGGCCAGAAATATGGAAAATGACAGACGACATGAAATAAAAAATTTGCCAAATGATCGTGATTTAACTGGGGAATTCAATCAATTCTTAAAATACACTATATTTGTAGCTTGATGAACGGCCCCAAATACCGTTTTAGCACAGCTTAGATATATTATGGTTTTAGACGGAAAGTGTAGCATAATATAAGTAGAAATGTAAACAAAATCAAGTCAAGTCTCTATAATAATGATTCTAAAATAGATTCTTATATCTTTAAACTAAGACGTCATATAAGACCGAAACAGTCATGGAATGTGTTTCAATGGCTTTTCTAATATTTCTGTAATTAATTGTTACGTATACTTCTAATATAAAATAGTGCACAGATTTTACAATCTTGGACAAAATCTCATTTTGGTTTAGAGCGCCTGAATAACTTTGTCACTTTTGAGCCTGAACTTATAATTTTCAGCAGACATTTTAGCGAATTTTTATTAAAGAAATTTATATATATATATATATATATATATATATATATATATATATATATATATATATATATATATATATATATCTATATATATATATATATATATATATATATATATATATATATATATATATATATATATATATATATATATATATATATTTGTGTGTGTGTGTGTGTGTGTATTTAGCCGATAGGTCAAGAAGTTATTAACCGATTTTGATGAAACTCGGCAAGAATCTGTCTTTTATTAATAGCTTGGATGAGTTCGTTAGACAACCCTATCGGGCTAGTTTTTCTTTAAAAAAATGTATCAAAAAATTACAAAGCTTTTTTGATGCAATTTGGTTTATATATTGTCCCCGTGAATACCTTACTGCATATCAAAATCCAACCTTCTAGCTTTATAGAAAATGATTTTAATCATTTAATGAAAATTCGCTACCACAACGCACTTGCTGCGTCCCGAAAATTTTTTATCTTGTATTCAAGTATCGAGTGTGAGATGTCATCGTTGTCAAGGGCGAAGGTTAAGTATGGAAAAGTAACATATTAATATAACGAATAAGTTATCTACAGATCAAACTATTTTAATTCATTGATTGTTGTTGCCCTTACTTGGTGAAACTGGTCCATACTACATACAGACTTGGAGACTACTTCTCTGGCTTCACAGTGGAGTCAGAAAAGTAGTCTCCAAGTCTGTAGGTAGTCAAACTATTTTATTAAACGTTCAAATAACAAATGGGACGTGTTCTAATTTTTAGGTAAAAGGGTAGTGTTGAAATATTAAATTAAAAATTGAAGTATGAAGGATGAGGCATGTGTAGACTAAACTTTTGTCACTTCAAATAGTAAATGTGGTGTGTCATCGTTCTCAACCTGAAGAGCAAAGGATATGTATATATATTGTAAACTTACGTATGCAGATATAACGACCTAACTTCAAGGTATAACAGTTTAGCCTCACAAAGGTATATACAACAAAAATTTATACAGCAAAGGTGTATAGAACAAAGATATGTACAACAAAGGTGTATACAATAAAGCTGTTTACAACAGTATCTACAACAAAGACGCATAATTCATAAAAGAAATCAAGAGAAGAATGCAGTATTAACGATTAAGAAAAAGGGTAAAAATAAGCACATCTTGATTATAAATATGCTAGTATGTTTAAATCGAACTGGGTACATTAGTAATGTGCAACTTAAAGGTAACACGTAGTACGGTTTCTTCAGAGACCTTTGATCAATTATCGAGAGTAACACTGGCTACCTAAATGCCGCAAAATTGTTCAAAAGTAGGGAGATAATTTTCAGCCAGTGGTTCGAAAACAGGAAAAACAAAGAGTTAATTCTTTATTACAACAGTAGGTCGGCGGCTCATTCATGAAGCTGGCATTTCTGACCCTCAAATGAGCTAAGTAGCAGCTCATTTCACTCCTACGACTGCTACATACTTGGTGGATTTTCGTGGAGTACAAACTGAAAACAACTTGATAACTGGTGGATATTATGTTTGTAAAGATTTGATAATGAAGGTCTGTCTGATATTAAATGAATAATAGTGTGCACAGCGAAAGACAGAATAAAACTCCAAACTGCATCCTAAAAACATCTGGATGGCCGGTATACCGGCCTATCAAATGTGCAGCAAGTAACAGCTCATTTAGTACATACGAATGCTAGATACTTTCCAAGTTAGCAGTAAAAAAAAATGCATAGTCGATATACTTTTAACTTTATTTTTAATGTTATCTTCAGATTTAGGTGAAAATAATAAAATTATTTTAGGGCTACTTACTCTATATAACCATCTCCATAGAGAGGAATAACATTTTTCAACTCCAGGTCAGATTTATAGTTGTAAGTGACGTTGATATTGTCAAAGAGGACTCCAAAATCAAGTTGACCTGTCCAAACGGCGGTGTGCAGCATATAAACATTGAAATGGCTGAGACCACTTAGCTTAATATTGCTTGCATTATACGTGCCACTGTTAAAACAAATATTAAAAAACATTGCAATTAAGGAGTTTCCACTAGAGTAAAATAAAACTGAAGCTACTATTTTACAAAGATACAAATTATTCCTTTTAAAATCATTAAAGAATTATTACTGCTTTGGGTTTGATAACGGTCTTGAATTGGTGTGTGTGTGTGTGTGTGTGTATCCAACCGATAACTCAAAAAATACTCGCCTAATTTGCACCAAATTTGGGAATTACCTTTATTTTGTTAATGACTTGGATTTTTTTTTCAACAACACACCACGAGGGCTTACAGCCTAAATACTATCGTACCGTGGGTGTCGACAAGGAGGAAAGAGGCAACTTGTTAATTCTGGACTTGAAGGTTTGGAGGTTCGGGGGAGAAGGAGAAACATGTGCCGGCACGGAATTCCACAACTTGGATGTCGTCGGGACAAAGGAGCAGGCATAACAAGATGTTCTATGTCTGGTGACCTGGACAGTAAAAGGGTGCATTCGCTCTGTTCCCCTGGTAGATCTGTTGGGGGCAGCAGGTGGAGTAACTATGGAAGAAAGCTCATCTGAGCAGTGCCCGTGCAGATATCTATAAAAGAGAGAGAGAGAGGTCACCAACGACACGTCGGTGGGCAAGGGATGTCAGCCTTTGGCTGAGGGTATGGTCACCGATGAGACGTATAGCTCTCTTCTGAATGGGGTCCAGGATAGCGAGTGTAGAAGCGGCAGCAGCACCCCAGATGTGGGAGCAGTATTCGAGATTTGGTCTTATTTGTGAAGTATATAAAGTATAGAGATTAGCTGGTGAAAAGTATTTGCGAGTCCGGAAGAGGAAACCTAATTTATTAGCAGCCGCTTCTGCAATTGATGTGACATGTTGGTGCCAATTGAGATTTCGATCCACAGAGATGCCAACAAGTGAAAAGAACTCATTGCTTTGAATAACTTGGTTGTTTATTGTGATAGGTCTAGGGCTGGTGTATCTCTTATGAGAAAGAAAGCAAGACTGTGATTTGGTGGGGTTGAATTGTACAAGATTTCTACTTCCCCAGTCTAATATTTTTTGGAGATCCACGGAGATAGAACCCTCCATGAGTCTGCGATCCTCATCTAGTTGGACTAAAGAGACAGGCTGAGATTATTGTATATTGGAGTGGAGGGTGCTGTCGTCCGCGTAACTGTGAACTGGGTTGGATGTGCTAGAGATAAGGTCATTGATGTGGAGAAGAAACAAAGTAGGGACTAAAGCTGAAGCTTGAGGAACTCCTGCATTAATTGGATACAGTTTAGAGGAATGTCCATCCACGACAACAGAAATGCTCCGGTTAGAGAGGAAATTTGCTGTCCACGTACAGAGTTTTGGTTGTAGGCCATAGGCCGGTAGTTTATTAAGCAGCGCTGCGTGCCAGACCTGGTCGAATGCTTTGGATATGTCTAGAGCGACAATCTGGAATTCACCGTGTAGTTCCATAGACTTGTTCCAAGAATGGGTGACAAAGGAAAGGAGGTCGGCAGTTGATCTGCGCTGACGGAATCCATACTGCCTGTCGTGGATTAGACTGTGTTTTTCAAGAAATTTTAGTAATTCGGTGTTTATATACTTTTCCATCACTTTATCACTTTAGAGATGACTGAAAGGAGAGAAATAGGCATGTAGTTGCTAGGAAGCGCTTTCGATCCTTTCTTGGGGACGGGTTGTAATCGAGCAGTTTTCCAGTTACTAGGGAATATGCCTCTATTGTAAGATGTCTGAAACAGACGAGTTAGGACAGGAGCAAGTTCTGGTGTTCATTTTTTTAGAACAATCGCTGGGATCTCGTCAAGGCCAGAGGCTTTCCTGGTATTCAGAGAAGAGAGCATCTTTCGTACCTTTCTAGTTTTGAAAATGATATCCGTCATTTTATGCGCGACATTGTGGACTGTTGGTGGTTAAACATTTGGAGGTGGGTTGAGAGTAGAATTGCCGGCGAACAACGAGGCAAAAAGTTCAGCCTTGCCCAGGGCGGTAGCAACAATTTCATCCCCTGAGACAAGAGGTGGGAACGTGCTCTTGCAGAAATTATTCCCAATAGATTTAGCAAGAGTCCAGAAGTGTTTGCTGCCGTTGGAGCTTGATAGGATTTTGTTTTTGATGTGGTTATTAAACGAGTTTTTTGCCTCAGAAAAAATGCGGACATAGCGGTTTCTTGCGTCGTTAAATGCTTGACGGTTTTCGTGACTGGGATTGTGTCGAAGATTTTTGTGAGCTTTGACCTTTTCAAGTCTGGCCTTGTCACAGGATTTAGAGAACCAGGGCTTTTGAGTGGCTGCAGAGGTTTTCTGTGTACGTGGAATAAATAATTTCATGCCAGCTTGGAAAATTTCAGTGACGTTTTGTAAAATATCAGAGGGGTCAGGATGAGAAAAGCAGACAGACGCCCATGGAAATTAGGAAAAGTAATCTCGAATTTCGTCCCAGTTCGCGGAATTGTAGTGCCAAACGATACGTGGGTGTGATGACTGTGTGACCTCGGGTTGCATTGCACAGGAAGCAGTGACAATGCCGTGGTCTGAGCGACCCAGGGGGGCGGTGACTGATATCTTATAGCAGTCAGGATCTGTAGTAAGAATGAGATCCAAGGGATTTGAGCTGTGTGTTGGGATGCGAGGAAAGTAAGTAGGTTGCTGAACCATATTGGCTAAAGAATTGCTGACTGCAAAGGCCTCTGCTGCTCTCCCTTGTGTATCGGTTTTTGAAGATCCTAGCCATTCCTTATTATGGACATTGAAGTTACCAAAAATAGTGACCTCGGAGGAAGGATATTCAGAAATCAGATGGTCGGTTTTTTCAGAAAGGTAGTTAAAGAGCTGGACAAAGTTGTTGTCAGAAGGTGACCGGTAAATGCAACAGATGAATTTAGTTGCAGCCCTGAGAGAGAGTTTTATCCATAGTATGTCTTTTCTTCCAGCTTCTAAATTGGGGAGTCTGGTGCAGGGTATATTGCTACGGACGTACGCGCACACGCCTCCATGCAATCTAAAAGAAGTAAGGAGCTCATGCCCCGGGAAATTAAGGTGATTAGTGGCTGTTTTGGCACTGATTTGAGTTTCGGTCAGGAAGAGGAGTTGGGGCCTATTGGCCTGGAGGAAATGGTGGACGGAGTTCAGGTTAGAATTTAGGCCACATATATTCGAGAAGGATATTGTAAATCTCGATGCTGGCGCCCCCTGTACACCCCTCTCCCGGAGATCCGAATGGAGGGGTATTTTACCTCCGGAATCTTTTGTACAAGGAGGAGCCATCATCATTTTTGTTTATAAGGGAAACCGACTCATACACCAGAACCGGAAACTTCCGTTGGGACTTCATGCAAGGGGTGGTACCTCCTCGGGCGTGAAAAAAATCCTTTACTATCACGTAAAGGAAAATTCCACTACCACGTACCATATTGCAAGTATACCACACCAGTCAACTATTAAAGAGCTGATGAGTTGGTTCATCAGATCTTTACGCCCAATTTTTCTTAACAAAAAATTAAAATATATTTTTAAACGGAATATCTCTCAAATTGTTTAAATGACTGAAACAAAAATTTACAACTTAAAAGAACATAGACAGACGTAGCCGTGTACCAATTCTCAGGAATTTTGATCAAAGAAAAATAAAGTTAGTCTAAATTAATATTAAAATAATCCTCGACATCACTTCAAATTCTGCGATGCAACATGCACAATGTCAGACAGATGACGTTACCTGTACTACTATGCTATTTAAATAAATCGTAGATAAGAAACAATGGAAATTACATTATTGCAATATGTCAAAATGTAAAACATTGTGCGATGTACCACAGGGACGCCATCTCGGTGCGGAACCGGCTAGTATGTCGTCACGACAGCTCTAGTTAACAACATGTTATAGATAGAGGTTGTGTCCGACGTTTGATATTTTACAATTGACTTTTAACTAACCTAACATATTTAAAACATGGATATAAACATTGAAAATAAATATTGGACGATGGTTATAGATAAAAATTGTGAATTAATGACTTAAAACAATACAATTTTGCGTAAAATAAAAAATCAGTATATCAATAAATAATATTCTAAGAGCAGCGTTAACACTCGGTTTTTAATATTTTTTAATTGAGCCACGACAGGACCCCTTAGACATTTTTATTATTGTATAACCTGGGGAAATAACTAATGCATTATGTAGTAATAGTAACAGTATCGGCATTTTTATAGTTTTTCTTCGTGCGGAAGACAATATTTGTTAGGTTCGTTGTGTTAAATTTAGTACCACGGGCGTCAATGTTCTTTGCAGGTATCAAGACCTGCTTACAAAGTGAAAACTGATAGATAAGTTACTAGATCCATCATTTTTATTATCGATGATTTCGCAGGTCAGTTGGTCAATCTTTTTTTTTTTAATAAATAGCACTTTAAAGCGTATTTCTGTATTTCTCGTATTGTATGTTTCAAACAGTACAGTCTTCCGCTGAAAATTAGACATACCTACGTTTGTTAACCATCCAAGCCTATCGAGCTTAATCTACAAGCTACTTGCTTGCGGTCGACCGGATTTCAGTGTAGTCTTGGACAAAAGCTAGGTTCATACACTCGCGAATTGCGAAATCGCCGCGGACGTATTCCTATTGGCTTATATAAAATCATATCGTAAAACTGTTGTTTTTATTACATTTTATAAATATGTTTTACTAATTTTTGTGTGCATACAGTTAAAAGTGATTTTTTAATCAAACTTATGGCTGTTAAAACGATCTAAATATCTTATCTACTTTTAAGTTTGTGTAGCACCAATGTTAATTAAGGGCGCCCCTTCTATTATACTTACTTATCTTGTGCTTATATATATATATATATATATATATATATATATATATATATATATATATATATATATATATATATAATAAGTTTATTCATCCAAAATTCTACATACTTAATTCTAATTACAAATGGAAAATTACTCCAATAAGCACATGATTTTAGTTAACGACGAATAAACTACAAGTTTATTACAGAAGCTTTTAGCTTATATGCATATAATATACGTCAATTTACTCTACATCTTTACCTTCTTTTTTTTTTGAGTGGTATACATTCCTCATTCAACTAGTAATAGTTTTCTCAATTTTATCCCTGGGATATTTATAAGCCATTTACTTATAACCCTCTTGAAAGGTCCCACACCACCAATACTTTTGACCGAGTCAGGTAACAGGTTATATAGCTTTGGTCCATAGCATCTATGATATTTTTTGCCTATGGTTTTATGGATTCTGTCAACCTCACACCTCTGCACTCTCATGTTATATCCGTGTTCAACCCTCAGATAAGTATGTTTGTTACCAAAAAACCACAACAACACCGACCTAGCATACAGTTGCCGAAAATCTAGAATCCCCAACTCATCAAAAAGTTGATCACTGGGATACAATCTATCTTTGACATACAAAACCTTAAGAATCCATTTCTGAATAACACCCAGCCTCCCTAAATACACAGCATCGACTCCGCCCCAGCTTAATATACCATACATAAGTTGACTTTGGATCAATGAAAAATACAATGTTCGCAAACAACTCAGACTAGGAATTCCACTTAAGTGTTTGAATTTAGTAATAAATAAGCGCAACCGTTTAACGAGATGCTCTATGTGGTGGTTCCACCTAAGATGACTGTCGAGAATAATACCAAGGTATGTAACACGATTTTCCAATTGTATCTCTAATTCTCCTACTGTAAGAGACTTGAAAGTGGGTATATATTTTTGGTAAGATGTGAAGGGAAGGTATACCGTCTTATCAGGATTTAAGGTAAGTAGGTTGTCAGAGAACCAATTTTTTATCGTCTTAAAATCTGTTTCAGCTTTATGTTTCAGTATATCCCAGCTTTCTGCGCTATAAAATATTGCTGTGTCGTCAGCATAACTGACTAGTTTACCCTGTGACTCTTGCGTTAGTAAATCGTTAATATAGATGGTAAATAATATCGGCCCCAAAACTGATCCTTGTGGAACCCCAGAGTTTATCATTCTCTCTTCACTGATCTCATCATCCACCCTGACACAGTGTCGTCTGTTAGTCAAATATGACTGGATTAAGGCCCCTGCCTGCCCTCTTATCCCATATGCTTCTAACTTTTGAATAAGTTCTGTATGATCTACAGTATCAAAGGCTTTTGATAGATCGACAAAAATGCATAGAGCCAGTCTTTTCTTATCTAATGCCTTGTATATGTTACGAACCAAGCTGGCCGCCGCATCCTGTGCCGATCTACCTTTTTGAAAACCAAATTGAAAGTTAGATAGCACACGTTGCATCTCAAAAAATTTGACTTATCTCTTTTTTATCATCTTCTCAAAAATTTTTGACAGACTTGAAAGCAATGTTATTGGCCTGTAATTAACGACATTTGTGGTATCACCTTTCTTATATAAAGGAATAATTATTCCCTTCTTAAGTACCGTAGGAAACACCCCTTGTACAAGCGTAGCGTTGAACAGTTCCACCAGAATAATGGAAATTTCTGCATATATATATATATATATATATATATATATATATATATATATATATATATATATATATATATATATACATATATATATATATATATATATATATATATATATATATATATATATATATATATATATATACAGGCTGTCTCACGTAAGGCGTGCATTAGAAGTTTTCAAACTAGTACTGGCATTTGGAATCTGAAAATTTGTAACTGCATGTATCACCATCTGCTCATTATAACTAAAATATTTTGGTGACTGTATCGCTTCCGGTTGTACCGGAAGTTGCCAACAACTTTCTTAATTTTAATGGAATACCCTATATATTATTGCACATTCGGAATGAGCATGCAATTCTGAGGAAAATGATATGCCACTTGTGCATACTGGCGTCAGCGTTTCTCAAGATAATCGATTTTCTATTGTTTTTCCGTCATAAAGTTGCCAATCTTTGAAATGGCAATTCTCAGGCATCAAGTATGTGATGGTTCTGAAACTTTGCATAACTATAGTCCTAGTGGTCAGAATTCTTCTCATTGCGAGAAAAATTACAAAAATAATACAGGGTGTTGTTTAACAAAGATCAAATATCGATGATTTCAAACACGAAAAAGTATTTTTTTCCAAATGGAACACCCTGTATATTTTTATCGCATATTCTTCAGAATGATATTCTCCTTCGATCTGTATCAGCATTCCCTATACCTATCTTGAATTATTTTTGAATTATAAGAAGGAATATGAATAAAACAGGAATATACTACAAAATTGGGACTCTTCCTAGTCGGAGAGTAGGCTTTGGACATAATATGAAAACTTATGTCAAAGAGATGTATTATTAGTCTCGTTAGTTGTCATCGCAATAGAGTGATCTATTTCTTTGAAAGTATTGTGAGCTACACAATGGAAAATATTGTTGAAGAATATTCTGCTGACATCATTCTAAATTTATTTTACATCCACGGAGAATGCAGGAGAATCGTGAGTAGAACGTGCCGTCACCTATGAATAGGACAAAGTTTTCCAGAATCGAGTCAAATTTTCGGAATAACTGGAATGGTAATTTAAATCGAAATCGTTCCAGTAACAATACCGGCAATGAAACAAATGAAATCAATGTGTTGGGTTATTTCACGGCCTATCCACATGCCTCCATCAGGCAGGCAGTAGAAGATTTAAGACTAACTCGAACATCAATTCAAAGAATTCTTTTTAAGTATGGATGGCATGCATATGCCCAAAGGACAGTGCATGGATTACGGGAGGGTGACCACATTAGAATGGTTGCATTTTGTGAATGGTTGATGGTACGGATCCAGGAAGACCCAGATATCTTAGATAGGATTTTATAGACGGATGAATCAAAATTCACAAGAAAAGGTATCATCAATCGGAAGCGATGTCATTTCTGGGCAGATGAAAATCCTCACTTTATGCGTGAAGCGCATTTCCAGTATGAATTCAGTTTCAATGTTTTCGCTGTTATTGGAAATGGAAGAGCTTTTTTCCATATCTACGAGGAAATGTTGACCTCAGAAAGTTATCGTAGAATACTTCGTGAAGTTGTTGCTGGTATCTTGACTGGTTTGCCTGATGCAGAATTCTGGTACCAGTTAGATGGCGCTCCAGCACATTCTACGGCAGCTGTACATCAGGAGTTGACAAGAATGTTTGAGGATCGTTGGATAGGACCCGGCGGTCCATGGCTTTGGCCTGCCAGGTCACAAGACCTGACTCCACCTGACTTCTTCTTATGGGGTTACATTAAAAATGAAGTTTATTCCAGCCAAATAACCTCCCGAGAACTGGAGGCTAAAGTGTGACAAGCTTTTAATGATCTCGATCCAGAAATGATCCGAAGGGCTACTAATTCTGGATTGCAAAGAAGATTATTGAAGTGTCTTGAAGTCAATGGTGGTCATATAGAGCATATTTTGTATTGAAACTCATACGCATTTTTAAAATTAATTCTATCACTGTTTCATTGATTATTTTTTGTATTAAAACTCACTGATATATTTTCATACTGATAGATGGCTCTATAACTTGTTTTCATTTTGAGTAATTAAGTTTCAGGGCGATTCATAAACATGCCTCACTATGCTGGATTGAGTAGATGATTTATAATTTATAAAACAGTGCAAGTCGAATCGGAATGTCTTCTTTTTAAAGGGTAAGAGGTGAAAACGTATTCGAACACACAGAAATGGAAAAATGAAATGGAAAAAATACTTCTTCAGAGTTATTCAATTAATCTAAAGAGCGACATTAATATAATAAAACATAATACAGGTTTTCATTCTTCTCGTCCAGAATATGAATGGAATACCTACATGAAAAATTCTGGGTTCTTTTTGCCCTATACCCAAAGCTTACTAGTGGTATCTATTAACATTCCCCGATACCGTTGTATAGTTACGAGTTATTATTATTATCATTCTTATTATTACTATTGTGATTATACAAATAATTATTATTATTATTATTATTATTATTATTATCAATACAAAGAAAAGAAAAGAGTATTATCTCGGATAATACAAAATTCACATATTTCCCATCATAACTCGGGAATCATCCGAGATAGGTATAGGGAATGCTGATACAGATCGAAGCAAAATATCATTCCGAATGATATGCGATGAAAATATACAGACTGTTCCATTTGGAAAAAAATACTTTTTCGTGTTTGAAATCATCGATATTTGATCTTCGTTAAACAACACCCTGTATTATTTTTGTAATTTTTCTCGCAATAAGAAGAATTCTGACCACTAGGACTATAGTTGTGCAAAGTTTCAGAACCATCACATACTTGATGCCTGAGAATTGCCATTTCAAAGATTGGCAACTTTATGACGGAAAAACAATAGAAAATCGATTATCTTGAGAAACGCTGACGCCAGTATGCACAAGTGGCATATCATTTTCCTCAGAATTGCATGCTCATTCCGAATGTGCAATAATATATAGGGTATTCCATTAAAATTAAGAAAGTTGTTGGCAACTTCCGGTACAACCGGAAGTGATACAGTCACCAAAATATTTTAGTTATAATGAGCGGATGGTTATACATGCAGTTGCAAATTTTCAGATTTAAAATCCCAGTACTAGTTCGAAAACTTCTAATGCACGCCTTACGTGGGACAGCCTATATATATATATATATATATATATATATATATATATATATATATATATATATATATATATATATATATATATATATATATATATATATATATATATATATATATATATATATATATATATATATATATATATATATATATACGTTACTTATAGGGCGTATTGCGCTGCATATTATAAAATTATTTCGACACTCACAGGGCCCATAAGTCGTTGGTGTTGGTGATACCTAAAATGTGATGTGGCATGTTTGTAAAAAAGATCGAGACGCAGTAAGTGCATTTTGGTAGCGAATGTTCATTAAATGCTTCAAAATTCAATAACTCAATTTGCTCTTAACCTAAGGTTCGTCGGCTAGGAAACGAATTTTCTCGGAAACATTTTAAATTTATTTTCGGAAAATCTCTGTACATTTTCAAACACTAAGTTATTCTGATAAAATATGGTACGTTATTTCTACTATATAGGTTATACCGATGACTAAATTGATGCCTGCTTGCATTAAAGTGACATATTTGCCATTAAAAACATTTTTATGAAATTTCACTTTCATGACTCACTTGCTGCGTCCAGAGTTTTTTAGTGAATTTTTATTTAAAAAAATCCCCTAATAGAGAGGTATCGATGGTGAGACTTTGCAAAAATTCTTTCAAATGAGCGCGAATTAGGACCCCTAGAACCCATATCCGGGGTCAGTTTGAATGTTTATATGTTTATATATATATATATATATATATATATATATATATATATATATATATATATATATATATATATATATATATATATATATATATATATATATATATATATATATATATATATCCGTCTGATAACTCAAAAAATAATTAACCGATTTAGATGAAACTCGGCAAGTGCCTTTCTTTTATTAATGGCTTGGATGAGTTCGTTGGCCAGGAAAATCAGACGGGGTTTTCCGGAAAAATTTTGAGTTTTCTTTCAAAAAAAAATTTTTTTCCGAAAATTTCGATAAAATTTGGTCTACATATTGCTTTGGGAAATACCTAACTATGTGCCAAAATTCAGCTTTCTAGGGTTACAGAAAATTGAGCTATTCAAGTTTGAAACATTTATGTTTAAATCATAAGTATGTGGTTGCTGTTGGTTAGTCAATGCTTCTGTTATTGTCATTGACTCATGAAATTCATTTTTAACTTTCAGAGAAATGTCAATAATACTGAATTCACTGATTGTTAATCATTGGAAGCATTTACGATTATATATAACCCTATTGTAATTTATTATCATTTATCACCTCTGTAGTATAATTATTTTTGCCTTACAACTCGCAGCGTTTTTAGTCAATTGTTGTTATTAATAGTCAATAGTTTCTTTGCGAATACACACACCTTCCATTGACTTCTGCTTCTGCCGCTGTTACAGTCCTTTTACTTAGAGCTAGAGTTGTAACCACTCATACAAACAGTGTTTTTTAACCACGTGGCTGGTGGACTGACCGAATTCATTCCCAGTTGCTGTTGATTTACTCATATTCTCTTAATATGTTTGAAGATGTGGTGTCACTATTAACCGACTATTTATGAAATCAAATAAGTAAATTAAATATGTAGTGTATTAAGACAAGGGAAAAAGAAATAAAACATATATAACTGTGCACATTTTGATTATATTTTAGGGTGCTTGAGAGAGGTATTGTCACAGCATAATATCTTATTAAAGTTCATTTGTAAATAGGTTTAATTTTTATATGTTTATATATATATATATATATATATATATATATATATATATATATATATATATATATATATATATATATATATATATATATATATATATATATTTATATATATATATATATATATATATATATATATGATAACTCAAAAAATAATTAACCGATTTCGATGAAACTTGGCAAGTGCCTGTGTTTTATTAATGGCTTGGATGAGTTCGTTATCCAGAAAAATCAGACGGGGTTTTCCGGAAAAATTTTGAGCTTTCTTTCGAAAAAATTTTTTTTCTCCGAAAGTAACAAAGCTGTTTTAATGAAATTTACTATATATGTTGCCTCAACCTTACTACGTACCAAAATTCAACTTTCTAAGTTTAGAGAAAATTGAGTTATTCAAATTTTAAATTTTCTTTCGAAAAAAATTTTTTTCTCTGAAAATTACAAAGTTATTTTAATGAAATTTTGTGGATATCTTGCCTTAGGAAAAACCTTACTACGTATTGAAATTAAACTCTCTAAGTTTATAGAAAATTGAGTTATTTAAATTTGAAGCATTTAATAAAAATTCACTACCATAACGCACTTCCTGCGTCCCGAGTTTTTTAATTACTTTAAATTGTGTTACAATCCTTTCCAGGTAAAATAAGTTTTAAAGTAGGTATATACCTCGATGATTAGTGATATCAGAGATTAATTTATCTTTGGTTTTCTGTAATTATTAATACAATTTTAATTTGACTTACTTGATTATACCAGGTGGAAGAGTTAAATTCAGCTTATCAGCATTTAGAGGATCTGGTATTTTCTTTCTCACTTGCTCTATTATACCCTTAATTATATCGTCAATCCATCCAGTTACTTTAGAGGCTTCTACAAAATAATAAATTAAAACGGTAAGTATATAGTAATATAGCATTTGGGAAAATGTACAATTACAGTTACTATTTTTAATTTTTTTTCACATACATAATGTGACTGGCTAGTTTTTCTGAGAAACCAATTTTTTGCAAATAAAAATAAAATTTTCCTATGAAAAAATTTATACCCCCGAATATAATAAAGCTATGTTTATGAAATTTAGTACACATATCAAGGGCGTAGAGAAGGGAGGGGTAATGGGGGTAATTACCCCCCCCCCTAAGACCGAGGGAGAAAAATTACTAGGTCAGAATTTTTTTTTTAATGAGAAAATCTCGTTTTAAGTAAAACTCTTGAAAATTTTTTTTGTGAATATGCTTCTTGGACCTGCATTTTCGCAAATTTTTTTTAAATATTTAAAAGAAAATATGCTAAGAAATCAGTTCGTTGTCTTTTAGATCTGCTAAAAGAAAGAAGTATGAGCGCAGTTAGATGCTTCACGAGATTGTATGAAGAAATTCACAACCTGGCAATGAGTTAAATGTTTCCATAAGGTTTCCTCGTATAAGCACTATAGACAGAGACGTCTTACTAAGGTTACAACCATGGGGTTAAGGAGTCGCGGGCCAAAGGACTCCAGGGGGCAAGCTGAGGAAGTGCAAATAACAACATAAACTCCCGATGAAGCTTTCCCCAAGACCGTCATGCGCGGTAAAAATCCGCATCCTGCACGAGGTGACCCTGCTAATAACTAAACATGACGGATCTAGACAAGGAGGTCGAACTAAACTCCCCCAATCTACGGTGTCACGTGACCCGTGCCTATGGATGGATGGCACCAGGGCGATGGTGTCGTGAACGGAACCTCTGGAGTACCAGGCAACCCTCCAGAGTAACCAGCCTTGCACCACACAGGGGGTTCTGATGGTGTGGACAGTATTTCCCCCATTCTCGTGGGAACAACATGAAGATTATAAATACATATAAAACCAAAACCAATGAGGCTCGAGGAGTGGCTCCGGCTACAGACTTGATCCTTGAGTCTATCCCGGAAACGGAGACGAGCCAGGGTGCGGCAGCGGACTCTGGAGGTCCCACGACCGGCGTAGATACGGGGGATCAGGGGGTAGCTTCGGCCAGAGACCTGTCCCCGACACCCAAGCTGGAGGCTGGGTCCCACCGGAGGGCGGCGAGCTCCGCGGACTCCGGGGGCCCCTCCACCAGTGAGGACTCTACTGTTAGAGTAGAGGGACTGCCCCGGCAGTCCAAGCGTCTTTCCGGGGCGCAAAGAAAGAAGCTCCGGAGGGCGCAAAAAATGGCGGCCGGGACCTGGACGGTCGAGAAACCTGTAAAGGCGCAAGAGGGGAGTGCGGGTCAGAAGAGGACGCGCTCGAACTCTAGCACGCCCACTACAGACAGACGTTCCAAAAGGGCCAGGGTGCCTGTAAAGGCGCAAGAGGAGAGTGCGAGTCGGAAGACGCCGCGCTCTGGCTCTAGCACGCCTACTACAGACAGACCTCCCAAAGGAACTAAGGCCGGAACACCGGCGCAGACTGGCTCTTACAGGGAGGCTGCGGAGGGCCTCGGGATGGCGGTGATTGACAGACGCCATCCTGAGGTCACGCTAGACCAGGGGAAGGCGGACCTGATCCAGGCTGCGGTGGTAGCTGCAGTGGACTCTCTTCAGGAAGGGGAGAGCCCGCCTCAGTTCCACCGGACGCGCCTGACGGGGGGCATCCTCTGGACAACCTGTGCCGGCCCGCAGTCGCGGGACTGGCTGCGGAAAACGATCGGGGGCCTCGGTCAGATTTGGGAGGGGGCGGACTTGACAGCCGTCGAGCCCAAGGAACTCCCAAAGAGACGCAAGGTCCTCGTACGGATCCCTGACACCGTCCCGCAGGAGACGGTGATCAGCAGACTTAAGATCCAGAACCCTGAACTGGGGACGCAACACTGGTCGGTTCTAAGCAGGAAGGCAGAGGAGAAAGGACAGACGCTCGCCTTCTCGATCGACCCGACATCTTACAGAGCCCTTGAAGGAACCTCCTTCAAGGCATTCTGGGGCATGGGAAGGGTTAGCTTCCGCCCACTGGGGAAGCAATTAAGGGTTAATGGGACTTAGGTTCCTTCAGGTCAACCTCCAACACAGTAGGGCAGCCACGGCCGGACTACTAATGGCTCTGAGGAACACGGATGTGGCCCTCATCCAGGAACCATACTCCTACAAAGGAGAGATCAAGGGACTCGGCGGAGCTAATGGAAAGCTCATCTACAGCAGGTCCAGCGAGAATCCGAGGGCCTGCATTTTTGTCAGGGAAGGGATAGAGTTTCTCCCTCTAATGAATTTCTGTTCCAGAGACCTGGCAACGATCAAAATCCGATGTGGAGGAGCGGATGGGCTGAGGGACATTACTGTCGCGTCAGCCTATCTGCCAGGGGACAGCACGGACCCTCCTCCACCCAACGAATTGGAGCAGCTGATGGTGGGTAGCAGAGCAGGTGGATGGCAGACCATCATCGGCATGGATGCGAATGCGCACCATGAGTTGTGGGGTAGCTCGGACACAAACTCTAGGGGTGAGGCACTTTTACAATTCTTTATGAAATTTAATTTAGACATATTGAATAGAGGTAATAAACCGACATTCGTCACAACACGGCGTGAGGAAGTTTTAGACCTAACAGTTTCCACCCAGTTTCTGGGTGACTTTGTTAAAAGCTGGGCTGTGTCTGGGGAAGTGAGTAGCTCAGACCACAGATACATCCGGTTTGAAATCGCCAAAGTCGAAAGAGAAACGGTATGGTACCGGGACCCCCGCAAGGCGGACTGGGAAGCCTACAGGGCAGACCTAGCTGTGGAACTGCGGGGGGTTGAGAGGGCCATAAGGGATTCAATAGACCTCGAGATTGCAGCAGTCCAATTGCGAGACGCAATTACCTCGGCCTATAACGCCAACTGCCCCCTGAAAATGAGGGTGTCCACCAGGAACGTCCCATGGTGGAACGAAGACCTCAGGCAAAGGAGGACGCAGGTTCGTAAGCTGTTTAACGCGGCCAAAAGGTCGGGAGCATGGGATGAATATAGACAGGCCCTATCGACCTATAACAAAAGACTGAGGGACGCCAAGAAGGAGTCGTGGAGGAGGCACTGCGAAGAAGTGGAAAACACGTCCGAGAGTGCTCGACTACACAAGATCCTGTCTAAGGGCCCTCAGACTAACATAGGCTCCCTTAGAACACCCACGGGAGGCTTTACAAGCTCGGGGGAGGAAACTATGGAAATTTTACTCCAGACGCACTTCCCCGGCTGTAACATAATAAACCAATCACCTCCGGACTGGGAACACTCAGAAATAGAGGCGCCTTATAGGCGGGCATCTAGAGTAGACTGGACAGTCGCTAAAGAGGTGGTTACCTGGAGCAAAATCAGATGGGCCATTAACAGCTTTAAGCCATACAAATCGCCGGGATTTGATGGAATAATGCCCATCATGCTCCAACAGGGGATAGATATACTGGCGCCGGTGCTTACCCTCATTATGAGGGCCAGCCTGGCTCTGGGGTACATTCCGAGGGCATGGAGACTGGCCAGGGTTGTATTTATTCCTAAACCTGGGCGTCCAACAGACCAGGCAAAGTCCCTGAGGCCAATAAGTCTCATGTCCTTCTTGCTGAAAACAGTGGAAAAACTGCTCGACCGGCACATTAGGGGCGGTGTACTGGAAGCATATCCTCTACACTGCGGACAATATGCATACAGAGCAGGATTCTCAACAGAAACAGCACTGCACCAACTGATGCTGAAACTGGAGAATACGCTGGAGAACAAGGAGGTGGCGCTGGGGGCCTTCCTAGACATAGAGGGGGCCTTTAGCAACACCTCGTTCGGATCGGTTCTGGCAGCTGCCCGGGAGCGTGGAATAGAGGAGACCTGCTGCAGGTGGATCGGTTCCATGCTCAGGGACAGGGCGGTGTTCACCTCACTCGCGGGAGGGACTCTGCTGGCGGGGGTCGCGGCGGGGTGTCCGCAGGGGAGCGTTCTGTCTCCCTTGCTCTGGTGTCTAGTCGTGGACGGCCTGCTGGGGAGGCTCTCGGGAGGGGGGTATGAGGTACAGGGCTATGCGGACGACATTGTCATCATAGTCCGAGGAAAGGTCACACAGGCAGTGTGGGAGCGTATGCAGACTGCACTGAAAGTGGTGGAAGGGTGGACGGTTGATCAAGGGCTCGGGGTGAGCCCCGAGAAAGCAACCGTCGTGCCGTTTACGAGGAGGAGGAAGTGTGAAAGCCACAGAACTCTCACTCTATACGGTAGGAGCGTTCCAATGGCCAGGGAGGTAAAATATCTTGGGGTCGTATTGGACTCTAAGCTAACCTGGAATGGTCACATTGGAAAAATACTGCGTAAGGCAGTCATGACCTTAGCCGTCACTAGGCGGCTATATGGAAAAACGTGGGGACTAAGACCTAGTATGGCCCACTGGCTGTACACAAGGGTGGTCAGACCATCGTTAACATATGCGGCACTGGTCTGGTGGCCTAACGTGACACAATCCAGTGCCAAACAAAAACTAGGCAAGATCCAAAGGATGGCTTGCCTAGGCATCACAGGGGCCATGTCTTCAACCCCAACAGCCGCCATGGAGGTGTTGCTGGATCTACCCCCCCTACAGTTCGTTATTATGGGAGAGGCCAGGCTAGGACTATACAGACTAGCCTGCAATGGTAGACTGAAGATCAACCCAGGCTTCAGGGGCCACTGCAAAATTCAGGAGATCGTGAAGGAACCCATGCTTGAAATGAGGTCAGACTTCGCGAGCCCGCGAATGTGCAGGGAAAACAACTTCACAGTGGAAATCCCTGATCGCGGGGCATGGCGGGAGGAGACGCCGGGCATACCACGGGACGCGCTCGTCTGGTTCACGGACGGATCTGGCGGGGAGCGTGGGACGGGGGCAGGTGTTTACTCGGAAGGACCGAGGGTAAGTCACAGTATTTCCCTCGGAGCCCATGCAACGGTGTTTCAGGCCGAGATGTACGCCATCCTGCACTGTGTGCGGGAGAACAAGAGGAGGGGCTACACCAACAAGCGGATCCTCATAGCCACAGACAGCCAGGCAGCCCTTAAGGCACTAAGTAGCCCACGGGTAAATTCCTGGCTGGTGAGTGAGTGCCGAGACGAGACGAGCGACCTGGCTGGGCAGAATGAGGTGACCCTCATCTGGGTGCCGGGTCACTCGGGGGTCAAAGGCAATGAAGAAGCTGACAGTCTTGCGAAGAGAGGGTCAGCAGAACCATTTATGGGACCAGAACCGGCTCTGGGCGTGTCAAAGAGCACTGCCAGGGGAGCCATTAAGTCCTGGGTCAGAAACCAACACAAGGTGTACTGGGCGGACTGTCGAGGGCTCAGACATGGGAAGTCAATAATTGACGGACCCAGTTCAAAGAGAGCTGTGGAGCTGCTAAACCTTAGCAGAGGACAGCTCAGAAACACAACAGGTCTCTTGACGGGACACATGGCCGTCAAGAAACACCTACATAAAATGGGGCGGTTCGAAGGGGACCTCGCATGCAGACTCTGCGGCGAGGGGGAGGAATCAGCCCAGCACATCTTGTGCGAGTGTATAGCTCTGGACCGGAAAAGACAACTGATCTACGGTCACTCTAGACCGGAGACAGAGCAATATAAAACTTCACCCTACCAATCGCTGTGCAGACTAGTTCAAGGCACAGTGATTTTGGAATGGGTGGAGTAAGACTAGGGGTATGCACAATCAACCAAGGGTTGCGGTGCTATCGGGGCGGCAAGGCCGCGGACGAGCCCTGAGGGAACAAAAAAAAAAAAAAAAGGTTACAACCATACTAACATTTTCGTTTCTCTATTAAAGAACATCATGGAAGATCTTAAGTTTCGCTTTGGTACTAAAAAATGTTTTGCCTAAAAATGAAACTATCATTCCTGCAGTTATAATAGAAAAAATGACGGCAACATTTCATCTTCAGAAGCAAATGTATCAAAATATTTGCTGGAATAGGAAAATAATAATAAGAGTCCAGATTTTTTACGAGTAACGTTGGATTCGGATTTAGCTACAGCTGAATTTTTGTGTTAGAAAATAGAACGACAGGTCTCCAGGTGCTTGTTGAAGTTGTTGAAACTCTCAAATTATCTGATAAAGAAGTATTTCGTGACATAGGTACATCTCGCACTGAGATTTTTTGCAGGTTTTCCTGCAAGTGTGGAATCTGCAGAAAAGTATTTTTCCGCGTTAAGAACGTTTAAAATTTGATTCAGCTTAACAATGGGACAACAGAGGTTAGATGGACTAGCCTTCATGCATGAGGATCGGAGCATTCCCACAAATGACGAAAAGGTTTTGGAGCGATTTGCGAAAAAAAAAGAACCCTGGCATTACTCTGATTTCGAGTTTGATTTTTTAATTGTTTTTAGTGAATATTCGTAGGAAAATTTCACACTATAACTCAAAAAAGCAATGGTCCAATTTTCATAAAATTTGGCAGGTACTTTCATTTTGTAAGTGGGTTGGATAAGTTCGTTATCCAGAAAAATTGGATCAGGTTTTCCTTTTTGGGTTTTCATTCGAACATTTTTTTATTTCCGAAAATAACAGACCTATGGTAACCAAATTTGTAATGTAGGTTTATGTTATAAACATTAAATTATATACAAAACAGATTTATATGTTACAAAAAAAATTATAAACATTTAATAAAAAATGTTTGGTGCAGATCATTTCCATGAAAATTCACTACCATAATACACTTGGTGCGTCGCCAGACTTTTGTTATCTAATGTGGGAAATATTTAATTTTGTTTTTTATTAATATTTTTGCAATTTTTTGTTCAATTATTTTGATTCAATACATTGTTAAGCCTTTGTATTTGTAATTTTGTTTACCTTTGTATTTTTGGAATACCCTCCCCAAGAAAAAAAATCTATCTGCGCCTTTGACACATATTGCCTTAATAGAAGCCTATACACATGCAAAATTAAAGTTTATATGTTAATGGAAAACAGTTATTAGACTTTGAAGTAAATTTGCTATGACGAACTAAGGTGAGCAAGAAAAAAAATGTCAAAAAGGGTATATCACCCTAATATTTCAATGTTGCAATTTTATTAAACTAATTATCACAGTAGATTCGTCTCACTAATAAAAATTAACTTTTTTAGTGATCCTTTTTATCGTAAGGTGCTTGGTTTTGTCAGAAAAAAAATGTTTTACCCTATTTTTATATATTTTGCTACATGCTTGGAAACGCTGCTTTGTGGGTCCCAAGGGCATACCCAGCGAGGGGCGTGGGGGTGGGGGAGCTGACATCCCCCCTGGAAGCAAAAAATAAATCCTTATAAAAAAAATAATACCACAAACAAATAGGATAATTATCCTACATCTTGCAAAGCTTTACACTGATCTAGAGCCATCTAGCGACTGGTAGCGAAATCTGTCAGTCAGTTAGTGGGATTCGAGAAAGAATAAGAGATCGCTAGAGTCTACAGGCGGCAGCCAATGAGAGAAAAGGAAATCTTCTAGAAAGATCTAGTATAATCTGTGGAAAAAGAAGGATTTAGCAGGAGACAAATTAAAGGATATTGAAGTGACTGCACTCTTGGAGGAGGCTAATATTTTTTCCCTGCAACAACCCATGCACTCCTCATTTTAAGTGCTTTCTTATCAACTACGGCTACTGTTGAACGATCTTTCAGTACCCTTCGAAGGGTAAAGACCTGGCTGAGAAGTACAATGGGAGAAGACAGACTGACTGGGTTGTGTTTGATGAGCGTCCATCGAAAATTCTTCAAGGAAAATCAGGACTGGATTGAAACGAGAGTTTTGAACAAGTTTTGTACAAATCCAAGAAAAATTATACTACTATAATACATGTAACTAGAATATTTTTTTAAGCAAATAATTGTAATAACTTAGTTGATAAAGCACTGCTATAATTATACATAATTTTCTTAAAATTTTGGTTTCATTCACCTTTTCCGCGATAAGATGTTACAACCTGAACGACCATGGCTTGCCCCCCCCTAGTTTTGATCCTGGGTACGCCATTGGTGGGTCCACTGCCGGAAGCGGTTTTTGCATACAACGAAAATTTGAACACTTGGTAATACAGTCACAAATGGGCTTTAACATTAACCGTTCTCAGTTCTTTTTCGGGCGCTAAGGTAGGCAAGAAAAAAAAATGTCAACAAGGGTATATCACCCTATTATTTCAATGTTGCAATTTTATTTACTAATTATGTAAATTATAAAAATAATGCGCCGATTTTGATCAGATTTTCTATTTTCTGAGTACCTTCCTTTTGCAAGTGGCTTGGATAAGTTCATTAGCCAGGAACATCGGGCCAGGTTTTCCCGGAAAATTTGGGGACTTCCTCAAAACGTAAAAGTCGCAATTTGAAACGTCAAAATTGGCAACATTTATGCAAAGAACCTAAAACTAATACGGATTATGTAAAGAAAATGTGGCAAGAAGAGTGTTCTGCAAACCCTTAAGTTTTAGCTTCAACCGCTGTTGTCCTTCATTTTACTAAAATATTTGCAGAAAATTCATATCAAATATACGCTTTTTCTGATGCTTTGGCTGTAGGTTTAGTTAAGTTTATGGTTTAACGGTCTATAATTTTTAGCTAGTTTTCGTAGAAAAAAATCGTTATTGAGGAGACCGCGACTTTTAAAAAGATTTCTTCAAATGAACGCCAACTAGATCCCATATCCGGGTTTACTTTCAGTTTTTATCTGTTTACATATATACAGGATGACGCATTTCTGCGGTAAAGCTCAATATAATTGTTATAAGATACGAGAAAAAATTGTATACGTTAATTATAGGGTGTCTTGAGCTGCATCTTATAAAATTATTTTGACAATCACAGGTGGCCCATAAGTCGTTGATGATTTCTACAATTTTTTTTCGAAGACCTTTATATTATTGCATTTTGCATTTTCTATCGAAATATAATGCATGTTTGTAAGAAAAAAAATCCAGACGCACTAAGTGCGTTTTGGTAGCAAATTTTGATTATTTACTTCAAATGTCAATTACTCAGTTTGCTATTAACGCAAGGTTCGTTGGGTAGGAAACCAGTTTTATCGGAAACATTTTAAGTATATTTTCGAATAAATTTTTGTACATTTTCACACAAAAAGTTGTTTTGATAAAATATGGTACATTGTTTCTACTATATAGGTTGTACCGGTAAGCAAATTGATGCCTGCTTACATTAGAAAGACATATTTGCTATTAAAAACATTTTTATGAAAATTCACTTCCATAACGCACCTGGTGCGTCCAGACTTTTTTACAAATCATTTTATTTCTTAGTTAATTTGTATTCTAAAAAAATTCACTAATAGGGAGGTATCGATGGTGAGACTTTGCAAAAACATTTTCAAATGAACGCGAACTAGGACCCCTAGAACCCATATCCGCTGTCAGTTTCAATTTTTATATGTTTATATATATATATATATATATATATATATATATATATATATATATATATATATATATATATATATATATATATATATATATATATATATGTATCCATCCGATAACCCAAAAAATAATTAACCGATTTCGATTAAACTTAGCAAGTACCTTTCTATTATTAATGGCTTGGATGAGTTCGTTAGCCAGGAAAATCGGACAGCTGTTTTAATTAAATTTAATGGATATATTTCCTTGGGGGAGGCCTTACTACCTACCAAAATTCAACTTTCTATATTTACAGAAAATTGAGTTATTCAAATTTTCAATTTTCTTTCCAAAAAAAATTTTTTCTCCGAAAATCACAAAGTTATTTTAATAGAATTTGGTGGGTATCTTGTTTTAGGAAATACCTTACCACAAACCGAAACTAACTTTCTAAGTTTATAGAAAATTGAGTTATTCAAGTTGGAAGCATTTAATAAAAATTCACTACCATAACGCACTTGCTGCGTCCCGAACTTTTTTAATATAAGAACGTACTATAAGAACTTACGTGCATCATTTCTTGTTACTTCTGTTCTTGTTGTTGTTATAGTGAGAACAAAAACAACAACCACACACAAAGCTGTCGTTTGTTTCATTTTGAGCTGAAATATAATGGTTGTATACATTATATATAAATAAAAAAAGACTTATAATAAAGCACCATCTACGGTCAATGTGTTTCCTTTTTACTAGTGAATATAGATAGAAAAGCTGTACTCGATTTTTCTAAGGAATTATTATTAGAAGCTTACTCTTGTTAGATTTAAAGAACGCATAGAAAAAATTGCAACAGATATCCTTGCTAACTGACATCTGACATCAATTTGATTTTGGTAAAAAAGTTAACGAGAAATATTTTATGTATGTATACATATATATTCGATCAAATTTGGTGAGTACAGGGCGAGTGTTATAAATGATAACTCCCTTTTATTTTCGCCATTTCTGGGCGAATTGATTCATTCAAAAACTTATTTTGAACAATTTTTAACGTAGTTTCTGAATCTATCGCTTTTCAAGAATTTTGAAAAATGTACGAGGTGGAACAAAAAATATAGTTTTTGAAATAGAACACCTTGTATTTTTTTACATATTATAATTTGTGGATTTTTTCTGATTACAAAAATATATAGTTATAGCACATTTGGATAAGCAGTTTTTAAGTAATGATGAGACATGTAAAATGACAAATCTGTTTACGTATTACTCAATAATATACGAAGTAGCCTTTGGAAACAAAATTTTAATTTTGTATACAAACGTCAAACTAGTAGTTTATCCTAAAAATATGATTTGTCATTATTTGGTTAATTTTTATACAAAACTAGCTAAGATATATATTCAGTGATTGTCACAACAATATATATATAACGAAACCATACACAAGGAAACAAATAAAATAAAAGTATCAAACTTACAAACAATAGAAAATAATATAAAGATTTACATTGATCTTCTACATAACTTCCGTTGTTTTCTAAGCATTTGAAACATCGCCGTAAAAAATTTGATCGCACATCTTCAAATACCGCTGCATTTTCGTTAAAAGAATTTAGTTCTCGTCTTATAAGTTGTTCCCAGACAGATCTTCACTATAAATATTTGAGAGCACCCCAAAGGAAAAAATCTATCGGATTTAAATCGGGGCTTTTAGCCGGTCAATGGATGGGACCATTTTTTCCTATCCAGAGGTCATATTTTTGGTTTAAGTAGTTCGTCACAGGTATAACCTTATGTGGGGGAGCTCCGTCTTGCTGCCAGATTGCTCTTAAATTTAGAATAACTGGCAAGTCATCCAAATGTTCCTCAACTTGCTCTTGTAGCAAATGGAGATAAACCACACCTGTGAGATTTTTATGTAAAAAAAAAATGGACCAATTATTTTGTTTTGGTGTATCCCACACCACACATTGATAGTTTTACGTCCTTGTTTTTGTATTTGCTTTGCCATATGTGGATTTTCTGTAGCCCAATGATGTTTGTTATGTCTATTAAACAAACCAGCTATAGAAAAGGACGACTCATCAGTCCCAACCACATTTCGCAAAAAATCATTGTTTTCATTATATTTTTCAATAATTTGTTGGCAAAACAGTATTTCTCTGTCGACGATCATTTTCGTTTAAGTGTTGAACAGGAAGAATGTGAAAAGGTTTATACTTTTTTTTAAAGTTGCATAACGCTGCTTTGGCTTAGATTTAAATCTTTAGCTACAAAATAAGTAGACTGACTTGACTCTTCTATAACCGATAAAAGAATATTCATTTGTATTTCCTCACCAATAGTATTCCTTGTTTTTCTTCTATTTGCATTCTTTAATGAATTTGTGTCACAAAATTTATTGTAAATTTTCTTGAATGTTCCTTTACCAGGCACAGTCTCGTTCGGATACAGTCTTCTAAACTCCCTTTGTGAAGCAGTCATGTTTTTATTACAATATAAGAATATTTCTAAAATTCTACACCTATTCTCTAAACTATGATAAGGCATGATCGCTTTTTTGCACACAATAAAGATTCCTAATAGAAAAAGCACTAACAAATCTTAACCTTTTTGACGTTTATAGAAAGTTAAAATTTTATTTCCAAAGGCTACTTCGTATATTATTGAGTAATACGTAAACAGGATTCTCGTTTTACATATTTCATCATAACTTAAAAACCTCGTATCCAAATGTGCTATAACTATATATTTTTGTAATCAGAAAAAATCGACAAATTATAATATGTAAAAAATATAGGGTGTTCCATTTAAAAACTACATTTTTTCCACCTCGTACATTTTTCAAAATTCTTGAAAAGCGATAGCATATTCAGAAACTACGTTAAAAGTTGTTCAAAATAAGTTTTTGAACGGATCGATTCGCACAGAAATAACGAAAATAAAAGGGGGGTTATCATTGATAATACTCACCCTGTAACTTCCTTTTGCAAGTAACTTGGATAAGTTCGTTAGCCCGGAAAATCGGCCAGAGTTTTTCTAGAAAATTTTGTGTTTTCTTTAGGAAGAAATTCTATCTCCGGAAATAACAAAGTAAGGGCAACCAATAGAAACAAGATTCAGGGAACAAAGTAAGGGCAACCAATAGAAACAAGATTCAAAGAACATATAACAGCATTAGATAAAATCCAGATACCTAGCTACAAAGCAAACGTAGCTACACACATTCACAACAGAAAACACCAAAAACCAGATATGAACCAATTACAACTAATAAAACATATTAAAGACCAGAAAAAAATGGAAATCTGGGAACAATACTACACTCAACAAACAAACAATAGGAAACAATTCATCTCAGAACAAATCCGAGTACAAACATTTAAACAACACTTAATAAAAGCCATACGAATAGACAACTTATAACACCACAATAATGAAAAGAAACCAATACAATCGACACAGACCGCAAACACAACCAATCACACAATCCTAAAGCGACGAATAGAATCTCAACACGCAAGCGTCACGTACAACTTTAGACATAGAACACACAGGAACGATCAGAGTCAGTAGCGTACGGATGATGGTTCGAAACTGCAATCCACGAATACAAATAAAAAATCACTAAAAGTACAGCAAACAAATAAAGTATGCATATATATATATATATATATATATATATATATATATATATATATATATATATATATATATATTCAATCAGCTTCATTAGGAAATTACAGTTACGAATAATTAAGAATTTTCCTACCTATCCACACAACGATAACTAACAGAATAGCTGTGCAATTTCCACCGGTAGTGACGCCTCTTTTAAAGTTGTTATGAGTGATAAAAGAGGATTTTTAGAGATGTTGATAATATAGCTACATTGTTGCTGGATTTTTTAGATTGTAATTTCCTTTATGTGGAAATTATCACAACGTTAAGTGTGACAAACAATGAACGATTTTTTTACATAACTTTCAGATTAGAAGTTTCTATAATGGCTAAAATCATGAAAGGCTAAAATCATCATGGCCTATTTTTCCCGCATAAATAAAATGTTACAACTAAGTACTTATAGGTGAAAGTTGCTCTTTTAGTGAATTTTCTTTTAAAAAAATCACTAATGAGGATATCCCGACTTTTTAATTTTTAAAAAATTTCTTCAAATGAGCGCTAATTAGGCCCCCCAGAACACATATCCGGGGTTAGTTTCAATTCTTATATGTTTATATATATATATATATATATATATATATATATATATATATATATATATATATATATATATATATATATATATATATATATATATATATATATATATATACATGTATGTATGTATCACACCGGTACCTCAGAAAATAATGGGCTAATTTTGATTAAATTTGGTGAATACCTTCCTTTTGCAAATGGCTTGGACAAGTTCGTTCGTCAGGAAAATCGGCACAGGTTTTCCCGGAAAATTTTGTGTTTTCTTTCAAAAAAAATTATATCTCCGGAATTAACAAAGTAAGGGCAACCAAATTTGATACGCTGGTTTATATCATGATAGGTGAGCTACCTAGCTCTGTAGGTCAAAAGACAAAAAAGTTATGGGCATTTAAAGAAAAATAAATTGGGGTCAAAGTGACAATTTAAAACGTCAAAATTCGCAACATTTAGTCAAAGAACTTGAATCTATGACGGGCTATGGAAAGAAAATGTCTCAAGAAGAATATTTTATAAACCCTGAAGTCTTAGTTTCAACCGTCATTGTCCTTCATTTTACTAAAATATTTCCAGAAAATTAATTTAAAATAGACCATTTCTCTGATGCTTGGCAGTAGCCCTGGCTATAGAGTTTATCGTTTAATGGTATATAATATTTGTCGAATTTTTGTAAAAAATCAATAAAGCTCAATATATCCGTTATTATACATGATATGAAAAAATATTGTATACGTTAATTATATGGTGTCTTGAGCTACATCTTAAAAAATTATTTATACAATCACAGGATGGCCCATAAGTCGTTGGTGATACAAAAACCTATAAGGTTGACCAAGAAACGGATTTTTTCGGTTACACTTTAAGTTTACTTATGGAAATTTTTGTACGTTTTCAAACAATAAAGTTATTTTGGTGAAACATGGCACATTGTTTTTACTATATATGTTATACTGGTAATCAAATTTGATGCCTGCTTTCTTAAAAAAAACACATATTTGCTATTAAAAACATTTTAATGAAAATTCACTACCATAACGTACTTGCTGCGTCCCGAACTTTTATTGTATTTTTCTAATCCATAATTAATTGCCTGTATTTGACAATTAGCAGCTAATACGCCAGTGATAGATATCATTAGAAAATATGTAAAGAAGAAACAAATCAAGAACTCGTCGAATATAAAAGCCTAGGCGCAGCGTCATGGTAGTGAATTTTCATAGAAATTATCTGGCAACACGTATTTGTTTAATTAAATACTTATATCTTTTTTTTCTTGTAACACAAATATTTACATTTTGGTGTGTAGTTTACTTTTTACAACGTAAACTTACGTGCCAAATTTGATTACCAGAGCCCTGTTATCTTCGTAGATAAAGATTGTTTTCAAAAAAAACCTAACATTTTCCAGGAAAACCTGGTCGAATTTTGTTGGCCAACGAATTTATATATATATATATATATATATATATATATATATATATATATATATATATATATATATATATATATATATATATATATATATATATATATATATAGGTGTCCCAAAAGTCGTAAATCAAACGTCACACGAAGATAGGCTAGCTCAAGCCCTTTCAGAAACAGTCTGGACGCAGCAAGTGCGTTATGGTGGTGAATTTTCATAAAAATGTGTTTAATAGCAAATATGTATCTTTTTTTAAGAAAGCAGACATCAAATTTGGCTACTAGTATAACCTATATAGTAGAAAAAATATGCCATGTTTCATCAAAATAACTTTGTTGTTGGAAAATGTACAAAAATTTCCGAAAGTAAACTTAAAGTGTTCCTAAAAAAACTGGTTTCTTGATCAACCTTATAAGTTAATAGCAAATTGTGCTATTCAAATTTGAAGCAATTAATGAAAATTTGCTACCATAACGCACTTGCTGCGTCCCGAATTTCTTTTCTTACAAACCTACATGATATTTCGATGGAAAATGCAAAAATGCAATAACATTAGGCGCGTTCGATTAAAAAAATAAAGAAAATTTTTATCACCAACGACGTATGGGCCATCCTGTGATGGTAGAAATATTTTTTGAAGATGTAGCTCAAGACACCCGATAATTAGTGTATATAATTTTTTTCGTATCCTGTATAATAACGGATATATTAATCTTTATTGATTTTTTACAAAAATTATATACCATTAAACGATAAACTCTATAGCTAAGACTACTGCCAAAGCATCAGAGAAAGGGTCTATTTTAAATAAATTTTCTGGAAATATTTAAGTAAAATCAAGGGCAAAGACGGGTGAAGCTAAGACTTCAGGCGCTGTAAAACATTCTTCTTGAGACATTTTCTTTCCAAAGCTCGTATTAGTTTCAGGTTCTTTGCCTAAATGTTGCCAATTTTGACATTTTAGATCGCGACTTTGACGTTTCGAGAAAAACCCCAATTTATATTTTTTAAATGCCTATAACTTTGTCTTTCAACCTACAGAGCTAAATTTTGGTAGGTGATTTACCAATAATGATATAAACCCACGGTTTGTAAAACATTGTTCTTGAGACATTTTCTTTCCAAAACCCGTATTAGATTGAAGTTCTTTGCCTAAATGTTGCCAATTTCGACGATTTTAAATCGCGACTTTGACGTTTTGAGGAAAACCCCAATTTATTTTCTTTAAATGCCTATAACTTTTTTGTCTTTTGACCTACAGAGCTAAATTTTGGTAGGTAATTATCTATCATGATATAAACCGGCGTACCAAATTTGGTTGCCCTTACTTTGTTAATTCCGGAGATATAATTTTTTTTCGAAAGAAAACACACAATTTTCCTGAAAAACCTGGACCGATTTTTCTGGCTAACGAACTTATCTAAACCAATTACGAAAGAAAGGTATTCGCCAAATTTAATTAAAATCGGTCCATTATTTTTTTAGTTATCGGTGTGATATATATATATATATATATATATATATATATATATATATATATATATATATATATATATATATATATATATATATATATATATATATATATATATATATATATATATATATATATATATATATATATATATATATATATATATATATAAACATATAACAATTGAAACTAACCTCGGATATGTGTTCTAGAGGGCCTAATTAGCGCTCATTTAAAGAAATGTTTTCAAAATTTAAAAGTCGAGATCTCCTCATTAGTGAATTTTTTTAAATAAAATTCACTAAAACCCTATATGATCTTATCAAAAAGTTTACGGTTTTCAAGATATTGAGAAATTTATGAAAAAAATTAAAATTGTCAAATTTTAAGGTATTTTGCCACCCACATGCAGAAAAACATTTCCGAAATGTGAATATTGTGCATGTTGATCCTTAATAATGGCGTTATTGACTGAGTCTGAAATATTTAGTTATTATTCAGAAAATCTGAAGTAAAGAATAATAAAAATCGGACTTTTCTTCCCCATTTTTTTTTTAATTTGGAATAAACCTCCGTCCTGAAAAAAATAGTAAAATTTACTGGCTCATAATTTCAAAAACTTCCCTGTTTTATGGAGATTCTAAAATGGTATAAAACATTATCAATATCTATTAAAAGGAATTTACTGTCGACGATTGAAAGTAAATTTGGAAGTGAAATCAGGTAGCTAATAAATAGAAATAAACAGATTGTGCATATTCAACTGTACGAATTACATAAGATATGATAATTGATTGATTACAACATCGTAAACATGCAAAGTGTATTTCATATCTCATATTCAATGCCGAATAGGAGGCTTCTTTATATTATGCGCTTAATATACGAGTATACATAGGCAACCTTCAAAACAGCTACTTGTAATTGAAATTGCTGACCTTGCTTCATATATAAGAATTTTTAATGAAAGGAGACCTATTATCTTTTCAAGTTTTTTATTTCAGATAGCCATCTTTTGTAGAATGTCTACATAGAGACAAAAGCATTTGTTGATTACAATTTTTTTACAACAAAGAACTTTCTTGCAAAGTTAGATCAAATAAGACATTAAATAGATAAGTGATACATCTATAGGTAGGTATGTACAGGGTGAGTATTATAAATGATAACCCCCTTTTATTTTCGTTATTTCTGGGCAAATTAATTCGTTCAAAAACTTATTTTGAACAATTTTTAACGTAGTGTCTAAATCTGCTATCGCTTTTCAAGAATAGATGTATCACTTATCTATTTAATGTCTTACTTTATCTAACATTGCAAGAAAGTTCTTTGTTCTAAAAAAAATTGTAATCAACAACTGCTTTTGCCTCTATGTAGACATTCTACAAAAGATGGCTATCTGAAATAAAAAAACTTGAAAAGATAATAGGTCTCCTTTCATTAGAAATTCTTATATATGAAGCAAGGTCAGCAATTTCAATTACAAGTAGCTGTTTCGAAGGTTGCCTATGTATACTCGTATATTAAGCGCATAATATAAAGAAGCCTCCTACATAATCTATTCGGTATTGAATATGAATTACACTTTGCATGTCTACGATCTTGTAATAAATAAACAATATAAGGCCAGGTGCACTCCGACTATAATTGGATACGCATACCGGTTTCGCTCTCATTAGAGTTCATCTATGCGCTATACCAAATTACAGCCAAAATACACTTTTTTTGATACAGGAGAGGAGAATGCATCATGCAGACCTCATTCACAACACTATTTAGTGTGTGGAATATCGAGATACTGTGAGATTCTTACTTACTAAAACTCCGCTCCCTGGGAGTACCGGACCTTAGTCCCTACCTCCGCCGGAAAGATTTCACACAATGACGTTTGGGTTTGAATGTTTCCATTCTGTTTTTGCTGCAGGGGCGTTAGCGGGTAAGTATAAGCTTATGCTATGTGGAAATTGCTGATCGTAGTCGGTAGTACTACGGAAGAAAGCATTTGTGTGAAAAGCGGCTTTTGCGAACTGAGTGGCGGATAATTGAGTTATAAACTCAAGTATCGAAGGCATTTCCAGATCAGAATGAATCTGACTATTTCTGACAGACAATGGCGCTCCGGTAACCATTCTCAGAATTTTATTCTGGATGATTTGAAGGGTCTTGATGTATGTGTCGGCCGCGGTGGCTCATGCAGGGGAGGCACAGGTCAAGGCTGGCCGGATTATGACTTTGTACATGAACAGTTTATTGTTCGTGGACAATCTGGAATTTCTGGGAACAGCTTCGAGATGAACATCGAGGCTTTTCGTCGGGCATGTTGGACATGGGGGCGCTATGTTAAGCGTTTGTCGAGGAAACCCCCGACGTATTTGGCGCAGTCTTGCCAGGGAATTAGACGGTTGTCTAATGATACGTGTTCGTGAGGTGTGTGTCTCCTCTTGGAAAATAGGACTGCTGAACATCTATCGGAGTTTATGGCTACGCAAGATTTTCTATACCAGCCTTGCAGCTTGTCTACAGAGGTCTGTAGACGTTCGGTTATTATCCTCGGCAGAGTGAAGCTGCTGAGGATGGTAGTGTCGTCTGCGTACACTGCGTATGTCACGTTTAGGGGCCGTGTCTTTAGGGCGACAAATATATTGTACAGGAGGGGGCAGATAGCAGAACCCCTCTGCGGGAGACCAGCTGTGGCTGAGTAAGTTCTAGATCTGATTCCCAGATGATTGACGTGGAACTTCCTACGTTGCAGGTATGACTTGGTCAGCAAAATCAGAGGGAGAGGATAATTGAATGATAGAAGTTTGGCCCGAATGTCAAACCCTGTCGAAGGCTTGAGCAATGTCGAGAAATATTGCACCAGTTGACTTGTTTTTATTAGATCTTTCAGTGATGTTTTCCACCACACAAAGGACTTGGTCTGTTCTGGTCGTTCTAGAGTCGTTCTAGAGTGCTTTTAAACAAATTGAATTACTTTCATAAAAAAAAATTATTAGTATACATTCGCATGCTAAAATTTAGTGTTTTTGTACGCAAACTTTGTCTTAGTCTTACGAAAGAAATGGTCCAAGGCTGACAATTTACAAAATTGTTAGTTGCTTGTACATTTTACACAGCTCTATCTATAAAATTTTGTGTAAACTAGAGCTGTCATGACAACATACAACCTGGTCCTGAACCGAAGTGGCGTCCCTGTCGTATCCCTCACAATGTTATCCAGTCCGACATCTTGCAATAACTTCCATTGTTTAGATTTTTATCTACGATTTATTTAAATAGCATAGCAGTACAGATAACGTCATCTGTCTTTGTCCCACATTGTAGATATTGCATTACAGAATCTGAAGTGATGTCGTGGATTATTTTATTAATAATTTCGAATAACTTGATTTTCCTTTGATCAAACGATTTGAAAATTGTTAGACAACCACGTCTGTCTATGTTCTTTTAAGTTATTAATTTTCCTTTAATCACTTAGACAATTTGAGAGATGTTGCGTTTTAAAAAATATTTTCTATTTTTTTATTAGGAAAAATTGGCCGTTAAGATTTGATGAACGAACTCATCCAAGACTTCAGCAAAATAAGGGTAATTCCCAAATTTGGTCCAAATCAGTGAAGTATTTTTTGAGTTATCAGTTGGATATATATATATATATATATATATATATATATATATATATATATATATATATATATATATATATATATGACATATTTGGTTCTCGGGTTGAACCGCGTCCAAAATGTATAGAAACTCGACGTTTCGTCTCCTGTTTTGGAGCCATTTTCAGGAGGTAAAGGAAATATGTAAGGACACTCTAATGCCTCAATCTGCCTACTCCTTAGAGTGAGGGACAAAGGTGGGTAAAGGAAATATGTAAGGACACTCTAAGGCCTCGATCTGCCTACTTCTTAGAGTGGTGTACAAAGGTATGTAAGGACACTCTAAGGCCTCAATCTGCCTACTCCTTAGAGCGGTGGACAAAGGTGGGTTGGGCTGTTGTAGCTCGATTACGGGGCCTCAATCTGCCTACTCCCCAAATCCCGCCGGAGATCGTCTGTGAGGTCTCAGTGTGTTCAACCCTAGGCCTCAGACTCATCAACCAAGTACAATTCGTCCTACAAGAACTCTGCAACAATCGTTGGGAGGAGCGCCTGCAAACCCTGTATACCCAAGACACTTCCATCTGGCAAATGGCAAAAGCCCTTCGCTCCCAAAAACTTCCGATATCCCCACTTCACGGCCGTAACGATGTCGTATACACGGATGCGGAGAAAGCAAGTGCATTTGCAGATCATTTGGAGTTGCAATTCAGTCCGAATTATAACAACGCTGATCTGTCGCACGTAGCAAGAATGCACCGCCATGTCAGGAGTGCGCTTCGCGCCACCCCTGACACAACTATCGAGCCCACAACTTTCGAAGAAGTTTCCCAAATAATCAAATCATTAAAAAAAAGGAAAGCTCCGGGATACGATGAAATCTCCAACGTAGCCCTGGAAAACCTCCCCTGCCAAGCCGTGGTATTCCTAGTTACGATTATGAATGTCATGCTGCGATTTCAACACTTTCCTTCCATGTGGAAACTTGCCGGTATTATCAGCACCCCAAAACCCAGCAAAGATCTGCTGTTCCCTCAGAACTACAGGCCCATTAGCCTACTACCAGTCATCGGCAAAATCGCCGAGAAACTGATTCAGAAAAGGCTAGCTTCATTCACCTCAGAAAATCATATCCTCTCGGATGAGCAATTCGGCTTCAGACACCAGCACTCCACCATAGACCAAGTCCTTCGTGTGGTGGAAAACATCACCGAAGGATTTAATAAAAACAAGTCAACTGGTGCAATATTTCTTGACATTGCTCAAGCCTTAGATAGGGTTTGGCATGCGGGCCTCCTAAATAAACTTCTATCATTTAATTATCCTCTCCCTCTGATTCTGCTAATCAGGTCATACCTGCAACAGAGGAAGTTCCAGGTCAAACATCTGGGAGCCAGATCTAAAACGTTCTCAGCCACGGCTGGTCTCCCGCAGGGTTCTGCTATCTCCCCTCTGTGGTACAATATATTTGTCGCAGACATTCCGACAGTGCCTCTAAACGTGACATACGCACTGTACGCAGACGACACTACCATCCTCAGCAGCTCCACTCAGCCGAGGATAATAACCGAACGACTACAGACCGCCGTAGTCGAGCTGCAAGGCTGGTATAGGAAATCCCTTCTAGCCATAAACTCCGATAGATGTTCAGCATTCCTATTTTCCAAGAGGAGACACACACCCCACGAAAACGTATCATTAGACAACTGTCTAATGCCCTGGCAAGATTCCGCCAAATACCTAGGGGTTTTCCTCGACAAACACTTAACATGGCGCCCCCATGTCCAACACGCCCGACGAAAAGCCTTGATGTTCATCTCGAAGCTGTTCCCACTTCTAAACAGAAATTCCAAATTTTCCATGAACAATAAATTGCTCATGTACAAAGTCATCATCCAGCCACCCTTAACCTATGCATCCCCAGCATGGACCACCGCGGCCTCAACACATATCAAGACCCTTCAAATCAGCCAAAATAAAATTCTGAGAATGGTAACCGGAGCGCCATGGTTTGTCAGAAACAGTCAGATTCATTCTGATCTGGAAATGCCTTCGATACTTGAGTTTATAACTCAACTATCCACAACTCAGTTCGCAAAAGCCGCTTCTCACCCAAATGCTCTTCTCCGTAGTGCCATCGCCTACGATGAGCAACTTCCACATAAGCATAAGCGTCCAAAGCTTATACTTACCCGCTAACGCCCCCGCGGCAAAAAACAGAATGGAAACATTCAAACCTAAACGTTACTGTGTGTAATCTTTCCGACGGAGGTATGCACCTAAGGTCCGGTACTCCTAGGGAGGGAGTTTTAGTGAGTAGGTGTACGAGCAGTACGAGTCTCACAGTATCTCGATATCCCACGCACTACAGTGTCGTGAATGAGGTCTGCATGAGGCATTTCTCCCGCCTGTATAAAAAAAGTCAATAGCAGTAACCACAGGGAACACTACCGGTTACGTGTCAAGCAAGAGGCGGTGTCGTCAGCTTACAAATAAAATAGAGAGCTGCTGAAGACAAAGAACCTTGGTTGCGACGACAGGGCGACGTCCCCTTTAGGTTATGATGGTCATGAAACTGACATTTATTCCATAACACCTTTAAATTATTTTTCATTGTCTCTTTCTTCTTTGTTTAGAAAGAATGTTCGCTTCCTTTTTAACATTAACTGGCAGCAAAGTTATTCACCTGTCGCTGATTCATCGAAACACCTGTAACAGCCCGTGGATACCTGTGTTTACTAATTGCCTAGAATATTCTGACCTTCAGCTATTCCAAATAGGTACAAACTGAGAATCTGTATTCGTGTTTTTCCTCAATGCTTTCCTATTATAGCTTGAGGACATCTAAGTTTACAAAACATAGAAGAAAATCATAAAAATTTATTATAAGCATTCTAACAAATTTTATACCACCTTATGCCAGTCTTAAATTTCACGAATTGTTACTTCTAACTAAGGAATGTGAGCTGGGTAATGAATTTGGTATCATTAAAAAAAAACTGCAACGAAAGCGAATTACTGGCATTTTGTTACGCCACTAAAATATGCAGAACTAACAATTTTTAACAGAACAAGATGAATATTTGAAATAGTCTCGTGCTTCAGTCGTAGATTGAGTTGTTTAGGTTTAGAAACTAGTAAATTTTTGTACTACTGTGTTTATATTATTATTAAAACGTCCATCAGGACAGGCTAAAATGATTTAACAAGCAAAAAAAAAACAAAGTTCATGTGCTAAGAAACACAAGAAATAATAAATCAAATTAATATACGTACTTATAATGCCATTTTGGCTCTACTAAAAACGTAGTGTTGGTGAAATTATACCATAAATAATAGAAGTCTGGAGACAGCAAGTGCGTTTTGGTAGTGAATTTTCATAGAAATGATCTGGCACCAAATAATTCTTTTAACTAAATGCTTATAACTTTCTCTAATGAGCAGATAGCGATTTTTGAATTTGGAAAAAACTCCTAGAACACCTAGAACCATATTCAAGATTAGTTTCGATTTCAGTTAATTTTCTTGGAAAAAATTCACTTAATGGGGAGATTTCGACTTTTGAAAAAAATTAATCAAAAAAGCGCAAACTAGGACCCCTAGAACCCATATCCAGGGTCAGTTTTTATATATATATATATATATATATATATATATATATATATATATATATATATATATATATATATATATATATACTATAACATGATTTATAACACGGCATTTCTGCACTATACAAGGAAAAAGGGTTAAGGGCAAAGCCACAAGGAGACAACCGCATACACGTGTTTCAAGCTTATTAGCCATCATCAGTACGGTATAGCCAGGTGATGATGGGAACACTCTGGATGAAGATGCAAAAATACACGGAGTCACAACAGGCAACCAGTGCACATTTGCAGCAACATTTGGAAGACCCTCAATCCGAGGGAAACATCTTCATCCAGAGTGTTACCATCTTTACCTGGCTTTACCGTACTGATGATGGCTAATAAGCTTGAAACACGTGTATGCGGTTGTCTCCTTGCGGCTTTGCCCTTAACCCTTCTCCTTGTATAGTACAGAAATGCCGTGTTATTTATTTATTTATTTATTTATTTATTTATTTGGATACCAACGGGGTTGCCCCCAAAATAGGATCACATACAGAGTATACAAATACAAATATAGCAGTGATAACAAAAACATCATTCATTATTCTAAAAACAAATCAAAACAATATTTAATTTAAGTTGTAAATACAATATGCACATACTTGTGCACACACTTATAATATGGAGGGAAATAAAGAATCAAAAAATCAAAAAAATCAAGGCAACAACAATAGTCGGACTTTCAGAGCTTTTTTATACCCGAGCAATGAGCCACTGAACATGTCGATGGTCGAGAACGTTATAAATCCTGTTATAGTTAGTATAACTTCCTGGGCTTCGGATGTTCACGCAGGTGATTTCTTTTGCCTCCGTGGCTATTTTGGTTGTTTTCCTCGGATTGAGGGTCTTCCAAATGTTGCTGCAAATGTGCACTGGTTGCCTGTTGTGACTCTGTGTATTTTTGCATCTTCATCCAGAGTGTTCCCATCTTCACCTGGCTATACCGTACTGATGATGGCTAATAAGCTTGAAACACGTGTATGCGTTTGTCTCCTTGCGGCTTTGCCCTTAACTTTTTTTCCTTATATATATATATATATATATATATATATATATATATATATATATATATATATATATATATATATATATATATATATATATATATATATATATATATATATATATATATATATATATATATATATATATACCGTGGTTTCATTTCAAAACTAGCCACCCTTAATAATTTCTTTGTCAAGGATATCTGGTTAAAAAAAACAGGTCAATTGGGATTTCGACGGGCACGTATTTTCTGAATTTTACTTTTCACCCCCTAAGCCCCAGTCACCGCAACTTTATAATTTTAAATGACACCCCTAGCTTGAGATACATCATTTTAAAGGTATTTAAAATCCTAATCCAACGGCGTTCACGAAATTTAAATCCACCGCCAACTTTTGAATATAGAAGAAATAAACATCATCAAATTCGGAATATTTAAATATATATATATATATATATATATATATATATATATATATATATATATATATATATATATATATATATATATATATATATATACATATATATATATATATATATATATATATATATATATATATATATATATATATATATATATATATTTAATAGTTTAAGACAAAAACCCACTTTATTAAGTGCTCAAAGTGCCCTCCGTTGATAGCTTAACTAAAATAGTCGATCGACTAATTCTCGTCTAACATTTTGAAATGTTTTTGTAGTAATTTCACGACAAGCTTGGGTGATCCTATCATTTAGAACCTGAATATTCTCTGGTGGAGGATTATGGTGCACAACTGATTTCAAATAACCCCAAAGGAAGAAGTCCAGTGGTGTTAAGTCGGAAGTACTGACGGGCGCCTCGTCTGCCAATCAATTTGTCGGGAAATCATTGATTAAGCCACTCGCGAACACGTAAGGCATAGTGTGGTGGTGCACCGTCCTGTTGATAGTGCAAATTTTGTTCATCCAGCAGGTCGGTATGTCCTCATGAGTTTTTTTTTTCAAGAAAGTTCACTGAAAGTTAAAATTGAAAAACATTTTTTAAACAAAACAAGGCAGAATAAACATAAAGATAATGAACTACCTATAGCAAAACTGCTTGTTAGTATTTTAAAAATTAAAAGTCTGGACGCAACAAGTGCGTTATGGTAGTGAATTTTCATTAAAATGTTTTTAATAGGAAATATGTGTTTTTTTAAAGAAAGCAGGCATCGAATTTGGTTACCAGTATAACCTATATAATAAAAACAATGTGCCATGTTTCATCAAAATAACTTTATTGTTTGAAAACGTACAAAAATTTTCCGAAAATAAACTTAGTGTTTCTGAAAAAACCGTTTCTTGGTCAACCTTAAAGGTTAATAGCAAATTGAGCTTTTCAAATATGGAGCATTTAATTAAAATTCGCTACCATAACGCACTTGCTGCGTCCAGAATTTCTTTTCTTACAAACGTGCAGTATATTTCGATGGAAAATGAAAAAATGCAATAACATAAAGCGTGTTCGACTAAAAAAAAAAGAAAATTTGTATCACCAACGACTCATGGGCCACTCTGTGATTGTAGAAATAATTTTTTAAGATGTAGCTCAAGACACCCTCCAATTAATGTATACAATTTTTTTTCATATCCTATATGACAACGGATATATTGAGATTTATTGATTTTTTACGAAAATTCGGCAAAAATTATATACACCATTAAACGATAAACTCTATAGCTAAGACTACGGCCAAGCGTCAGAGAAAGGGTCTATTTTAAATGAATTTTCTGGAAACATTTTAGTAAAATGAAGGACAGTGACGGTTGAAACTAAGACTTCAGGGTTTGTAAAACATTCTTCATTAGACATTTTCTTTCCATAGCCCGTATTAGATTCAAGTTCTTTGCCTAAATGTTGCCAATTTTGACGTTCGCGACTTTGACGTTTTGAGGAAAACCCCAATTTATTTTTCTTTAAATGTTTATAACTTTTTTGTCGTTTGACCTACAGAGCGAAATTTTGGTAGGTGAATATCTACCATGATATAAACCGGCGTACCAAATTTGTGTGTGTGTTTTGTTTCTTTAACGTCAGCCTATTTCCGCTATTATGGCCAATCACCGACGCCAGGGAGCAGTTTCACCTCACTATCCTGGAAATTTTGTCGAACCCCTGTCTTTCTGTAACGAGGGTAGGGATCTTTAACGTGACCAACATCGCATGTACACGGGACCGACGGCTTTACGCCGCCTCCGAAGTGCGGAACGTGCAGACATTCTGTGTGTGTTTTGTTTCTTTAACGTCGGTCTATTTCCGCGACTATGGCCAATCACCGACGCCAGGGAGCAGTGTCACCTCACTATCCTGGAAATTTTGCCGAACCCCTGCCTTCCTGTAAGGAGGGTAGGGATCTTTCACGTGCCCAACATCGCATGGGCACGGGACCGACGGCTTCACGCCCCCTCCGAAGGGCGGAACGTGCAGACATTCAACTTGCTCAAATACAATGCCAGAACCTCGGTTGTTGTTAATGTTACAGTTTGTTTTGAAAAAGTGTAATGAATACCCTGGGATCGAACCCAGTACCCTTCGGTTCAGAGGCACACGTTCTTACCCCTGAACCACCGAGGTTCTGTACCAAATTTGGTTGCCCTTACTTTGTTATTTCCGGAGATATGATTTTTTTTCGAAAGAAAACACAAAATTTTCCGGGAAAACCTGGGCTGATTTTCCTGGCTAACGATCTTATCCAAGCCACTTGCAAAAGGAAGCTATTCACTAAATTTAATCAAAATCGGCCCATTAATTTTTGAGTTATCGGTGTGATACACTCACACACACACAAATAATATATATATATATATATATATATATATATATATATATATATATATATATATATATATATATATATATATATATATATATATATAAACATATAAAAATTAAAACTGACCCCGGGTATGTGTTCTAGGGGGCTTAATTAGCGCAGGTTTGAAAAAAAAAATCAAAATTCAAAAGTGGGGATCTCCTCATTAATTTTTTTTTAAAGAAAATGCACTAAAATAATGTATGTTATTGTCATTTGCCCCTATTGACTGTACTAACCCTTACTCGTGATGACGATTACTTTCTTTAGGGGCTAATGTTTTCGTAAATTAGCTCTAAAATTGAATCAAAGAGATGTAGGTACGTATTATCAAATTATGTGAATTATTATCGAATTATAGGTAGGTAGGTACCTATACAATCTGCATTGAAAGATATAACAAGAAATAAATGCTTTTAGCAACCATTTATCATCCATTTACCAAGAAATTCTCACTTATTGCTTAACCACTAAATTATTTTCCTATTCGTATTTGTTATCAGCTTGACATAAAAGATAATTTATTTAAAAATGCATAACCAACGCCGTCTTCCTAGATTCTAGATAAAGCAAATAATAAATAATACAAGGAAGGATTTTTTGTACAGAACGGATTTCCCGTCTTGTAATAAGAAAGGCAGCTGGGTGAGCAACACCTACAAGTTGCAACGCTGCGCAAGCGCCTGCAGCCACAGGTACTATGATTCAAAACAACACAAGCCGGCGCGCGAGAAACGAACAAGCTCAAACAAAACTCAAATCATACACGTGTTGGTCCCCGTAGCGAGAGGTTATACATCACCTAGTGGATCGTTCTCAAAAGTTCGTACGGAGAAAATGTAAAGAAGTGAAGTATCTTGAATCGAGTATATTTAATTATGTAGTGTAGTGCTTCTAGTTCTTTATGGACATTCACATTTAGTGGTTTCTACAAGACTGACGGCTCGGAAAAGTGATCATTTCGCTTGTCACAGCTGATTGATTTGTTTTAAAAAATAAATAAAGTGAACGTTTCGGGATAACCTGTGATGGTAAAAACACTAACAATTAATTCTTGATTCTAATTTTAATTGTGCTATGGTTTTTTATCCGTAATTTGTCGGATTTTTCAAACAGTCTAGTGACGATTATAAGTGGATATTTCGATTACATCATTTTTTTATTGAATCATAGATAAAGAAAATTGCGAAAATGGCGAGAAATATCATGTCTAATAGTTCCGTCTTTGTGTTTTTTGTTTTGTATGTCTGTTCTGCTTCCGCTATTGAAGATTATTGTTCGGTGAATACGTTTGCTACAAATACATCTTATATGCAATTTACGAAAGAACCAAGTGTCCAGGAATTTGCTATTGTGGGACAATTCAAAGGTCTTCATTGTTGTGCCAAAGGGTATCGCAGCATTGAATGGTAAGTTTCCTAAAAATCATTAATACCTACTTACTCTTAAAAACATACTTCAGAAACATTGCGCACAAGTATATCAAACTAAATTATCTTAAAATGTACAATATTTACATATTTTTTGAGTCAATTTTAGTTGCCCAATTACGAATTACCAAAAAATACATTCCGACCGAAAAAATAAATAAATAAGGAGGCCTAACGTTCAAATGAAAATATAATAATAAATTAAAGCATGTTGTGCAACTATTTTTCGCATTTTGCATTACAGGTGTGTGAAGATGCCGTACTGGCGACTAGCAATAGAATTTTTGAAAAAGAATTGTCCTCATCAGGTTTTTCTCAAAAAAATGAATCTCCGAAAATAATTATTAAACAAAATTTAATAGCTACGCATCTTGCCTCTATAGCGCTTTTAATGTGTAAAAAATTGAGTGTTCTAGGTTAATAGAAAATTAACTAGAATTTGTACATATTTTGGTATATTCGCTATCGAAGAGCACTTGCTGCATTCCGACTTTTTTGCATCTTGCCTCATAGCGTTTTTAATGTGTAAAAAATTGACTGTTCTAGGTTAATAGATAATTAACTAGAATTTTTACATATTTTGGTATATTCGCTATCGAAGAGCACTTGCTGCATTCCGACTTTTTTATTATTTTTACAGGTCTTGTTAAGGATCGCCATTTTTACATAGGTACAACGAATTTTTGCACGCTATAAACGACTTTGACATGACCTGACCTAACCTTTTCTTTATTATATCACGGAAAACGATTTTTGACCGATTTAAGTACTATTTTGAGTTATAGCAATTTTACTGCCCGACAACATATTTTATGCATAATCATTACTAGGTACCTACTACATCAGTAACGCCACAATCCATGTATTTATACACTGGCGTTTCTGTGTTAATTGAGAATGCTTTTATTTCCACTATGTATTTTATTTTTGAAAATTTTCATGAAAAATACCAAAACTTAACTTGGGGAAGACTAGTAGGTACTGTTTGTTTATTCCTTTCAAATATCATTACCAATTTTGTAATGAAAAAGAGGGTACCTAAATCTGCAGATTATCTCCCGATTAGCTTTCTCAAAGAATAATTCAAGAACTTGCTTAGCATCACCTGTGTGCATAAACTACAAGCGAAGTGGTTGTGGTTTCAACCCCTAAGAGTTACGGGACACAAGCGTATGGGGGCGCAGGACAGGGAAGAAAATGAAAATCAAATATGGTAAATTTGCAGATTAGCTCCCGAACGCTTTTCAAAAAATTGTTTTCAGAATTATTACTAGGACCGCCCCCGTAAACCAGAAGAAAAATTTCTTGGTCACACCCCCCAATGAAGTTACGAGACTAGGAGTCAATAGGGGTGCTAGCGGGGTAGGTAGTAAAAAGGAAATATAAGCAGAAAATGCGAATAAAACTGCTTGAAAGCTATCTATTTGACGCCATATCCCCATTAAACCCTGCTTACCCCGCACAGCACCCCTATTCGCCACAGGTCCCGTAACTTCCTTGGGGGGTATGAACAAGAAATTTTTCTTGTGGTTTACGCAACGAGGGTGGTTCTATGCACGCGAGAGGGGAAGGAAAATGCCTACGACGAAGGACCCCCCCCCCCCCATTCAACTTGTGACATGGGTTGGGTGCTTTGTCGTGGTGATTTCCCTTCCCCTCTCGCGTGCATACAACCACTCTCGTTGCATAAACCACAAGAAAAATGTCTTGTTCATACCCGCCAAGGAAGTTACGGCACCTGGGGGAATAGGGGTGGTGTGCGGGGTAGGTAGAGTTTAAGGGGAACATAGCTTCAAGATGTGAAAAAGGCAGCTCTCAAGCCCGTTTCCTCGCATTTTCTGCTTATATTTTCTTTTTACTACCCCGCCCAGCACTACTTGTTCCATAACTTCCTTGGGGGTGTGAACAAGAAATTTTTCTTGCGGTTTGTGCATCGGGGGGGGGGGTCTAGGCATGTTTCTGAAAGCAGTTTTTTGGAAAGCGTTCGGGAGCTAATCTGCAAATTTACCTAAAATATAAATTCAAAATGTGAAAAGTGCAGGTTATAGAAGCCCAAAAAAAAGACATAACCCCTACTAACCGCCCAAGCTACCAGCACCATCCCCATCAAACACCTTACTCACTTCTGGACCCTCGTTTTACCTAGACATATCTCCCATGACTTCTGTGGGGGTAATCTATTCCCTTGGGCTACTCTACGTTGGGGATCGAAAGTTTCTATCGTAAGACATCTACTGCGTCAGTACTTGTTGCTGTTATTTAATGCTTTCCAGTATAAAAGCTTTCTCTCTTTGGTATTGATATTGTTAACGTTTCTTAAATTTTTATTTCATGCTGATTTTGAGCTTGATAAATGGGAAATGTACGAACCAGTTTTATAACGCAACTTAAGAAGATAACTTTTATGTTTAAATGCGTCTTTAAGGTTAAATGAAAATAGCAAAATACATAAAAAAAAATCACGCACCTGGAAAACAATTCTGACCAATCTGCCTTTCCGTTAACATATGAAATAAAACATAAGCAAACGTGCTGTTGAACGTTGTAATCACAAACACAGACACGCTCTTATTACAAGCGTTAGAATCAGAAAATCGCCCCTAAGGTTTACACCAGGAGTTTTGCCAAGGGCTTCCTCAAATATTTCTCTTGGAATGGGCGGATTCAGAACATCTCGGTTTATTTGTCCTCCGCTGGCTTCTTCACAATTAAGTTCTTCTCTGTGATAGGTACAATTTTTTTAGGTACGCTCTCCAGTGGTTAACAAGTACCAATGGACGGGAGGTCTTATCTCTACCCGGCCTCTTCACAAAGTCGTTCGCTTATATACAGACACTGACCGACCTCTAGTCCCCAGTGCTGTTTCTCCATGGCCTCCTCGGTCCATCTATGTAGCGCGCCGGAGACTACCTTCTCCCTTACATCTGTAGTAGGCTCAGGGCTACACAAATGCCGCTGGAAACCAAGCCTTGCGAGGTCATTCGCCGCTTAATTTATGTATATTCCCGCACTGGGCGAGTGCTGCTCCTATGGTCGTGATACGTTAGTAAAGCAGACCAGACTAGAGAACAACCTCATTATCCTTGCTGGCGATTCTAAGAGAAGTAACCCGAGTCAGCCCAATATAACCGTCTGCATTTCGTACTTGGCAGAAATTGGAATTGTCTTTCCCACCTCCTTGGCAACCTTTGCATGCCCTGTGATTGCTCACTCACAGCACCAGTTTCCAGTCTCTCATTCTGAGATGCGACGTCATAGTCTCCCTTCTGATACAGATGGAAAGCGGCAGCAGCATCGGCAAGACCTCTAGTGTGGCTGAGGTACCCATGTTTGCCAGCTTTTAAAGTTTGGCCAGCTCACGCGTAACTCAATAAAAAGTATTTCGTTCATATACAATATAAACAATATTGGCCCAAGAACAGAACCCTGAGGAACGCCACGCTCCACAACAGACTTCTCGCTTAAAACCCCATTAATTTTGACACTCTGCTTTCTGCTGGTTAAATACGACCTAAATAAATTACATGCTACACCTCTTACACCATACTCTTCCAGTTTCGACAATAAAATCCCGTGTGAAACCGGGTTTTTGAATTATTTACAATTTCTTGGCACCCATACTTATTTTCCTTATTTTTGATAGACCACATTTTTAATTCATTTATATTCATGTTGTACCTTTTCATTCCCTGGTCTTTCTATTACAAAGTAACAATTATTGTTTTTTTTTGCGCCTTGTAGATAGTTTTTATGCTAATTTTACTTAAAATGCAAGTTGATTCTTGTTTATTTTAAGTACACTTGGAAAACCCAAACAAACGAATAAATTTTCATCCACTGATGACGCTAACTTTGTTAGCGAAACGATCGTCAGGTCCTTAAAAAGATGTGTTGTGGTGCTTTGAGTTCTCCAAGTGTACTTATAAGTGCTCATCACAGGTTCCAATGTTCACTTGGTGTCTTGTTTATTTTATCGTATTCTGTAATGGGATTGAGTCACAAAATCTTTTAAATGTGTTTTTAATTTTAAACATTTTTCAGATTTTAGCAAGTGCTTATTGAAGCTAAAAGGTTCTTATTTATTGTATTCAAAATAGATTTATCTCACTTCCCGGGTAAATCCCTTTCAGAACATGTCAGAACATTCAACTGAAACTTCTGGGTATTTTATTGTCAGTGGATTTGTTTTGTGCAGTTCGAAACTGCATGACGCTTTCGTGGAACTGTGTTTGTAACTTGGCGCTCTGTGGCGTTTTGTTTAGCCCAGGAAACAAATATTTTACCGTAGCAGTTCCGTAACGAATCTATTAATTGGCGATTTTAAGTGGCTTTCATAGGACATTTGTTAACAGGTGGGATTATAGATTTTAGGAAGGGTGACATTAAAGTTTATAGCATCGAGATTTAAATTTGTTGAGGCTTTGCATTTTATATAAGTCTGGACCTAGGGAATTTTCATAAAAATGTTTTTAATTTCAAATATCTCTTTATAATAGTGATGTACCTACCATATTTCATTAAAATAAATTTTCTGTTTGAAAAAGTACAAAAATCTTCCGGAAATACACTTAAAATCTTCCAAAGAAACTGGTCTGATTTTCCTGGCAAACCAACCCATTTAAGCAATTTACACAAATTTATTAGTGAATTTTTATTTTAAAAAATTCACTGATAGAAAGGTATCGATGGTGAGGCTATGCAAAAATATTTTCAAATGAGCCTGAACTAGGACTCCTAGAACCCATATCCGGGGTCACTTTGAATTTTTATATGTTTATGTGTGTGTATCCGTCTGATAACTCAAAAAATAATTAACTGATATCGATGAAACTCGACAAGTGCCTTTCTTTTAATAATGGTTTGGATGAGTTCGTTAGTCAAGAAAATCGGACGGGGTTTTCCGGGAAAATTTTGAGTTTTCTGTCAAAAAATATTTTTTTCTCCGAAAATTACAAAGCTCTTCTAATGAAATTTAACGTATATATTGCCTTGGGAGAGACCTTACTACGTACCAAAATTCAACTTCCTAAGTTTATAGAAAATTGAGTTATCCAAATTTTAATTTTTTTTTCGAAAAAAATTATTTTCTCGGAAAATTACAAAGTTATTTTAATGAAATTTGGTGGATATCTTGCCTTGGGAAAGACCTTATTACACACCAAATTTAAACTTTCTAAGTTATTATAAGATTGAGTTATTCAAATTTGAAGCATTTAATAAAAATTCACTACCATAACGCACTTGCTGCGTCTCGTTAGTTTTTTCACTTATTGAATTTGTATCTTGGCAGCTGTAATTGGCTTTAATAGCTTCGCTGGTCAAGGAAATCGTACGAGTTCTTTCAGTAAAATTGTAAGTTTATTTCAGGAAATTTTGGTACTTTTTCAAACAAAGAAGGTTATACTTTTACCAAATTTATTTTAAAAAAAAAGTCATATTCGAGATTAAAAACATATTTATAAGTATTCGCTATTATAACGCACTTGCTGCTTCCAGACTTTTTGAAAGTGATAAAATACTGAGCTTACATGTGAGACTCGCAAAAACGTCGACTTCATCTTCATATTCATTTTTTGCAAGCATTTTAGACAAATAGTTATACTTTTAGTAACTTTTCTTTTAAAAAAATCACTAATTAGGAGACCCCTACTTTTGAATAAAAAATTTCTTCAAATGAGCGCGAACTAGGCCCCCTACAACCCATATCCAGGGTCAGTTTAATTTTTTATATGATATATATCATCATGTATCACACCGATAACTCAGAAAATAAAGAGCCGATTTTGATCAAATTTGGTACACACCTTGCAAGTGGCTTGGATAAGTTCGTTAGCCAGGAAAATCGGGCCAGGTTTTCCCGGAAAATTTGGTGTTTTCTTTCTGCTTCAAACTTGAATAACTCAATTTTCTATAAACTTAGACAGTTTAATTTTGGTATGTAGTGAGGTCTTTCCTAAGGCAAGATATCCACCAAATTTCATTAAAACAACTTTGTAATATTCGGAGAAAAAAAACTTAAAATTTTAATAACTCAGTTTTCTATAAACATAGAAAGTTTAATTTTGGTACGTAGTAAGGCCTCTCCCAAGGCAACATATCTAGTAAATTTCATTAAAACTGCTTTGTAATTTTCGCAGAAAATTTTTTTTAGAAAGAAAACTCAAAATGTTCCCGGAAAACCCGGTTAGATTTTCCTGGCTAACGAACTCATTCAAGCCATTAACAAAAGAAAGGCACTTGCCGAGTTTCATAAAAATCGGTTAATTATTTTTTGAGTTATCGGATGGATATATATATATATATATATATATATATATATATATATATATATATATATATATATATATATATATATATATATATATATATAATTATAAACATATAAAAATTGAAACTGACCCCGGATATGGGTTCTAGGGGTCCTAGTTCGCGCTCATTTGAAAAAAAAATTGCAATGTCTCACCATCGATACTCTATTAGTGAATTTTTTAAAATAAAAATTCACTAAAAGGCACATAGTGTCAGCGTGCCTGTAAGATGCCAAACTTTATCTATCGGCAGTCAATTTACCTGCAACTGCCCGGGAGGTAAACTGGGAATTCACAAATCTTTCTGAAATATTGCTATCACTGTTACAAAATTTATTACCCCTTTTTTTTTTAAGAAGCTATTTTTCTACCACATTGTCGTCTGAAGAACATGTGTCAGATTTGGGGAAACGGTGATAATTTTTATGGCTGTTGAGCAGGTGCAAATTATGAGGTAGAAAGGTCGTAAATTAAAACTTTTGTCAGGGAATATTCTGTCATAAAAGTTAAGATCTGTGGTGAGCCAGTGACTGATCTTTCAAGAAAGGTTATTTGCCTCTAAGAAATTAATGTGAACTAAACAAAACGTTCTTGTTAAATTACCCAAACTAAATATAGCAATAAAAAATAAATGTTTTTGAATACCCAAGGTTTTAATTTTTTTTAAAGGTTCACAGTTCACTGTATACATATACAATTGTGTAGTATTTCTGACAAAAAGTCAAACAAGATTACGTTTAATATGTCTTAGACGAGGTAATAAAACTACCTTAATATAGTTTTGTTGGTTTTAGGATATTCTGGAGTGTTGAATTTTGGACGAATATGCTATAGGTTTTAACCGTTACACACGAAAATGATCAAACAAGTCGAAACGTGTTGATTCTTGCAATAGTAAGGCAGACAAAAGCGCTGTTTTTCAGAAAGTTGATTTTAATGTAAAAAAATGTCTTATCAAAACGAGGGGATTTTCCAGGGCTAATATTTTTGTATCAAATTTTTATTTTCCTTCGCCTCGTTTTAGATCTGACGAGATCTAAACTTTCAAATGGAAGATGGTGATTTTTATTACGGATTTAGATTGTTCGTCAATTTTTTGGTAAGTTTCACCAACATGTTATGTCATTTTTCTCAACCATTTTCGAGATATTTGACTTTTTTCAAAAATTTCTTAAAAACATTGTCACATTTACACACCTGTATCTCTCTTTTTTTTCAACCTGAAGAGTTGAAATTTTAAAATGCAAATTCTGAAATGGCACAAAATATTTGGAATTTACTAAAGTTAGTAGAAGTTAAACAGGGTGTCCGAAATAGACCGGTCAATCGTGACAACTTTAAAACCTAATAACTTTCTTATTTTAAATAGAACACCCTACATTTTATTAACGTTATTTCATGTACTTTTTATTGTTTTTTCGATTGATATCAGCGTTCTAGATACCTAAGTTCCACCGATTTGAAGATATTTAAACATTATTTGCGATAAGAAACAATTATTAGTCAGTTTATCAGGTCATCTTCCGACAGTAAGGATAATGGGTGCACTGCAAAGTACGTTTGTCAATTGTAGTTTAATAAAAGAAAGTATTTTCCATAATAATGGCACACTTTAATTACTCCAAACGATGACTTTTTGAATTTAATTACCTATTATTTACGGGAAGTGTAATCGAATTGTTAGCAGAACGTGCCGTGTGTTTGCAGAGAGATTTCCAGATAGACATAGACCAACTCCTGACATGATCAGAAGACTATTGAAAAATTGTTCTGAGAATGGAACGTTTCATTCAGAAGGTGATTAAAATAAACCACTATTAGACAACGAAGAGACAAAAACTACTGCTTATCCGCATGCGTCAATCAGAGACTGCAGTAGAAATTTGCATCTTTCAAGAGAAACTATTCGCAGAATTCTACAAATTAACAAATGGACACCATTTTCGTTTACTTTAATACACCCTTTAGAACCTGGGCATTTTTCCCGGCGTGTAGACTTCTGCGAATGGTATCTTCTGAAAACTCAAGAAGACGAAAATTTCTCAAGAAAGGTTATATGGTGCGATCAGTCAATATTTTCAAAGAGAGGCATGTTCAATGGTCACAACAGTCACTATTGGTCGGACGAAAATCCTCACATTACTAGAGAACGAAATTTCCAGGACTGTTGGAGTTTCAATGTATTTTGCGCAGTAAAATACAATAGAATGTTTGCCCTTAACATTTATGATGAGAACTTAACAGGTTGGTACCAATAGTATTAAGAAATACTGACATTCATTTGCGTATTAGTACATTATGTTATTAAAATATTTATTAAACTCACTGAAACTACATGTGAAAATATGACCCTTTTATTCGTATCAGTAATAATGGTAAGATTAAAAAAGAAGAGGTAAGAACGAATTCTAAACGCATTCTTCAGCAAGTAATAATACCAGCTGAACTCCTTGCATGAACACAAAGCTGTAGAATTTTGGTATCAACAATATGGAGCTCCACCACACAACTCACAGATAGTAAGCGACCTACAAAAAAAAAACAAAAAGACAGATGTATAGCTAACGGTGGTCCTCATAGTTGGCCGGCCCGCTCACAGACTTGACTACACTAGATGTTAGTATCTGGGCTTGCATTAAGAACAAAGTTTACCAGGAACCACCTACTACAAAACAATATATGTTATATAGGGTATTAGAGGCCTTCAACGCAGTGGAGCAAGATTACCTTTATCGAGTCACGGTTACCATGATTGAAAGAGCCATCAAATGTCTCGAAGTAAACGTTGCAAATTTCGAACATTTATCGTGAAGTGATAACACATAAATCTCTTTGTTCCTTAAAAATGCTTTACTCTTATGAACTTTTGGACGAAACACTCAATTCTTAGAAATTTTTTAGTAGTATTCTGATCATGTAACGAGTTGATCTGTGTTTATGTGGAAATCTCTTTGCAACCACACGACATCTTCTGTTAATAATTCGATTATACTTGTTGTAAATAAAAGTTGTATTAAAATGTCGTCGCATATTTTACTTATGTCGGAAAAGGTCGTTTAAAATTTTCATCTCCTAGGCAACCTGATAAACTGACTAATAATTATTTCTTATCGCTAATAATGTGTAAATATCTTCAAATCGCTGAGGCTTAGGTATAGGTAATGCTGATACCAATCTAAAGAACAATAAAAAGTACATGAACTAACGTTATAAAATCTAGGGTGTTCTATTTAAAATAAGAGAGTTATTAGGTTTTAAAGTTGTCACGATTGACCGGTCTATTTCGGATACCCTGTCTAACTTGTACCAGCTTGAATAAATTCCAAATATTTTGGTGGCATTTTAGAATTTGCACTTTAAAATTTCAACTCTTCAGGTTAAAAAATAAGAGAGATACAGGTGTGTTAGTGTGACAATGTTTTTTTAAGAAATTTTTGGAAAAAGTCAAATATCTCGAAAATGGTTGAGAAAAATGACATAACATGTTAGTAAAACCTACCATAAAATTTGACGAGTAATCTAGATCCGTAATAAAAAACACCATCTTCGATTTGAAATAAGAAAGTTGACGTCTACTTCCGGTATCATATATTCAGTGAAATGGAAATTTTGAGACACCCATGTGCGTCAATTTTCAGAATTCAATTGTGAGCCGTACTTTAGAAACGGCTAATGGAAGGTCACCTGTATATTTTCATAAAGAACATTTTGCTTATAGAGGTAACGATTTTTCATGTGAGCGCGAACGAAATAAAGCCTTCCAAACAAATTTCTGATCAAACCCCTGAAGCAATATTCCTGTATGTACTAAACATTTAAACAAATTCTTAGTTTCCTGTCCTTTGGTTTTTTTTTTTTTTGGCTTTGGACTGGTAACCCAGTTCATATAGCCAATCCTTTGGTTTCTGCTTTAACGAATTTTGGTAGGTAGATAAGTACATATAGGCAACCTTTTATGAAGTAAATCGTCAATCGTTTAAATAATCAGGGTATTAACATGCAAAGCTTTAAATGTCGCTTTTTAGTTTCCCTGAAAACTTCTTATCTTTTATTTGAAATCATGAACCAGCTACATTTTTAAACACACAAAGCACACAGTACCTCTTTAAATATGCATTTATTATATCGGAGACTTGGTGCACCGCCTAAGGGGTTTATTTTCCATGAAGTAATCAATTCTGTTTGTATCGGAAAAACGAACACGTACTTACGTGTTCATTAGGCTAAAATAAAGAGCAGAGCAAAGCGAATGTAAACCCTTTTGTTTTTGTTACTCTGCATTTCCATGAACGGCAAAATAATAACAGACACTATGGTCGCGGCGGTCGGTCGTTATTATCTGACTTTCGGCAATTCTCAGAAAACAACAAAGCTAATTATCTGGGTTTATTGCTTCGTGATGTGGTGACTAGCCATACTGACTATCACTGGTACTGTACTATACTCAAATATTGTACAGTGGTGCCAATTTCATGTACTAATCTGAAAATTACAGACATTTTATTAAGGAGAATATCTAATAACTCCTTGTTTTTCTAAAAATATCCTTAGTAATATTTTAGGAGATTGCTTTCTCACTAAGGAGACTAACGAACTTACATTTGTATCAAGTGTTTGTTTTATGAAGTAGCTCGTAAAAGGCCCTTTGTGACTTTAAGGCATGAAATTGGTTATTGTGCCACAAGATGGGCGTTTACTCGCTTCCTAAATAGTTGGAGTGTATATCTCTTTGGAAATATGTTTGCCGAGACGACATTCTAAAGCTTAGATGCCCTAGACAAGAACCAAGGTTGGTAACGAAGTGGGAAATTTGCCATTAAAAGTATGCGCTTTTCGCCTGGAACTGGTTTACCGCTTCACTATCCCAAGCGGAGGGACTTACGAAGAGATTACTGGGGAGCGATGTCGATATTATCGACACAAGAGGCAGAGATCTCCAACATTTCCCTTGTGGTCTAGAGAAATTAGGTTGACTGTGGTAGGTAAATGTTTTATAAGGCGAACAGCTCGTTTCTAAGTACAATCTAGGAGAGACATGGTTGTCTTTGGGGAAGAGCAGAACTCCAAATATAAGTGATGTGTGTCCGAATAGCGCGAGTAGATCGATTGTTATGAAAGCCGTATTGGCAATCACTTATATACCATGTTTTATTTTTTCGATGAGTTTTATAAGCTCTATGCTGTTAACTTGCAGTTAACTGGCAGAATGGAAATTGGACGATAGTTTCCCACATCGGATTTGTTTCCATTTTTAGAGACAGACTGGCCTCTATCTTGTTTCTAGGAAGATGGTAATACCCCCACATCTTATGGAACATCAAGTCAGCCCAGCAGCACACATTTTAAAAACTATTGCAATCTGGACACTTAGTGGAGTTCTGTGTAGAAGTTTGAATCACATAAGAATTGGTCTCTGACGTCTTCTGTCTTTGAACTCCAGGCGTATACGTAAACACCACCTTTTAACCAGACAGCCTCCAATTCCTTTCCGAAAACATCTTCCTTCTCTCACCTCTTCTAACACACTTTTATTCGTCTTTCTATAGGTGTACCGTGTCATTGTCATTTTTCTCCATGTCAACATTGAAAATTCACCAATACACTAATAGAGAGGTATCGAACTTTGGAAAAATTCTTCAAATGAGCGCGTATGTGTGTGTGTCCAACCGGAAGCTCAAAAATACTTCACTGATTTGGACCAAACTTAGGAATTACCCTTATTTTGTTGATTGGGCGGTTATCAGATCTTAACGCCCAATTTTTCTTAACAAAAAATCAAAAAAATATTTTTTAAATTGTTTAAGTGATTGAAACGAAAATTTACAAGTTAAAAGAGCATAGATACACGTGGTTGTGTACTAATTTTCCACGATTTTGATTAAAGAAAAGTAAAGTTATTCGGAATTAATATTAAAATAATCCTCGACGTCACTTCCAATTCTGTAATGCAATATCTACAATGTCCGACAAAGACAGATGACATTACCTGTAGTGCTATAGTATTTAAATAAATTGGAGAAAAAATCTAAACGATGGAAGTTATAATCATTGCAAGATGTCAAAATGTAGCTGTTTCTTACAGGGGTTGCCAGATTTCTGACAACGTTGTTATTCTTCTTCCTATTATTATTTGTTTATGGCGTCTGTTTCTACTAACCTAAATTTTCAATGTGATATTGACAAATGACAGCTGAGCTGTAACACGGACGAGAACGCAGTCTAACAACGTTCGTGCTGGAGCTCAGCTGTCATTTGTCAGTTGTCAATATCAAATTCGAAATTTAGGTTAGTAGAAACAGACGCCATAAACAAAGAGGAAGAAGAGTAAATTGGAAATTAAGCCTTAAATTTACGTTTTCGACATGATACAATTACTAGAGAGATATGATAATGCGGCTACCTATTTTTGTACTGATAGTATAGTCGCAAAATAATAATAGTATGCTAATGCTGCGGTACAGTGAGTTAGTTTGACGTTTCATCATATCTCATAACCTCTTATAACAACTTACGAAACTGTTGTTGTTTTTGTTTATTGGATTTTATAAATGTATTTTACTAATTTTTGTGTGCATACAGTTAGAAGTAATTTATGATCAGAATTTATGACTGTTAAGGCGCCATAAATAACTTCTCTACTGTTCAAGTTTGTGTTGCCTCAATGTTAACACCTCCCCCCCTCCCCCCCCCACCTCATTATACTTATCTAGTGCTTATATATGTAATATAGAAAAAGTGTACCTATTTAATTGAGTGATGTCTTCTGTTATCTGAAAAGTACATAGGCAACGAAGTGGAATATAATTTTGGTAAATTTTCAGTTTGCTGCACTGGGGCTTTTGGAAATTTTTTTCAGAAACATGTTTAGAACCCCTCTTGGATGCACAAGCCACAAGAGAAATTTGTTGCCAACAACCCCCAAGAAAGTTAAGGGGCCAAGAATGAATAGTGGTGATGGACGGGGACGAAATATGAGCGAAAAATGCTTTAAAAAACACTTAGTCGGGCTTTGAAAAGTTACGTTATTCACATTTTGCAGCAATACCTCCTTTAAACCCAGTCTACCCCTCACAACACCCATATTCGCCCCAGATCACCTAACATTGTTGGGGGATTGCTCTTAAGAATTTTTTCTTGTGCTTTATGAAGGTGGTTGTATTCATGCACAAGGGGAAGGACGACCCCCTGTGTTTTCGGGTGAGGGGCAGAAACCCCCTTTGTCCTGAGGATTCTTCCCCTTCTGCCTGCATAAAATCACCCTCAGTGGATGAACCACGGGATTTTTTATGTTCAGCTTTCTAGTGTAATTTTTTGTTGAGTATATTTCCTGTTCATCAATTGCTTTGTTTGAGTTTTGTATTCAAATTTCTCTATAAATATCCATGTTAAAGACCATGCTTTTTTTTTTCAACAACACACCACGAGGACTTACAGCCTAAATACTATCGTACCGTGGGTGTTGACAGGGAGGAAAGAGGCAACTTGTTAATTCTGGACTTGAAGGTTTTGAGGTTCTGAGGAGAAGGAAAAACATGTGCCGGCAAGGAATTGCACAGTCCTCGGGACAAAAGAGTGGGCATAACAAGAAGTTCTGTGTCTGGTGACCTGGACAGTAAAAGGGTGCATTCGCTCTGTTCCCCTGGTAGATCTGTTGGGGGCAGCAGGTGAGGGAACTATGGAGGAAAGCTCTTCTGAGCAGTGCCCGTATATCTATAAAATAGAGAGAGGTCACCAACGGCACGTCGGTGGGCAAGGGATGGCAGCCTTTGGGTAAGGGTAGGGTCACCGATGAGACGTATAGCTCTGTTTTGAATGGAGTCCAGGATAGCGAGTGTAGAAGCGGCAGCTGCACCCCATATGTGGGAGCAGTATTCGAGGTTTGGCCTTATTTGTGAAGTATATAAGGTATAGAGATTAGCTGGTGAAAAGTATTTGCGAGCCCGGAAAAGGAAACCTAATTTCTTAGCAGCCGCTTCTGCAATTGACGTGACATGTTGGTGCTAATTAAGATTTAGATCCACAGAAATGCCAACAAGAGAAAAGGACTCATTACTTTGAATAACTTGGTTGTTCATTGTGATGGGTCTAGGGCTGGTGTATATCTTATGAGAAAGAAAGCAAGACTGAGATTTGGTGGGGTTGAATTCTACAAGATTTCTACTTCCCCAGTCTAATATTTTTTGGAGATCCACGGAGACAGAACCCTCCATGAGTCTGCGATCCTCATCTAATTGGGCTAAGGAGACAGGCTTAGAATATTGTATATTTGAGTGGAGGGTGCTGTCGTCCGTGTAACTGTGAAGTGGGTTGGATGTGCTAGAGAGGAGGTCATTGATGTGGAGAAGAAACAAAGTAGGGGCTAAAGCTGAACCTTGAGGAACTCCTGCATTGATTGGATACAGTTTAGAGAAATGGCCATCCACAACAACAGAAATGCTCCTGTGGGAGAGAAAATTTGCTGTCCAGGTACAAAGCTTCGGTGGTGGGCCATAGGCCGGAAGTTTATTAAGCAGCGCTGCATGCCAGACCTGGTCGAATGCTTTGGATATGTCTAGAGTGACAATCTGGGATTCACCGTGTAGTTCCATAGACTTGTTCCAAGAATGGGTGACAAAGGAAAGGAGGTCGGCAGTCGATCTGCGCTGACGGAATCCATACTGCCTGTCGTGGATTAGACTGTGTTTGCTTGCCTTTCTTTACCTTATTTTTTAATATTCCTAGTTAAATAAAGTATTCTTTTAACTTTTAATATAAGGCTTTATGTTATAATATATTATATAATATTTTTATGAAAATTCACTACCATAACGCACTTGCTGCATTCCGAACTTTTTGTCTTTATGTCCTGCTTAGTAATAAACCATGTGTTTGCCTCATACACTACCACACTTCACACGTACTATTTGATTAACTTTTTGAATTTAAACCGGCAGTTAGAAATTTTGTATATGTATGTATCATAAATAAATTGTGTTTTTACGATCACAATATTATGTTTCATTGTATAACACGCTGTAAAGGTATGTCGTAGATATAACTATTACTATACCTGTTATTTAGCAATAGTAACATTTATTGACTTTTTTGTTTGTATTTTTGGATGTTTATCGATCGACCATTTACTTACTTTTGGACACTTAGTTTGATGTATTCTAGATAAATATATCACTAATTAGAAACTAATAGCAATAATAATTACACCAGATTCCGCTTTGGCGGTATTTCCAAGTTGTTTTACGTAGGTGATTATTCATCTTTTTAATACATACAGCATATTTACAAAAAGTACCACAAAACTAGATGGTTTTCCTCAGTGAAACGTTTTTAAAATGTTAATCTATTCGTAAATACACTTTTCTCCGTAAACATTACAATTGTTTATGATAGCGCAAATAAACAATCAAAGATTAGATAATAGTAAAAAGGATTTGAATCAGTTGGAATGTGGTGGAGCCGGCATGGCGTGATTTAAAAAACAGATTCTATGGCTCTTTTTGTATCAGTTATTTTGTTTCCTTTTACATTTCGGAATCTTTAACTCAGGGTATATTATTATCTTTTGATAAAAGGCCCGAGCGCAGCATGTGCGTTACGGTAGTAAATTTTCATAAACTGTTTCAAATGCAAAACCTCATTTTTCATTAACCTAGAAACCTTAGTTTTGGTATATACAAACGTTAAGTGAGTGGTGAACGTGTCGCCACCTAGTTCGGAACCAAGTACTATGTTGTCACGCCCGCTCCAAATAACACAGAGTGTTAAAAATAGAGACAGTATACAACTAACTAACAATTTAAAAAAAATTGTTAGCCCTGGCCCATTTCTACCCCAATATAGGGACAAAGTATGTAAGACTAGATGCATTCTCGCAACAATTAGAACCGTAGACCGGTTTCGCTCTCATTAGAGCTCTTCAGTACGGCATACATATTGGGGTAGAAATGGGCCAGGGCTAACTTTTTTTTTTTAAATTGTTAGTTAGTTGTATACTGTCTCTATTTTTAACACACTGTGTTATTTGGAGCGGGCGTGACAACATAGTACTTGGTTCCGAACTAGGTGGCGACACGTTCACCACTCACTTAGTGTTTTAGGACTGGCTATACCATAGCCGTGTTATTTTTGGTGCATTTTTGCTACAATTAGTATGCCGTACTGAAGAGCTCTAATGAGAGCGAAACCGGTCTACGGTTCTAATTGTTGCGAGAATGCATCTAGTCTTACATACTTTGTCCCAATATTGGGGTAGAAATGGGCCAGGGCTAACAATTTTTTTTTAAATTGTTAGTTAGTTGTATACTGTCTCTATTTTTAACACTGTGTTATTTGGAGCGGGCGTGACAACATAGTACTTGGTTCCGAACTAGGTGGCGACACGTTCACCACTCACTTAGTGTTTTAGGACTGGCTATACCATAGCCGTGTAATTTTTGGTGCATTTTTGCTACAATTAGTACGCCGTACTGAAGAGCTCTAATGAGAGCGAAACCGGTCTACGGTTCTAATTGTTGCGAGAATGCATCTAGTCTTATATACAAACGTATCTCAAAAGGCAAAGGCAACAAGTGCATCAAATTTCATCAGAAAAGCTTCATTGTTCAGGAGACAAAGATCTCTCTCTCTCTCTCTCTCTCTCTCTATCTCTTACAAGGTTAAACATACTGAAACCCTAGAGACAATTTCTAGTGAGACTTGTGGTATGAGGCCCCGGAAACGAATTACAACAAAACGGCCTAGCATCATCCACCTTTCTAAGGAGTAGTTATACAGATTAAGACCTTACAGTTATTTCCTTTGATATTTCCTTGGCCTCTTAATAATGGCTCTAAAACAGGAGCCTAAACGACGTAGTTCAACCCGAGAACTAGGTATTTCTCACGTTATGGCCAAAATCTTTTCTCCGACGTTTGGAAATGCATACGGAACAGTTTCGATTATCATATTTTTTGAAAGTTAACCGTTCAAAGTTTTAATCTTTTTATTGAAACTGTTTCAACACAACGCAAAGACCTATGATTAATCGGTACACCCTCTTTTATGAGAACAATCGACATTATTTCTAAAAGGAAGTCTGAGCTCTGCAAGTGCCTTATGGTAACGAATTTTCGCAGAAATGATCTACGCAATTTTTTTCCAAATATGCTTAAAAAAATGTTAAAAAAATCTGCTAAAAATTTTGGTAATACACATACCAGATGCAAACGGATTTTGGAACATTTTTTTGAAATATGTTCAAAACCACTCCAGTATGCATAAGCAAGAAGAAAAATGTTGTGAAAACAACCCTCACCACAAAAGTTGCAGAAACCGAAGTGAACACTGGTGCTGTGGGTGATGAAAGAAGTAAAGAAGGGACATCGACAAAAACAGCTTGTTGGACTTCTATACGCAGCCTTGGTTTTTCATTTTGCAGCAAGATTTTCCTTTGATAATGTTTATCCCCTTCAAGCACGCCTATTTGCTCCAGGTTCCCCAGTTTTTTTAGGGGTTGAAGGAACAACTTTTTTTCTCGTTTATGCACAAAACACCCTACAAAGCAAACCTAAACGACCTAACCTGGCCTGACCAGAAAACTTTGGAGACAACAAGAGAGCAAAAAGGCATTCGTTTAACATTTTTTTAAATGTTTAGTTTCAGCTTATCGTATGTGACCAGCGACGAACTAACAATGTCAATAACTCGGCACCAACGGATTCCTACAATGCAAATACGAATTTCCACAACAAAAAGATATTATCAAAGTGCATATAAGGTAGTGAACTTTATCTATCAGTATTCGATTTATCTAAAACTAGTTTGTCCTTAATATGCAGTATCAACAAAAAAAATTCCCACAGAAATGAGCTAAAAAATATTAGCTACGAAAATTCGCTCAGAACATAAATGAAAAATCATCCAATTTGGTCTAAATACAGACGTAATGACTTTCTGTGGCTTCACAAAGAAACTAGCTATTGACTGACGATGCCGTAAAGAGCGAAACCGGTTTCGGCAAGGAAACAATGAATAACATAAATGCAAAGGTCTGCAAAGTTGCGGTGCTATCGGGGCGGCAAAGCCGCGGACGAGCCCTGAGGGGAAGAAATTGTCTGCAAAGAATATTTAACTTTAACAAACCTTTGTATTAAACAAAATATGTTTGAATTCAGCAATGAGTTTTTTTTTAACAAACCCAAGGCACGGCAATGGGCAACCCGCTATCGCCATTTATTGCAGACCTTTTCATGGGTAGATTTGGAACAGATCTTGAAAGTGAAAGGTAGTATTTTCCTAGAGTGTGTTTGGTTACGTGGATGATATTTTCACCGTGTTTAACACAAACATTTGTAGAATAGAAGAGTTTATTGCCAAATTAAAGAATACATTTGATTCTTTAAAATTTACCCACGAATTAGAAATTAATAATAAATTACCCTTTCTAGATATACTAGTTATCAAATATCAAGACACTTTAGAATTCGATGTTCATAGAAAGGAAACCACCACTCTAAGCTACATTCCGAATGACTCACATCATACGTATGCACAAAAAATGGCCAACCTGAATTTTTTAGTAAACAGTTTAATTAGTTTTCCTTTACGTAAAATTAGTTATACCAGAGAATCAAAGTATATTAAGAACGTGGCCGAAGATAACGGATATACTGCTTGCATAGTGAAGAAAATCGTTAACAAACAGAAAACAAAGAAAATGTTAACGGAATCAACGACTTTTGGAAGAGAGAAAACAGAAAAAACTCTGTTTGCTTACCATTTGAACCTCGAATCACGAGGGGTTTAGCGAGCATTAAAAAAAGCCAATTAGCAACTAACACTTACGACAAAAAAATACTTTTAAAAACTTGCTAGGTAACCCAAAAGACAAGGATAGTACGACCAAAATGTATGGAATTTATTAAATAAGTTGTAAAGATTGTGATCTTAATGATAGATTGTACAGCGGCCTTCCAGCAGGATGAAAATGACTCATTCGAGTACGTTAGAAATTTATATATATATATATATATATATATATATATATATATATATATATATATATATATATATATATATATATATATATATAAATATGAGTCCTGCTGGCAGTACTAGTTTGCAATTTACCATTTTTACATAGAATCATGCTGCCCGGCGGATGTGTTTCTACGGCAGCAACTACTTTCGACACGAAAAATTACCACCCCTGGAGTATTTCACAATTTGGGGATAGCTGGGAAAACGCCAAGTGCTTAGGGACTATAAAAACGGTTTTCAGGTCCAAAAATATTGCTCTTCTTAAACGGGATATCGATGGTAACACAAGCTGCAATGCAATTGTAATTGAAGATGAGTAAGTGCTCGTGGTACGTACACGACGCACTTTTTCATTTTCTGATTTATCTTTATTATGTTATAGAATATTAATTTGAAAATAAAATAACAAGGTTTTTGATAGTCATTTACTTGTTTCTTGAATTTTATTTTAGACTCTCCTGAATCAAATAGCCCTAATCACAGAGGCGTTGACGAAAACTCTTCTCGAAACAAAAAGCCAAGACTGCATATGGAGAGTCCACACGTTTGCTATTAAATTTTTTTAAAATGAAAATTCACTTTCAAAACGCACTTGCTGCGTCTAGGCTTTTTTATTGTCGAGTTGGAATATCAGTTAATTTATTTAGATATTTCTTACCTCTGTGTTTTGTTTTTAGTTTTTTATAACAGGTCTTTAGTTATATACATACATGTTTTTAGTAAAAATGCTTTCTTTCTTTTTCGTAACCTTATTACAAGGCTAATTATCACAATTTTCTTTCAAACGCTTTTCTTCTTGCAGTACAATTATAATTAAAGTAGGGCCTGTCAGCAGGACCCCAATTCATTAAAATAATGCCAGTAAATATTTAATTCAAATCTCGTTCAATGTACTGCCGCTAGACGGCTACGTACTGCTCGCAGGATAGCGTTATACGCAGAACGTTGTCCTGTTAGCAGGACGAAAGTCTCTGTACAAAAGTACTTCTAGAAACGCTTCCAGCAGGACAAAGCTATGTACACTCTATCATTAAATACATCGGACAAACAAAAAGATCTCTTGGAATTAGATCCGAAGAACATTTAGCACAATTAAGATACGGTACTATAGATAGATCTTCCGTTGCCCGACATTTTTTGGGATAATAATCACCACGTTAATGAGGAGAATCTAAAATTAATAAAAAATGTTAGACAACCAGAACAGCTAAACGCCTTCGAAAGTATATATATATATATATATATATATATATATATATATATATATATATATATATATATATATATATATATATATATATATATATATATATATATATATATATCAAAATATAGTACAACTAAAAAGTGTATGAATCTCATTCAGCCGTCTAGGGGTGGTCAGAAGAATATAAATAGAGTTGTGGATATAAGATATTTCGAATTATTCATCCTCTGATGGCGCTAACTTGGTTAGTGAAACGATCGTCAGGTTTTTTTACTGTGTTGTGGTGATTTGGGTTCTCCAAGTGTGCTTATCACTGCTCATGACAGGTTCCAATTTTCACTTAGTGAACCATCTGATAAAAATGAATATGTTTACCAAAAAGCAATTAACTAATTGCAATAGAGTTACTATTACTACTAACTTACATAAAACTGAAGAATGTACACTTTTAAATTACGAAACGCAAGTCGAAAAACCCATCTAAAAACAATTTAATTCATTTCAAAGTACACCAAGCCGCTCGTTTGTTTAATATTATGAGCCTCAAGTCACGTATTACAATTTGTGGATGATGCATTCTTGAATAATTTGATAGATCTGCAATTATTCTCAACAATATTGTGCATTTTGTATTTGTAAATGTGAAAAACAGTTATTTATAATCAGGTAAGCAGCAAAACCCGTGGATTCTGCAATTGTGGAGCTTATTGAAGAAGCTTACATCATTTTTATCTAGCGATGACGCAATCAGTATAAAATTGATGCAATTATAATATCCATCTGCTAATGTGGGCTTTGTTACGTGAACAGTTAATATTGTGTAATTCCTGTTTATATATTTAGTAATTAAATAACAATAATATAGAATACCATACGCTGTTCATGAACAGCTGTTGTAGGTATCTGGGTTTTGGTGTTAAGATAAGGACCTGCATAGTTCTTAAGAGTTAAAATTAGAATCGGGAAGAATAGAGGTAGACCCTCGCTAAACGAACTCGTTCAAATATAACGCCGAAAAAAGAAGAACAGATGTATCTTTATAACTTTTGTAGGCCTGAAAAAGAGAAATTGGTTGCCCATTCTAAGACAATAATTCTGACGCCAGGAAGGAGTTTATGTTACTAACCTGAGATTTGCTAAACTGCTGTGTTTTGTGAGCAAAATAAGGATATTTTATGTAGACAACATTGCATAGTACAAAATTGTTTAACTTACTAAACCACAGAAGCGCCGCCGTGGCCGTGTTGAAGTCCAGTCAAACTTCCCAATTCGGACTCGGGGGACGACGGTTCGAGACTCACCGGCAGCGGATGATTTTTGAAATCACTTCTGTCTTTAAAATCGAGCTTAAGGTGGAGGGTAGGTTAGTTTAGATAAGCAAAAAGGGTCAGCATTGGCCGAATTGCCAGTAAGCATCTTACCTTTACCTTTTTACTAAACCACAGAGTGTGACATATCGCTGAATTTGGAATAAAAAGGGCTGTCAGAATATGATGAGGGCCGTATTTAAAAAAAAGTTGATGATTGTCCCGCAAAGACGAAACGTCGTATCCAAAAATTAGCAATGCTACATTAAAGAAAATGAAAAGTTGCTGTTTTTTTTATATTTCAACAAGACACCACGAAGGCTTACAGCCTAAATACTATTGTAGCGTGGGTGTCGACAAGGAGGAAAGAGACAACTTGTTAATTCTGGACTTGAAGGTTCGGATAGAAGGAAAAACATGTGCCGGCAAGGAATTCCACAACTTGGGAGTCCTCGGGACAAAAGAGCGGGCATAACAAGATGTTCTATGTCTGGTGACCTGGGCAGTAAAAGGGTGCATTCGCTCTGTTCCCCTGGTAGATCTGTTGGGGGCAGCAGGTGGAGGAACTATGGAAGAAAGATCCTCTGAGCAGTGCCCGTGCATATATCTATAACAGAGAAAGGGGTCGCCAACGGCACGTCGGTGGGCAAGGGATGGCAGCCTTTGGGTGAGGGTAGGGACACCGATGAGACGTATAGCTCTCTTCTGAATGGAGTCCAGGATAGCGAGTGTAGAAGCGGCAGCGGCATCCCAGATGTGGGAAGGTGCCATCGTTATTGGTACAGGTCCACCATTAAGGCCAGAAAAAAAGTGCTGCAAATTGAACTATAACTTCCTCGTAGCTGTGATAATCTACTCTCCTCAGAAAGACATCTCATGAAACGAATTTAGGGTCCATGACTTCACTACATAGAAAATGTTCATATGCCTGTACTCATAAACTTCTGAAACGTTATATTACTCGAGTTTTGACTTTAAAAAAATGTTAATTTTCACCAAATCACCCCTCATTTCTCCCCTACTCCCTGAAGCGATCTTACCTTAAAACAATTCGAAGCGTTCCTTTGTCGGGTGTTAATTGGATACGAAATGTGAAGATGATATCTTCACATACGTACAGACAAAAAATGTTTGTTCCAAAATCAAGTTTTCTTTTTTTTGACTTACGCCGTTTTAGCAAAAAAAAATCAAAATTTCCATCACCGATATTCCGCCCCCACAAATCCAACCCCTAATTTAATTTTAGCACAGAATACCAGATGTTTGATAAAATTCAAAGTTTTTTAATAAACAAACCTGACGACGTTATATTACTCGCGTTTTACCAAAAACTATCAATTATCAACAAATCACACCCCATTCAACCCCTACCCCCTAGAGCGATTTTAACCAAAAACAGTCTGAACCGTTCGTTTGTCGGGTGCTCACTAAATACCAAATTTGAAGATGATATCTCAATTCGTTCGAAAGTTATTGCGGCTACTAACAGACAGACATATAGGCCGACAGACAACAAAAATTTCGTTCCAAAATTAAGTTTTCTGTGGGTTTTTACACCGTTTTAGCAACCAAAAAAAATCAAAATTTTTGTCGCTGATATTCCACCTCAACAAATTAAACCCCTAATTTAATTTCACAATAGAATACCAGATGTTTGATTAAATTAACAGTTTTCTAATAAACAAACCCTTAAACCTTTATATTACTGGAGTTCTAACGGCAAAATGTCAATTTTCACCAAATCACCCCCCCTACCTCATGGAGCGATTTTACCCGAAAACAATCCGAACCGTTCGTTTGTCGGATGCTGTATACCAAATTTGAAGACGATATCTCAATTCGTTCTATAATTATCGTGACTGCAAACAGACAGAGATACAAACCGACAGACAAAAAAATGTTCCCAAATAATGATTTCTATGTTTTGGCCCTTTTCACGACGTTTAGGCGAAAACATTTTTTAAAATATTTTTGTCGCCGACGCGGTACTTCCACACGTTGTGACGATGTGAAAGTAAAAATATGTAAAATCGAAAAACGCAAATTTTTCAAAATATCTCGAAAACCAAAAAAAATTTTTTTTGATATTTTTGTCGCCGACACGTGACGATGTGGAAGTAAAAATATGTAAAATCGAAAAACGCAAATTTTTCAAAATATCTCGAAAACCAAAAAAAATTTCGGAGATATCTCCGCCTATTTGTTGGGCTTTTGAGTGCGCAACTTTTCATCCATTTAACCAAGTCTGTATCTGCTATCGTTTTGGAGATCAACTTAGTGTCCCTCCGTATCTTGGACACACTGCGTATTTATATATATATTATATATATATATATATATATATATATATATATATATATATATATATATATATATATATGTTTTTTTGTTTTTCCAAAGGAAGCCCAAAATTTTTCCAGAGTAACTGGGCCGATTTTCCTGGCTAACGAGCTTATTCCAGCGGCTTATTTTTTCTACGAAAATTTACTAAAAGAAAAGGCAAATAACTCGCTAAACAACGTAAACCGCAGGCAAATTCTCTAATAAATTCGTATTTGTTTTGGTTTATGTGAGTACGTTATTGCAAACGATTAGAAAAAACCAAACTGTCACATTAAATATTCCAATTTGTGTCTGAATTCCCGGCTTCATTAGTTGTTTACTGAAATCCCTAATAACTTTTTAATCATTTAACCGGACTTCCAGTTTTATTACGTGTGTTCTTTGATCAACTTTTCAATTAAGACTGGACAAACGGCAGTATGTTGACATCTGCTTTATGAAAAAAATCTTGTTATATTTTAATTTGTCTTTCCCACGCGTTTATAAAACCATTCACTATAATTATACTGTCGTAGAACAAGGTTCATAGATAAGTTTCACTCTGGTTTTCGAGAAGAATATAGAATAAATAACAAAATCTGTTACTTAAATAAGTCACCATCTCTTTAAATGCATGATAGTGGCGAATTTTTTTCAAACTTCCTTTTCTCTAAATTGGTTACTGGGACAATTAATAGGTGTTTACGTTTCTTTTTTTGCTTCTGCTACTTAAGTTGTTTGGTGGCCTATAGTGACGTAATACAGGAGGTTCGGTAACTAGAAGACCAAAATCAAATATATGCGATGGGAACGCTAGATCTGCGTGTCGTGTATACAATCTGAGATTTTTAAACAGGTGCCAAAGTTCTCGTCGAGTTTTAGTGAATTTTCATTAAGGAAATACCATTATTATATATAATACGGGACGTAAAGCATAAATAAATCAATATTATGTAAACAAAACGTTAGTTAACGTATTCTTAGATAGCTCAATGGTAGCGCGCTGGTCTTCTACGCAGAAGGTTCGGAGATAGATTCCGATGAATGTGTTTTTGTTTGTTTTACTTTGACATTTAGAGAAATAATAGTGTACAGATTGCATACGTTTTGAACAATATCTCATTTTTGTTTAAAACGCCTGAATAACTTTGTCACTTTTGCGTCTGAAATTATAATTTTCAGGAGATATTTTGTTATTGCTGATATTGAAGAAACCGGTTTGATTAGGTTGACTAAAACGAAATCATACTGGCGATTAATAAGGAAAAATAACTGCTACGTTTATAATATAGCAGATTCTTTACTTTTCTAAATATGAATTAAGTTTCCTTCTGAAAAGCTTTTGTAACTTTTATGGAATTTATAATACAAGTATCTTTTAAGAGACCTATGCCCAGTTTCACAAAGCTCGATTAAATATTTAATTAGTTAATCAAGAGTTCAGACAACCAATCACGGCTTCAAGATATTTGGTTGTCATAGCAACAACCCGAATCATAGCCTGTGATTGGTCGTCTGAAGCCTTGATTAACTAACCGGCCGTTATATATTTACTGAGCGATAATATGCCCAGTTTCACAAAGCTCGATTAAATATTTAACGGCCGGTTAGTTAATCAAGGGTTCAGACAACCAATCACAGCTTCAAGATATTTGGTTGTCATAGCAACAACCCGAATCATAGCCTGTGATTGGTCGTCTGAAGCCTTGATTTACCAACCGGCCGTTAAATATTTAATCGAGCTTTGTGAAACTGGGCACTACACTGTCTATAGATACAGCAAAATTTAATTTTCTAGCTTCGTAGAAAATTGAGCGTTGGGCATTTTTGTCAAAATGAGTTAGAACACAAGATTTTTTTGATATTAGAGAGATGTCGATGGTAACAGCTTCGAAAGAATTCTTCAAATGTGCGCGTACTAGGACCTCTAAAATCGATCTTCAAGGTCTGTGTAAGTTTAAAGTATTAATTTTAGTAATATGCCGTATAATTATAGTGTACAATTTTAATGAAAATTCAGTACTACAACGCACTTGCTGCGTCCCGAAATTTTGTTTGCAATGCATTTGGAAGGCTCGGTAAAAATTCAATTAGTAATCGCCGTAATGGTTCAAAATCACCATGTTACTTAAGAAATTGCTATTATTTATTTGACAGACCAGCAATAGCAAACAGCATTAGATAGTATTTCAACTGGAACACCTGTTGACCGGGCTTCAATATTGGATGGAGCACCCCGAAGGACACTACGGAACCACATTAAGTTCGGTAGTAGCAAACGAAAACTAGGAACTATAAATATTGTTACAAAGCCAATAGACGTAGGTGCGGTGTTGCCACATCACCAGAATTTCCCCAACATCTGGGAATTTTTGCACAATCTGGCAACACCGCATCCCCACCCCGCTGGGGGTGCCTGGGGTGAACCCCCTCAGGCGAAGTCTCAACCCTCTAGGACCAGAAATAACGAAGTTACCAACTTGTACCCCGTCGGAACGGATAACTGAGGTCTGCACATTCCGAACAGCCTGTATACACACCCTGTATGCGCAGAGAACCCTTACACCCTGTATACGCAGAGAGATCTTATATTACGAGAAACACCTCTTGTGTAACATAGGAGTGATGACCACATTTGGATCACCTGTATATACATCCCCCTGTATACATACGGGACCGATCTGTATTCACAGAACCTTCTAGTAAAAGAAGGTCCTGGAACATTCTGGAATAGAATGCTCGAGAACGAACTGGAAGGTGCGACGGCTATATAAAGATGGAAGTAAGCCAGCGGAGACAGTTCAGTTAGAGGATGTTGTAGTGACTCGAAGGAGCAGTAACTAGTGTGAAGTGTTATAGAGTAGCTACTGTAGTACCAGTGTAGACTTGTGTGCAGATTAGTAATTGTAAGGGCAGTAAATTAAGTGTTTTTGTGAGAGAGACATTCTAGAAATTTTATTGTATCCATATTTAGAGTGTAAATAAAGTTGTTTTGTTAAAATTTAAAGTCTCACTTATCCAGAACCCGGCGAAAACGCAACAATATATTTACTAAAGAACCAGAAGGTTACTTGTGCAATATAATTTTTAGGCTAGCAGAGTTTAAAATGCCTTTAACACCAAATATTTTAGGATGATCTGTATTTTATATGCGGTAAAACAGCATTTTCATAATTTCAATCAAGACTCTTGTATCGCCGAACGAAAATGATAAAGTTATCTTTTTGAACGTCACAATTATCTACGCCTGAGCAAAGGCCCCAAGTATTATATTAAATCCTGCAAGAGCTCAAAAGGTAAACAAATTCATCGTTGATGACTATATTCACAGTCTTAAAAACATAATTAACCGACTGCAAGAAATCTAAAACATGGATGAAAGAGGGTGCAGGCTTACTTTGCACCATCAACAAGTATTGTCTCGCAATGGTGAGAAAAGAGTCCATCTTGTTACATCGGAACATGCCGAAAATGTCAAAGTAGTAGAGTGTGGTATGCTATTGGCCAAGGCATACCTTTAATGGTGTTTTTTAAAGGGAAGCCCAAGAAGGACGAGTGGATGGATAATATGCCACCTGGAAGCCAACTTGAGCTGACTGCAAACGGTAGTATAATATGTGACATGTTTGTTAAATGCATTCGTCATTTTGTTCAGCTTAAAATTTTCTTCTCCTCTTTGATGGCGTTGCATCACATCTAGATGCAATTATAGTGACTGAATCTGACGCACTATATAATATTATGCTGTTTCCCCTGCAACTCACGAACTGCAGCCTCTTGACAAAGGTGTATTTAGAAGTTTTGAGTATCAGTGCTCCAGCCTCTCGACAAAGGCGTATTTCGAAGTTTTGAGTGTGAGTGGGACATTAAAACAACGAAAAATAACACGCAACAGATTTGGTGGAAGAAATTCTCTCCCATGTGTACCCGAAGGCAATGTGTATGGAAAATTTCCAATTTAGGGCTACAGGGATTTATCCCTATGATCCAGGTGTTATACCTAAGATCCAGGTGTTATACCTAAATCCGTATTTGCTCCTAGCACACTAACTGCTAGACCAAAATTAGACATAGCCCATAAAAGTGCCTCATCCTCTGCAGAAATTCCCGAAATAGACATTGCTTATCTAATAGCAACTATCGAACTGCTAGCGGAGTTCATAATAGGTTCTTTCTTTCTTCGAGAATAGACTTACCATACTCTGATTTCGATGGCAGTAGTGATTTCGATGATATTTCATTTGCTAATCTTTTTGCAGTGGGTAGGTATTAATCATATCCAAAAGTCCATTGAACCAGCCATGAAAGCAGACGTAATAGTATGTACTTTAGTAATTGTAAGTGATAGCATAAGAGAGTTTAAAAAAAAAATGTCAACACCAGAGCTGAAGACTTGAGTTCTGAAGAGACGTAATTTTTGGGACACCCCCACCCCCATTTTATATCTCCGGAAATAACAAGGTTATCGCAACCAAAATTTGTACGCAGGGTTGCATCATAACAAGTAAATAACGTACCAAAATTTAGATCTCTGGGCTTAAAGAAATAAATGTTATAGGCATTTAAAGAAAAATTGTGATTTTCCTCTTAAAACGTCAAAGTCGCGATTTGAAACATCAAAATTGGCAACATTCAGGCAAAGAACCTGAAACGAATACGAGTTATGTAGAGAAAATGTAACAAGAAGAGTGTTTTGCAAACCCTTAAAGCTTCGACTGTAATTGTCCTTTTTGCTAAAATATTTGCAGAAAATTCATTTCATATAGACCCTTTTTCTGATGCTTTAGTAGTAGTTTCAATTATAGAGTTTATGGTTTAATGGTCTATAATTTTTAGCGAATGTTTGCAACAAAAATTCGTTAATGAGGAGACGACCACTTTTGAATTTTGGACAGATTTCTTTAAATGAGCGCGAACTTAGAACCCATATCCGGGTTAGTTTCAGTTTTTATGTGTTTTCATATATACAGGCTGGCGTATTTCTACGGTAAAGCTCAATATATCCGTTATTACACAAAATACGAGAAAAAACTTGTATTAGCTAATTATAGTCTTGAACTGCATCGTATAAAATTAGTTTTGCAATCAGAGGTGGCCCATACGTTGTTAGTGATACAAATCTTCTTTTTTTTTTTTTTAATCGCACACCTTATATTATTACATTTTTGCATTTTCCATCGAAATATAATGCATGTTTGTAAGAAAAGAAACTCAGGACGCAGAAAGTGCCTTATGGTGGCGAATTTTCATTATATGTTTCAAATTTCAATAGAACCAGTTTTTCGGGAACATTTTGAGTTTATTTCGATTATTTTTTTCCATTTTCAAACAAGAAAATTATTTTGATGTAATATGGTACACTGTGTTTCTACTATATAGTTTATACTGGTAACCAAATTTCATGCCTGCTTTCTTAAAAAAAGAAAAGACATATTTGATAATAAAAACAATTTTTTTGAAACTTCGCCAGCAAAGCGCACTTGCTGCGTCCAGACTTTTTAGAAATCGATAAGATAAAATACTAAGTCAGGTTGTTTAGTCTCGTTATTCCAAACACTGTAGGTGAAGTGTATTTGATACACAGTAAATTCCATAGATTTGTGTCAAATATTAACACAACTACAGAAATTTAAACCTTAACCAGGCCTTATTTGTCACATGTACGAGGGCGGGTCAATAAACCCGTGACTTTTTTAATGAAACACCGGTTTTTTGACAAAAAATCATTTTATTTCTCAACATAGCCGCCTTTGAGCTCTATACACTTCGTCCAACGTTTCTCCAATTTTTTTATCCCTTCCAAAAAATAAGATTTGTCGAGGTCCTCAAAATATGTATTTGTTTGTGAGATGATTTCATGATTAGAGTCAAATCTCTTTCCGCCGAGCCATTTCTTTAAGCTTGGAAACAAGAAATAATCACTCGGGGCTAAATCCGGAGAATAGGGCGGATGAGGGAGCAATTCGTAGCCCAATTTATGCAATTTCGCCATGGAGACTACACATGTGTGGACCCTTGCATTGTCTTGGTGAAAAGAACTTTTTGTTGGCCAAATGCGGTCGGTTTTTCTTCAAATCGTCATTGAATCGGTCCAATAAGTTGGTATAATATTCGCCATTGATCGTTCTTCCCTTTTGAAGGTAATCAATGTGGCATATACCGCGCGCATCCCAAAAAACGGTCGCCATGACTTTATTGGCTGGTAGACCACCTTGGCCTTTTTCGGCGCCGATTCGCACGGAGAAACCCACTGTTTTGACTGCTGCTTGGTCTCTGGTGTGTTATGGTAAATCCATGTTTCGTCCACGGTTACAAAACAGCGGAAAAACTCGTCCCTATTGCGGTTAAACTAGTCCCTATTGCGGTTAAACAACGCCAAACACTCTTTCGACGTTGTCACACGATTGCGTTTGTGGTCGATTGTGAGCAAACGCGGCACCCATCTTGCGGATAGCTTTCTCATATCCAAGTGATCGTGCAATATAGAAACCACTGTGACCAGCCAGTGATATGCAGATGGCTTCCACAATGTCCCGCACTTTCAATCTCCGATCGGCCAACACCATATCGTGGATTTTTTCAATTGGTTGGGTAAACCACTTTTTTACCATGGAAATTGATAGTGCAGAGTCCGCATAGTATTTATCAAGCTTAGCCTTGGTTTCAGTGATGTTTTTTCCGCAAAAAAGAATGTTTGATGAGCACACGAAATTCACTTTTTTCCATTGTCGTTATAACTCAAAAGGTTGTCTGCTTTCAATGGTTATCTAACACAAACTAAATGACGCAGCTGGTTCAAAATTTGACAGGAGTCAACTGACAGATGGTTGTTGACAGGAGCAGTGTTGCCTTTCCTGTGAAGAGGCGGGAAATTTAAAAAGTCACGGATTTATTGAGCCGCCCTCGTAACTTGTATGTAGATAATGACCTGTTTGAATTTTGTACTAAATCTTTGTAAATTTGTGATATAAAAGCGTGTATGTTTTCATTTTTACATGGAACAAATGATATATCTACTAGTCTCATCTCGATAAATCTGATCGTTTTTGAGTTATTTGCTATTGATATTTTATACCTTGTTGAAACTCCAGACCCTTACAATGATTACACGATTTTCGATGCCGAGCGATGAGAGATAACTTAGTCTGGTAATTTAATTGTTACACCTGGTATGTGACCTCATCTGCATCCATCTAAATACCCTTTGCATGACACAATACTTCTTCAATATCCGATCAACGTTCTCATTACGACTTTCGTAGAATAAGTTATCAGCTGTATCGACACATTGGTAACAAGATGACTCCGTGTTAACAAGCAGGAGTTACCGAGTTGTGTGGGCCTCTTTCTAGAGCTTGGTGTGTTGTCTCTGTTGCAACAAAGGGGGGCCCACATGCATGCACGCACACACATTCATGTCCACCTTCAGAAAAAACGCCGCCGCCGACTTGGATCTTCGGATCGCAACATGACTACCAAAAAGAAGACAATCGACTATCAGGAACCGCTTTTGCTTTCGCTGCGCGATTTCTGCAGAACGTTCTCATCAAGCTGGCGTAATGCAAGGGATGCAGGGACGGACGTGGCTTAACCGCAGCAAAATTTGTAATGGTTTTTAAATTACATTTCAAACTCGACTATACAAATTCAAATTGGTTTTCTCCGTAGGAATTTTTGTTTGGTAAAATCTATTCAGTTGAAGATTTTTAAGGTTTTGTAGCGATTTCAGGGACGGATTTTGCTTAACAGCACCGAAATTGTGATTCATTTTTTGATTCCCTTTTGAATTCGACAGGCTACAAATTCAAATTGTTTTCCCTTATACTTTTTTTTTGTAAAATCTATTCAATTGTAATTTTTGAAAATGTTTGTGGAATTACGAAATACAGGGTGCCCGTTTTTCGACCTCAAGCATGGGTATCTCGGTTATTATCAGAGTTAGAAGGTCAGTTAAATTAGAAAAAAGTTGCGCATTTTTATGACGATCAATAATCTGGAAAAAATTGACCTGCCATTTTTAGTTTTTAAATTATCGCAAAAAAATGAAACGTTGATTTTCCTTTTTATTTTTTTAAGGGAAAACCGACCAACCTAGGCGTTTTTAACCGAGACATCGTCAAGACACTGTTTTACAGGGAATCTAAATCTGCCATCGCATTTTCTATGGCATACTATATGCAAGAGTTACAAATACATAACTTTGTTTTTTCTTATGGGCGCTATATTGGATTTTTGCTTTTTTGATTACATTTTTTTTCTGATTACCTAGACATATCCAAAGCATTCGACCATGTTTGGCTCGCAGCGCTGCTTAATAAACTTCCGGCCTATGGCCTACCACCAAAACTCTGTACCTGGACAGCAAATTTCCTCTTCAACCGGAGCATTTCTGTTGTCGTGGATGGCCATCCCTCTAAACTGTATCCAATTAATGCAGTAGTCCCTCAAGGTTCAGCTTTAGCCCCTACTTTGTTTCTTCTCCACATCAATGACCTCCTCTCTAGCACATCTAACCCAATTCACAGTTACGCGGGCGATAGCACCCTCCACTCAAATATACAATATTCTAAGCCTGCCTCTTTAGCCCAATTAGACGAGGATCGCAGACTCGTGGAGGGTTCTGTCTCTGTATTGGACTGGGGAAGTAGAGATCTTGTACAATTCAACTCCATCAAATCTCAGTCTTGCCTTCTATTTCATAAGAGATACACTAGCCCTAAACCCATCACAATGAACAACCGAGTTATTCAAAGTAATGAGTCCTTTTCACTTGTTGGCATTTCTGTGGATCGAAATCTCAATTGGCACCAACATGTCACATCAATTGCAGAAGCGGCTGCTAAGAAATTAGGTTTCCTCTTCCGGGCTCGCAAATACTTTTCACGAGCTAATCTCTATACCTTATATACTTCACAAATAAGGCCAAACTTCGAATACTGCTCCCACATCTGGGGTGCCGCTGCCGCTTCTACGCTCACTATCCCGGGCTCCATTCAGAAGAGAGCTATACATCTCATCGGTGACCCTACCCTCACCCAAAGGCTGCCATCCTTTGCCCACCGACGTGCCGTTGGTGACCTCTCTCTCTTTTACAGATATCTGCACAAGCACTGTTCAGATGAGCTTTCTTCCATAGTTCATCCACCTGCTGCCCCCAACAGATCTACCAGGGGGACAGAGCGATTGCACCCTTTTACTGTCCAGGTCACCAGACATAAAACATCTTGTTATGCCCGCTCTTTTGTCCCGAGGACTTCCAAGTTGTGCAATTCCTTGCCGGCACATGTTTTTCCTTCTCCTCCGAACCTCCAAACCTTTAAGTCCATAATGCCTCTTTCCTCCTTGTCGACACCTGTGAGCTGTGAGCCCTTGTGGTGTGTTGTTGAAATAAAAAAAATTAAAAAAATATGTATCACACGATATGGTCAGGTCTTACATTTTGACTGAAATTAAAAAAAAATCATTTTTGCACACAGTGCATTGGAAGCAACAAAGCAACATTAATTGTAACAATAAATATGTTTAACAAAATTTTGACAGTTTATTCACAGTTGTCACATTTCGATAATTGACGCAAGTAATTTTTTTATTTAGTCAATAAAATGCCTTTTTCCAGTGAAGAAAAACGGGATATGCTAGAAATTTATTACGCTTCGCGTAGAAATGTGCGAATTACTTCTGAAACATACCTGCAGCGATATCCAGAAAGAGAGCAACCAGCTCAAAACTACTTTTTATCACTTCGTAGAAATTTAGGCGAATATGGTTCATTTTGCAAACCTAGAGGAAGATTCGTCTCTCTTATTTATACAATCGGGACGTTTTTCGATCTTGATGACTTCGCGAATAATTCTGGTTTTCAAGTTGTAAACCGGGCCTATTGTTTTGGCATCGTCGAAGTTTATTTTGTGTCCTGTATGAATATGATGCATGGCCAGCGCCGATGAGGGGTCGGATTTTCTAACTGCGAGGGTGTGTTCATATATTCTATTGTGGATGCGTCTATTTGTTTGTCCTACATAAGTTCGGGAACAGTCGGAACAAGGAATTTCGTAAACTCCGTGGGATTCGTTTGGAATCGTATCCTTGGGAGTTTCTATCAGATTTGACACAGCAAAAACTGTCAAATCTGATAAAAACTCCCTAGGATACAATTCCAAGGATACGTAAATTCTGGACGCGCTTCAACCCGAGAACCAAGTATGCCTCATATATATATATATATATATATATATATATATATATATATATATATATATATATATATATATATATATATATATATATATATATATATATATATATATATATATAGATCTCCTCAGTCCTGAATTTTTTCTACGAAAATTTTCCAAGAATGAAAGTACCAAAGTAACCATCCGATAAGATAAAGTTTATGAAATATATGTTGAAGTTGCAAATATTTATCTGTTATCTGATGTAATTTGCTTATTATCTCCACCGAGAATTGGAGAAAGTCTTCTGAATATTCGGTTATTCCGTCGCTGGTCATCGACCACAGCCTTCTGTCTGCGTTATATATACCTGCTTGGATAGCACCACCAATTATGTCTCGTGTTTTGCGAACAGGTTACAAATAATTAGCTAATAATGCAAGAGGAACACATGGTCCAGACAGAACGTAGACCTATCCAAAATGGTAATTACACTCTACAACATCCAAATGGTAGGATACATGACAAACGAATTAGCTGAAATTACCATGTCAATGTTCCTCTCCGTGCTGGAGATGTTATTACACTCTTTTATTTGCATGCTTCTGTTCCATCTGCTTTTATTTTCAATTTATTGTATAAGAAATTGTTTAAAGCAGTGTATTATACTTAATATATAAAAAAAACTACGGGTAGGGAATTTTCGTAAAAATGCTTTTAATGCAAATGTGTCTTGTTTTTAAAAGAAGGACATTTGGTTGGCAGTATAACCTATATATTAGTAACAATTTACGGTATTTCATTAAAATAGCTTTGTTGTTTTAAAAAGTACAAACATTTTCCGAAAATAAACCTTAAAAGTTCCAGAAAAAACTGGTCCGATTTTCCTGGCCAACGAACCTCTTTAAGCTGTTTACACAACACCTGTCAGGATATAATTATTCACAAACAACTTTAGGGCCAAAATTGAAAAAAAATATGAAAATTTGCAAAAATTTCTTTTACAGAAAATCACCACTTTTTTGATACAAAAATTGCCTTCAGTAATGTTACACTAAATTACATTATGTATATGTAAACGGATAAAACCTGAAAGTAAACCCGTATATGGATTCTAGGGTGTCTAGTTTGCACTCATTTGTACAAATCTTTTTGAAATTCAAAAGTCGCGGTCTCCTCATTAACGAATTTTTTCTCGGGAAGTTAGCTAAAAAGTATAGATCGTTAAACCATAAACTTGACTGAAAGTACTGCCAAAGCATCAGAGAGCGTGCTTATTTGAAATGAATTTTCTTGAAATATTTGAGTAAAATAAAGGACAATGACGGTTGAAGCTGAAACTTAAGGTTTTGCAGAACACTCTTCTTGCGACATTTCGTTTACATAACCCGTACTTTTTTAATGTTCTTTGTCTAAATGTTGCCAATTTTGACGTTTTAAATCGCAACTTTTGACGTTTTGAGGAAAACTTCAAAATTTGTTTCTTTAACTGCCCATAACTTTGTTGTCTTTAAAGCTAGAGACCTAAATTTTGTTACATGGTTCACTCTTTATAGTACAAACACGGGCAATAAATGTTATTAAATTTGTTTACAAAATGGCGAAGATATTTCAATTTTTCGAAAAATACAAGTTTTAGTTTTTGCTCGATATTTTGAAAATCCCTGTAGATATTTTTAATTTCGATACAGCATCCGATTGGGCTCGGAGTAGCGCAACTTTTTCCCATTGAACCAAAATTGTATCTCAATCCCCTTGTAGTTACTTTTTTCTAAGACCGCCCTCTGTATTGTGTGATCCAACTCAAGGCTCGTAGTTGGTAAAAATTGACACATTTTGGATGCTTTTGTTTGTAAACACTTGTGCATTGTGTGCCTCAAGTAAAGGCTCGTAATTGGGAAAATATGTTTTTGATGATTTTTTTTGTAAACGCTTGTACATTGTGTCACTTTAGTATATGAAAACAAGGCCTCCTTAAATTGTAATTATCTCAAAAAATAGTAGGTGTAAGGGAACATTTTAAAAAGCTGCATAATCTAGACCGGACCTCAATCCATGATCTGAATTTCTTGTCTATTCTGATAAATGCTATAATCAACAGTTATGCTGGGTAAATGCTGTAAAAGCAGTTGTTCCCTAACGGTGGACCGCTTATTGTTATAGGTAGAATTATTGCCTGTCTTAGGTTCATCCAAAGGCATACAATAGAATTCCTATCTTTTCCATCTCCCTCCGCCCTACGCCCTCCGCTCCCAGAAGCATGGAATATATATATATATATATATATATATATATATATATATATATATATATATATATATATATATATTAATTTCAACAACACACCACGAGGGCTTACAGCCTAAATACTATCGTACCGTGGGTGTTGACAAGGAGGAAATAGGCAGTTTGTTAATTCTGGACTTGGAGGTTCGGAGGAGAAGGAAAAACATGTGCCGGCAAGGAGTTCCACAACTTGGAAGTCCTCGGGACAAAAGAGCGGGCATAACAAGATGTTGTATGTCTGGTGACCCGGACAGTAAAAGGGTGCATTCACTCTGTTCCCCTGGTAGATCTGTTGGGGCAGCAGGTGGGGAACTATGGAGGAAAGCTCCTCTGAGCAGTGCCCGTGCAGATATAAAAGAGAGAGAGGTCACCAACGGCACGTCGGTGGGCAAGGGATGGCAGCCTTTGGGTGAGGGTAGGGTCACCGATGAGACGTATAGCTCTCTTTTCAATGGAGTCCAGGATAGCGAGTGTAGAAGCCGCAGCGGCACCCCAGATGTGGGAGCAGTATTCGAGGTTTGGCCTTATTTGTGAAGTATATAAGGTATAGAGATTAGCTGGTGAAAAGTATTTGCGAGCCCGGAAGAGGAAACCTAATTTCTTAGCAGCCGCTTCTGCAATTGATGTGACATGTTGGTGCCAATTAAAATTTCGATCCACAGAAATGCCAACAAGAGAAAAGGACTCATTACTTTGAATAACTTGGTTGTTCATTGTGATGGGTCTAGGGCTGGTGTATCTCTTGTGAGAAAAAAATCAAGACTTAGTTTTGGTGGGGTTGAATTGTACAAGATTTCTACTTCCCCAGTCTAATATTTTTTGGAGCTCCACGGAGACAGAACCCTCCATGAGTCTGCGATCCTCATCTAATTGGGCTAAAGAAACAGGCTTAGAATATTGTATATTTGAATGGAGGGTGCTGTCGTCCGCGTAGCTGTGAACTGGGTTGGATGTGCTCGAGAGGAGGTCATTGATGTGGAGAAGAAACAAAGTAGGGACTAAAGCTGAACCTTGAGGAACTCCTGCATTAATTGGATACAGTTTAGAGGAATGGCCATCCACAACAACAAATATGCTCCTGTTGGAGAGGAAATTTGCTGTCCACATACAGAGTTTTGGTGATAGGCCATAGGCCGGAAGTTTTTTACGCAGCGCTGCGTGCCAGACCTGGTCGAATGCTTTGGATATGTCTAGAGCAACAATCTGGGATTCACCGTGTTGTTCCATAGACTTGTTCCAAGAATGGGTGACAAAGGAAATGAGGTCGGCAGTCGATCTGCACTGACGAAATCCATACTGCCTGTCGTGGATTAGACTGTGTTTTTCAAGAAAGTTTAGTAATTCGGTGTTTATATACTTTTCCATCACTTTAGAGACGACTGAAAGGAGAGAAATAGGCCTGTAGTTGCTGCGAAGCGCTTTGGTTCCTTTCTTGGGGATGGGTTGTACTCGAGCAGTTTTCCAGTTACTAGGGAATATGCCTTTATTATAAGATATCTGAAACAGACGAGTCAGGACAGGAGCAAGCTCTGGTGCGCATTTTTTGAGAACAATTGCTGGGATCTCGTCAAGGCCAGAGGCTTTCCTGGTATTAAGAGAAGAGACGTCTTTTGTACCTTTTTAGTTTTGAAAATGATATGCGTCATTTTATGCGCGACATTGCAGACTGTTGGTGCTTGAATATTTGGAGGTGGGTTGAGAGTAGAATTGCCGGCGAACAACGAAGCAAAAAGTTCAGCCTTGCCCAGGGCGGTAGAAACAATTTCATCCCCTGAGAAAGGAGGTGGGAACGTGCTTTTGCAGAAATTATTCCCAATAGATTTAGCAAGAGTCCAGAACGGTTTGCCGCTGTTGGACCTTAAGAGGACTTTGTTTTTGATGTGGTTATTAAACGAGTTTTTTGCCTCAGAAAGAATACAGACATAGCGGTTTCTTGCGTCGTTAAATGCTTGACGATTTTCTTGACTGGGATTGTGTAGAAGTGTTTTGTGAGCTTTGACCTTTTCAAGTCTGGCCTTGTCACAGGATTTAGAGAACCAGGGCTTTTGAGTGGCTGAAGAGGTTTTCTGTGTACGTGGGATAAATAAGTCCATGCCAGCTTGGATAATTTCGGTGACGTTTTGTGAGATATCAGAGGGGTCAGGATGAGAGAAGCATACAGACGCCCATGGAAATGAGGAAAAGGAATCTCGCATTTCGTCCCAGTTTGCGGAGTTGTAGTGCCAAACGATACGTGGGTGTGATGACTGTGTGACCTCGGGTTGCATTGCGCAGGAAGCCGTGACCATGCCATGGTCTGAGCGACCAAGGGGGGCGGTGACTGATATCTTATAGCATTCAGGTTGTGTAGTAAGAAGGAGATCCAGGGGATTTGAGCTGTGTGTTGGGATACGAGGAAAGTAAGTAGGTTGCTGAACCATATTGGCTAAAGAATTGCTGACTGCAAAGGCCTCCGCTGCTCTCCCTTGTGGATCGGTTTTTGAAGATCCTAGCCGTTCCTTATTATGGACATTGAAGTCACCAAGAATAGTGACCTCGGAGGAAGGATAAATAAAAAAACAAAAGAGCAGACAACCGACAACGTAGCATTTTTTTCAAAGGCAAAATTATTACCACTTTTCTACAAATACGAAGCCGAAACTGTCGATACCTTCTGAGAAGTAGCTCAACTTAGTAAAACTTTCGGTAGAGTCATACAGTTTTCAAGGAAAGCGTTAATTCAATATGTTCAGCAGCACTTTACGTGATAATATTTTCTATCTTTGTCGGAGGTACGTCTTCGTCTAGGATATCGCAGCCTTAAGGCTCGTAGTTGGGGAAAAAATTATGTTTTGAATGCTGCTTATAAATACTTGTATATTCTGTGCCTCAACTCAAGGCTCGTTGTAGCTAAAAATTGACACGTTTTGGATGCTTTTGTTTGTAAACACTTGTGCATTGTGTGCCTCAAGTAAAGGCTCGTAGTTGGGAAATATATGTTTTTGATGCTTTTGTTTGTGTACACTTGTACATTGTGTGCCTCATCAGTAAATTCTAGTGATGGGAAAAACGGTTATTTTCTGTTAACAGTTGAAGCCGTTAACGGTATTTTATAATATCCGTTGAAAATAACGGCTTCAGTTATTTATCTGTTATTTTAAACTGGATAGTCGATCGATAGTATCCTACATTCCCAAAGCTGTGAGCGAGAGCGAGCACACTAGTATAAATGCATTGTATTTTTACCCCGTTATTTCACGTAGTGTATAAATCTCAAATTTCGTCGATATGAAAAGGAAACAAAGGGTTAAGAAATTATAATAAGCGTGTCGTAAATCTTTTGCCACTCTGAAGTAAAACTTTTAGAAATCAGAAAGAAACCTTATATTAGTATTTACTTAGATGTTTTAGGAATTATAAACTAGTCATTTCTAACAAATTTATTTTATGAGGGGTCTTTACGTAAATGTCAATGCCACAGTAAGAATCAATAAATATCATTATTTATCACGTCTTGGGCCGTTAGACGTTAGAACTTTTATTGCTACACAGGGAGTGATTCTAAGAACTCCATAACATAACGCAGCTAATAAAATTTCGGTAAAGAAATTTGCCTTTATTCTGTACTATATATGGTTTGTTATTACATTATGCTTTTATTCTTTCTTAGAAAGATCTCTATCTCTAGTTACATTTTCGGTTCACTGGTCATCTTTATCAGTCCACTTTTAAAAACTGTGCAAACAACAGCCAACAGTATAAAAAATTGAGTTTGAGTTTAAAAAAAATGGAAGATATATAGTATTAATTGTTTATTTACTTATTTTAATATTCGTTGTTTTAAAATTAGTTTCAAAAATTTCAAAGGGCTGTAACTCGGAGGTTTTTCAAGTTTCAAGAAAAACTTAATAAAAAGACACCCCTTATTTTTCGCCAAAGAATCACCCTGTATATATATATATATATATATATATATATATATATATATATATATATATATATATATATATATATATATATATATATATATATATATATATGTATATATATATTCATTTAATTTTTTATATTTAAATGTATATAGATATTAAAAAATGTTGTATCATTATATTTTTTTTATCAATTTCATAACTATTATCAGACAAACGAAAATGACGTGTTAACTGTTTTCTTAGGTAATGTATATAAATTTAAATAAATAAATACTTTAATTTCACGTGAAATAACCCTATTTTGCGTTGTCTATAGTGAAAGTAATAACACGTTTTTACAGAAATTCATCTTTTCACCCAACATTTTTTATTATTAAATATTTGGCTTTACATACTAGTGGGAAACTCAACTACTGTTTCAAAAATAACAGCTTCTCAGTTTAACAGAATAACTCTGTGTAGTAGTGTCCGTATGCCGTATCCCCATCAACAACCGGTTAAAGTTAAAATTAAAATTAAACCGTTTTATTGTACCGAAGATCGTACGTCCCTAAAGCTGTGAGCGAGAGCGAGCACACTAGTATAAATAATAATGTTATGAACTACAGTCCGCTCTATACTGTATAACCATACGTATTTAGCATTCCCAATCTCAAGGCTATTTATCCCGTTAAATGGTTAAATAACAGTGCCCGATGAAAACCGATGTTTATTCATCGAACCTAGTTGCAGTAGAACTGAAACAGACACGACTCCGAATTCTAGTTTAGTGTAAAAAGCGTTACTTTTTAAGCTGTTATTTTTTTAAGTCCATAACTGGTAGTTACCGTTACGGCTCGGTAACCGTTTAAAAATAACTTGACAGTTAAATAACGACCCATCACTAGTAAATTCTAATTCCAAATTTTAGTATTTTTTTGTTTTTCGTGTCGATTTAAAAACTTATTGCTTCATTATGCCTATACCCTGTCATAAGCGCTTGATGACTATGTCATTACGATTGTTAATATATAAACCCTGATAATTTCATTGCCGTGGTAGTGACAGTCATATAAAATTAATTAAACGACCGTAAAAGGGGATCGTATGCGCCTTTGTGCCATGAGAAAACAGCTGCCTAACGGTAATTTACTATCATTATGATTAGTGAACGGTTGTTCAGAACTGCCATCTGACTAAGCAAAATAAAGTGTGTATGGTTTTGAGATAACAATTATCTGCACGTCACCGCAAAAATGTGTTTTTTCTGTGAGAGCCCGAGGGGTCCTGCATTGTGCAAAGTTTTTTAAGGTAACAATTACCCGCACGACACTGAAATAAATAATGCCCCTTTTCAATTTGTACCAAAGGCATAGATTATTTAACATTGTATTACTTTGCAATTATAGGTACTGCATTTTTAGTCCAGCAAATGAAGAATAACTCCTGACGCCACTGTTACCCTGTTAAATATAAAATAACCACTGCTCTACTATACAGTGTGTTCCAAACTGGATGGGAATGTATTGCTATCTCCGTTATTATTAGATATAGGGAGACGGTTACATTAGCAATGTCTTGTAGAAGTTCATGCTCGTTCCAAATATGATTTGTATTTTTCTTTTAGTTTTCGAGTTATTTTGAAAAAAACAAAATTTGTCGGTTTCTTTTTTCTTCAATATCAAAGTGGGCGTTGATCTGACATGTCTAAGACTTGCACATTATCAGGACACTTTACAGAGGAATCTTTTTGTGCTATTCTTAACTTTGGATTGTCATTTGTTTGTGAGCTACAGGTATCACCGTTTGTTTTTATTATGGCAGCCATATTGGATTTTTTGCTCATGTGATAGCCTGTGAAAAGAGCTTTCCAATAATCTTAGAAAGTTGAATTTTGGTACGTAGTAAGGTCTTTCTCAAGGCAACATTTCTAGTAAATTTCTTAAAAACAACGTTGTAATTTTCGGAGAAAAATTTTTTTTTTTTTTGAAAGAAAACAATTTTTTTTCCGGAAAACCCTCCTCGACTTTCCTGGCTAACGAACTCGTCCAAGTCATTAATAAAAGAAAGGCACTTGCCGAGTTTCATCGAAGTCGGTTATGTATTTTTTGAGTTATCAGATGGATACATATATATATATATATATATATATATATATATATATATATATATATATATATATATATATATATATATATATATAAAATTGAAGCTGACCCCGGATATGGGTTCTGGGGGTCCTAGTTCGCGCTCATTTGAAAAAAATTTGCAGTCTCACCATCGATACCTCTCTATTAGTGAATTTTTTTAAATATAAATTCACTAAAAACCGGTTTGCTTAAGTTGACTAATAAAACGAAATCATACTGGCGATTAATAAGCAAAAATAACTGCGACGTTTATAATTTGGCAGATACTTTACTTTTCTAAATATGAATTAAGTTTCCTTCTGGAAATCTTCTATATAACTTTAATGAAATTTGTAATACAAGTTTCTTTTAAAGAGACTTTTTTTTCCTCAGGGCTCGTCCGCGGCCTTGCCGCCCCGATAGCACTGCAACCTTTGGTTGATTGTGCATACCCTTAGTCTTACTCCACCCATTCCAAAATCACTGTGCCTTGAACTAGTCTGCACACGATTGGTAGGGTGAAGTTTTATATTGCTCTGTCTCCGGTCTAGACTGACCGTAGATCAGTTGTCTTTTGCGGTCCAGAGCTTTACACTCGCACAAGATGTGCTGGGCTGATTTCTCCCCCTCGCCGCAGAGTCTGCATGCGAGGACCCCTTCAAACCGCCCCATTTTATGCAGGTGTTTCTTGACGGCCATGTGTCCCGTCAAGAGACCTGTTGTGTTTCTGAGCTGTTTTCTGCTAAGATTTAGCAGCTCCACAGCTCTCTTTGAACTGGGTCCGTCAATTATTGACTTCCCATGTCTGAGCCCTGGACAGTTCGCCCAGTACACCTTGTGTTGGTTTCTGACCCAGGACTTAATGGCTCTCCTGGCAGTGCTCTTTGTCACGCCCAGTGCCGGTTCTGGTCCCATAAATGGTTCTGCTGACCCTCTCTTCGCGAGACTGTCAGCTTCTTCATTGCCTTTGACCCCCGAGTGACCCGGCACCCAGATGAGGGTCACCTCATTCTGCCCAGCCAGGTCGCTCGTCTCGTCTCGGCACTCACTCACCAGCCAGGAATTTACCCGTGGGCTACTTAGTGCCTTAAGGGGTGCTTGGCTGTCTGTGGCTATGAGGAGCCGCTTGTTGGTGTAGCCCCCTCCTCTTGTTCTCCCGCACACAGTGCTGGATATCGTACATTTCGGCCTGAAACACTGTTGCATGGGCTCCGAGGGAAATACTATGACTTACCCTCGGTCCTTCCGAGTAAACACCGGCCCCCGTCCCACGCTCCCCGCCGGATCCATCCGTGAACCAGACAAGCGCGTCCCGTGGTATGCCCGGCGTCTCCTCCCGCCATGCCTCGGTCGGGGATTTCCACTGCAAAGTTGTTTTCCCTACACATTCGCGGGCTTGCGAAGTCTGACCTCATATCAAGCATGGGCTCCTTCACGATCTCCTGAATTTTGCAATGGCCCCTGAAGCCTGGGTTGCTCTTCAGTCTGCCAATGTAGGCTAGTCTGTATAGTCCTAGCCCGACCTCCCCCATAATAACTAAGTGTGTGTGTATGTGGGGGGGGGGGATCCAGCAACACCTCCATGGCGGCTGTTGGGGTTGAAGACATGGCCCCTGTGATGCCTAGGCAAGTCATCCTTTGGATCTTGCCTAGTTTTTGTTTGGCACTGGATTTTGTCACCTTAGGCCACCAGACCAGTGCCGTTTAAAGAGACTTTACACTATTTACAAATATAGCAAAATTTAGTTCTTTGCCTTCATAGAACATTCAGTTTTGGGCATTTTTCTCAACGGGAGTAAGAACGCAATATTTTTTGCTAATAGAGACAAAAAATTCTCCAAATGTGCACGTACTAGGACCTCTAAAATCGATCTTCAAGGTCTGTGTAAGTTTAAAGTATTAACTTTACTAATCTGCCGTATAAAAATAGTGTACAATTATTATGAAAATTCGCTACTATAACGCACTTGCTGCGTTCCGACATTTTCTTTTACCAATTTATCAAGTTAAACAGCACCATGTTAAAGAGGTTAAAAAGTTATTTAACAAAGAATCTCTCCATAAAATGACCAGATTCTAAGAAAAACGACTTCAAACATTTCATGCTTTAACGCTGCTTTAAATTGATTTGAACGATTTACAAAGAATGCTTTGAACACGAAAGCTTGAAGTTGCCTTAGCAAGTTTTGACAGATAATGTTCATGTGAATGTTTCTGTTGTGATCATTTGTGTATAATAAGGATCGTCATTAAAACTGATAAAATGAATAATAAAAATAATTATAATCAACGTTTGAGTGCTGAGCTGCGCAAAATCCATTATTATTATGGCTTAGCGGCGGGAAATGCGTCAAGAGCAAGACGTTTGTACCGAGATCAATTTCCAAATAGAAGGATCCCACTGTGGCAGTTGTTCAATACTTTTATTATTATTATCATTGTTGTTTATTGGCAAAAATTATACATTATGTTAATATAATAAGTCTTATGCGACTTGTGGTGTATCATATAACATAATTTAGAAGGTTGAATCCTAAATAGTTTGACAGTCCGACACCAAATTCAATAAACTTCAGATTTTGACGTACCAAACTTAAATTCTTTTTTCTCTTCTATTTTGCACCTTCTAACACTTCAACCATCACCTTCATTTACCATACATCTCTGCTATTCCATAATGTCTTTCTAACTGCTATTATTTCCAAGCAACCCATATTTTCACCAAAATTTTTAAATTTGTAGGAGATAAAAATTACTTTAGTTTGACAAATGTGAGTCTGCCTCATGTAAGACGAGGCGGTTTAATATCGGTCGCCAGCGAAGGGCACGAACTGTTGGGGCTGAAGTTCGTGTTTAGGCTGCCTGATGTTAATTGCATCCTAGCAAAATATTTCCAAAAGCCCAGTCCATGAAATTTGGCACGAACAACTCCTACATCCATTCCACCATCAAAAGGTCCAAGCCCTACTCCCTGCAGATCCGCTTCCACGACTTAATTTTTGTAGGACAATTATGATGGCAACAGAAATTTCATTAATTCGATTCTTCTCACGGATGGAGCTGGATTCGCGCATGATTGCGTAATAAATATCCATAATAAACATTAATAGTGTGACGAGAATCGTCATTTACTGGTGGAACGTGGGTTCCAGAATAAATTTCCTGTAAATGTATGGGCCGGCATCGTGGAAGATCATTTAGTTGGGCCCCCTTTCTTCCTACATGGGCTTGATGGTGAGGCTACCTACACTTTTTACAAAATTATCCGCCCGTTTTGTTGGAAAACGTTCCTATTGAAGTGCAACGTGAAATGTGGCTACATCATGACGGTGCACCGCCTCATTACAGTTAAGTGGTGAGGAAGTACCTCAATGAAATTTTCCCAGCGAGGTGGATAGGGCGCGGTGGATTCATAGATTGGGCTGCCAGATTGCTCTACTTGAACCCGATCGACTTTTTCCTTTAGGGCTGTTAGGTCACTGGTATAAAGAACGCCTGTGAATAACGTGGAGGAGCTAATGTAATGAAAACGTTCCTATTGAAGTGCGACGTGAAATGTGGCCACAGCATGACGGTGCCCCGCCTCATTATAGTTAAGTGGTAAGGAAGTACCTCAATGAAATTTTCCCTGCGAGATGGATAGGGCGCGGCAGATTCATAGATTGGGCTGCCAGATTGCTCGACTTGAACCCGATCGAGTTTTTCCTTTAGGGCTGTTAGGTCACTGGTATAAAGAACGCCTGTGAATAACGTGGAGGAGCTAATGTTATGAAAACGTTCCTATTGAAGTGCGACGTGAAATGTGGCCACAGCATGACGGTGCCCCGCCTCATTATAGTTAAGTGGTAAGGATGTACCTCAATGAAATTTTCCCTGCGAGATGGATAGGGCGCGGTAGATTCATAGATTGGGCTGCCAGATTGCTCGACTTGAACCCGATCGAGTTTTTCCTTTAGGGCTGTTAGGTCACTGGTATAAAGAACGCCTGTGAATAACGTGGAAGAGCTAACGCAATGAATTATTGACAGTTTCTTAATAATAAGAGCAACGCAGGGCATATTCTTCACGGTTCGTCGCAACTTTCTGAGAAGAATGAATTTGTGTCGACATGGAAGAACAACATTTCAAGAACTTATTGTAAGAGTATGGACGAAATTTATATTTAAAACGTTATACACTTTGCAGTAATTAGCAAAAATGTTACTTAATAATGTAATTAGTGAATAAATGTTGTATTGAGTTGAGCTTGTGAAAATGAGCTTAAAGCAGCGTTAAAGCATGAAAATGTTTGCAGTCGTTTTTCTCAGAATCTGTTCATTTTATAGTATCCCAACAAGAGATACCTTTTTAAATAATTTTTAATGTTGTTTAACATGGTGATGTCTAAATTCATAAATTGGTGAAAATAAAAAGTTGCGGGCCATAAACCGAAGGTTAAGGTCAGGTTAGGTTCTTTGGCACTGGAGTATTAGCATGATATTTAGAACATAAATCTACAAGGACACAAGGAAAACATGTGGAAGAGGTGAAAAAATCAAATCGCTAATAAAAAATTTATCTGAGGAAAACTTTATTTTTTTTGGTGACATCTGTATTGGTCGTCTGAAGCGTTGATTAACTAACCGGCCGTTAAATACTTAATCGGGCTTTGTGAAACTGGCACAAGTCTTCTAAAATTACATTTTTCAGCAAAATTATATATCGGATTCCAGGAAGATTGCGTTGCTGAACACAGTTAAGCAAATATTTCTAAACTTGTAGCAAACAGATGTTCGTTTGTTTACATAAATTTAATTAGAGTAAGTAGATTCTTCGATCTGTTGGTATTTCCTTGCAAAATCGTGTTCCAATTCTCCGCAATCTCACGATATCGAAATGTACACAATTTAAAGCGGCTTTTGAACAAACTAAAAGATTTTGCGAAGACTACTTATTCTGAGTTTCTGAGATATATTTTTATTTAATAATTATGAAAGTGGTTTTAGAATAACTAAAACAAAGTTTTTCCAGCGAATACTTATTCTTTGGTATGTTGCTAAGATAAGCTTTCAGCGAATTTTCATAAACAAAATTCTGGTTATATAGAAGGTAACGACATTTGAATATTTTTTTTTTTTAAATGAGCGCTAATTAGAGCCTCTAGTATCCATATCCGTGGTCAGTTTCAAACATTATATCTATACTCTCGATTATCCGCGCAAATGTGGGGATCGACAACACGGATAATTGAAAAACACGTATAATACGAACATGATATATATATATATATATATATATATATATATATATATATATATATATATATATATATATATATATATATATATATATATATATATATATATATATATATATATATATATATATATTATTGCATGCATAGACCTAGCGATATTTTTAATAATAAAGATACTAATAAAAAAGTCTGGACGCAGAAAGTGCGTTATGGTAGCGAATTTTCTTAAAAATATTTTTAATAGCAAATGTCTTTCATGAAATCAGGCATCAAACTTGGTTGCCTATATAGTAGAAACAATGTACCATATTTCATCGAAATAACTTTATTGTTTGAAAATATATAAACATTTTTCAAAAGTCTGGATGCAGCAAGTGTGTTATGGAAGTGAATTTCCATAAAAATGTTTTTAATAGCAAATGCGAGCAGGCATCCATCTGATTACCGGTATAGCCTATGTAGTAGAAACAACGTACAAGAAATTTTCTTGGGGTTTGCGGAAAGGGGGGGGGTCCTAAGGCAGGTTTCTGAAAACAGTTTTTTGAAAAGCGTTCGGGAGCTAAACTGCAAATTTACCGAAAATTCTCTACCAAAACGCACTTACTGCGTCCAGATGTTTTTCTTACAAACGCATCATATTTCGATAAAAAATGCAATAATGCATAAACGAATTTGTTCTACGAAAATTAGCTAGAAAAATTAGGGACCGTGAAACCATAAACTTCACTAAACCCACAGCGAAAGCATCAACTTAACTAAACAGACAGCCAAAGCATCAGAGAAAGGGTCTATTTGAAATGAAGTTTCTGTAAACATTTTAGTAAAGTGAAGGGCAATGACGGTTGAAGCTAAAAGTTAAGGGTTTGCGGAACACTCTTCTTGCAACATTTTCTTTTCAAAATCCGTATTTGTTTCACGTTCTTTGCCTAAACATTGTCAATTTTGACGTTTCAAATTGCGAGTTTGACGTTTTGAGGAAAGCTCCAAAATTTGTCAAGACCTAAATTTTGGCACAGAGTTCACTCTTTATAATGCAAACACGCCTACCAAATTCGGTTGCCCTTACTTTGTTATTTCCGGAGATATAATTTTTTTTAGAAATAAAACACAAAATTATCCGGGAAAACCTGGTCCGATTTTCCTGGCTAGCGAACTTATCCAAGCCACTTGCAACAGTACCTTCCTTTTGATCACCAAATTTGATCAAGATTGGTCCATTATTTTTTGAGTTATCGGTCGCATATATATATATATATATATATATATATATATATATATATATATATATATATATATATATATATATATATATATATATATATATATATATATATATATATATATATTATTGCATGCATAGACCTAGCGATATTTTTAATAATAAAGTTACTAATAAAAAAAGGACAAAATATACCTGGAAGTAAGAATCCACTTTGTTGTCACAGCTACATTCAGATACAGGGGGTAAATTACATTGCAGACTATTATCCAACTGAACCTGCAATTTAAAACAATTAACTATATGTATTCGTCACTGAATGGATCATGACATCATTTAAAGTTACCAGATAAGACATAAAAAAATATTTTGTATTGCACATATATTGACAATTTAAGTCAATAAATGAACTGCCTAACAATCTACAAAGTTATTCAAGTGATATAAATCCCAGAGACAAAACGTTATAGACAGACATAAAACAAGTTTAATAAACTGTCTTCGACGAAGTAAAAACTAGTGATCTTTTTTAAGAAATGTGTTTAGTTATAAATTTGATGAAAATTTGTGAATATATAAGGAAAAATTATGTAAGGACAGGTAAATTTGCTAAATTTGTGAATAAGGAAAGAGTTTGTTAATAATAATAATAATAAGGATGATTAAGGATTGATTTTTGTTGATGAAAATATAGAACGGTTAGAAATTTAAACATACAAACAATTTTTGACTAACCTGACTATAAAATCCAATTATTGAATTAATATGATCGAAAGGAAATGATTTTCTCTTGATTCATTTGGTGAAATATATGATGCTATTGGACATATCTGAAACAGAAACGGTAATTGGTTGACAAGCAAATTTAAATAGTAATTAACAAATTTGATTCGTCATATAAAACAAAAACGAGACGAATCTTAATTTCCGTAAGGATGAGGGGATTGTTAAGAAGAAGCCGATCGAGACAACAAGCTAGTAGCTTGCAGATGAAGAAAAATGTCCAAAAAAGTTAAATAAATGCGTAAACAATAGTCAAAGTGAAATAAAAAAGTTGTACCTACCAGTAAACAACTTTAGAAGAACTTCAAGCAAGGATACCAGTACATATATCGTAAATAACAGTGAATAATGAAATATATCAACCCAGGCCACAGTTTCATATCCAGGTACTCCATCAAAGATGAATAAAAACTGCAGTATAATTCCAAACAAGATTGTAAACATCCATTAATACAATAATATGTCAATTTGAGAAGTAAAGGTCCTCTATGAAGCAATCTTGCCAAATATAGGAATATAAATCCAATCTATATCAGAAGTACTCTAAAGAACCAAAAGAGGGCGCTACGCAGGAAATCACGTAAGAAATACAAAACCCTTTCAACCATTTTAAGACTCAATCTCCTAGGTTACCACATTAAGCCAAAGCGAGGTTGCTATGGTGATAGATATAACAAGTGAAAATAATTGGATTTATTATGAAAAGTAAAGTCAAATTTTAAGCATCACAATGAAAGTAATAATAATAATCAAAATTTGTAACATCCTTTAACAAAAGCTGTCATATTTTATTTAAAATTAATAAATAGAGTGGATCCCAATTAAGATTTAAAATTTTTAAAGAAAAAGAAAGTAAAAATTAATCAAAGATAAGTTCATAAGAAGTCTTGAAAATTAGAATAAATGTTTTCAAAGTTTTAAATAGTATATCGTCCATTTTTGTTTCTACCGCTGTCAAAATGCGTCCATTGACTAATCAATCTTAAAGTAAGTAAATAGGTTCAGCAAATAAAATATAGAGGCTGCAAGTGTGAGAATTTCTGCTTTGAGGAACCCAAATATAAAACATTCTCTATAGAGAAAGGAGAAACACAACTATAGCTAGCTGTGGTAAAGTAAATAAACCAATAAAATACCAGGTAAATATTTATTATATTAGAAAATCTTTTAACAATACAAATATAATCAAAAAATTGGAATATTGAAAGATATACTTTGACATTCAAAAGAAATATGATTTCAGCTATAAAGGCATAAGTAACGGGTGTCCCAAAATAAACAAACATTCGTGTATAAATTAAGAAATTTAATTCACTAAAAGTAAAAAAACAAAAGGCGCCTAACATAAATACACAATCGAACAAACATAATATTTACAAACACATTTATTCAATATAAAATACACACATAAATATACATTATTAACACTATAAATACATCTAAACTTAGATAAAATACATAATATTCACATATAAATCTTGAAACATAGAGATACAATATAAATAATACATATATATATATATATATATATATATATATATATATATATATATATATATATATATATATATATATATATATATATATATATATATATAATATTGACTGACCTTAAATATGGGTTCTACGGGCTCTCTAATTCGCGCTATTTGAAGAAATTATCTCTCACCATGGTAATCTCTTCGTTAAAAAAACTGGAATGTTTATACTCTTAATTATTTTGGCATAATCGTTATTGGGCCCATAACCTTAAAAGATCTATTGTTTTAGTTTTATATATACAATTTTATTATTGTTATTGTTGCGAACACTAAGCTTTGGGTGAATCATGATGAAATATATAGTGAAGGATTTCGGTGAAATTATAATTAATTTGTCCCACACATGTTGAAAGAGTTCGGTGAACATATCAAGATGTACGTGATGTAATTCTGAAGTACCATGCCCGGAGACAGTGACGACCAAAGAACGGAAACAATCTTAGAATACCACCATTCTTTATTGAAACAATTATTTTTACGTTCCTAGAGGCAAGCATCAGTTTATTTAATTAGTCGATTTGTATTCAGATACAGAAATATAGCTAGGCGCAAAACGTTTTGCAAGGCATTTGTCTACAGGGCAAATAAAGCTCAAAGTAATATTATATTAGCGATTTTTCTTGTAACTAACAATTGCAAGAACCAGATAGTAATAATAATTATTATATTTATTATTACCAATTAATTATACAACTTATTGTGTTTGTGATAGAAATTATGCATACAACACTTTTTCCGGACCAGGATTTTGTTTCACTGACATCTGTGGATTTTAATATTTTTATTTCTTTAATAAATTGGCTGCTGTCTGATTACAGGGGCAGATTTTTGGCCTACAATATTATTCTTGAGGGTAAATACACATACAAATCTTAACTGTGTACTATTTCGGGATAGCTGAACTATTTATATTTAAATTTTCAAGATCTTTCCATTAAAATTTTGAGGATTGCTTGACTAACTGTGATCAAAACATGACAATAACCATGCGGTTTAAAAAATGCTTTAAGGGCACATAAAACAGAGTTGTGACAGACCTATTCAAAACTGTGGAGATCTTCGATATCAGTATGTTTGAAAGATTTCGGAGCATTTGCTGCACGCCGAATTTTGCGATTTTTAAACAACTGAAGCACCGAATTCGAAACGCGAAAAACATCACAGAGAAATATGATACAGTTGCAGGCACCCAAATGTGCTCGAATTTCTGTTAGCATCTTGTATTTTATTATTTTTAAGTATGTTAAACAGGCATTTTAGCGGTGATGGTAAAAATAAATAATTGTAAAACTTAAGTAATGTGAAAAACGAAACATATTGCTGGACATCAAAAGAATTGGATATTTGTTGTTTTTGGTTTTCATTTGATGCTATTGACAATCCATGTCTTTTTATCAATATATCATCTAAAATATAGCATGGAAAGGATAAGCACACTTGAAGAATCCAAATCAACACATCGCATTTTTTAAACCAAGTTAGCGTCATCATATGATGAATAATTCGTCGAATTCATCCTCTTATGACGCTAACATGGTTGGTGAAACGATCGTCAAGTTTTTTAATGTGTTGTGGTGATTTAGGTTCTACAAGTGTGCTTGTCAGTGCTCATCACAGGTTCCAATCTTTACTTAATGGAAATGATATTGAATAATATATTGGGAAGTTCCAGTTTACTAACACCTCCATATATTAAAAACTCTGGACGCAGCAAGTGCGTTATCGTAGTGAATTTTCATAAAAATGTTTTTATTCCAAATATGTGTGTTTTCTTTTTAAGAAAGCAGGCATCAATTTTGGTTACCAGTATAACCTATATAGTAAAAACAATGTGACATGTTTCATAAAAATAACTTTAGTGTGTGAAAATGTACAAAAATTTACAAAAGTAAACTTAAAGTGTTCCCGGAAAAACTCGTTTCTTGGTCAACCTTAGAGGTTAATAGCTTTGGGCTATTCAAATATGAAACATTTGATCAAAATTCGCTACCATAACGCACTTGCTGCATCCATAATTTCTTTTCTTACAAACATGCATTATATTTCGATGGAAAATGCAAAAATGCAATAACATAAGGCATGATTGAATAAAAAAAAAGAAAATTTGTATCACCAACGACTTATGGGCCACCCTGTGATTGTGGAAATAATTTTTAAGTTGTAGCTCAAGACACCCTATAATTAATATATACAAATTTTTTTCATATCTTGTATAATAACGGATATATTGAGCTTTATTGATTTTTTACGAAAATTCGACAAAAATTATATACCATTAAACGATAAACTTTATAGCTAAGACTACTGTAAAGCATCAGAGAAAGGGTCTATTTGAAATGAATTTTATGCAAATATTTTAGTAAAATGAAGGACAATGACTGTTGATACTAAGACTACAGGGTTTGTAAAACATCCTTCTTGAAACATTTGATTTTCATAGCCCGTATTAGATTCGAGTTATTTGCCTAAATATTGCCGATTTTGACGTTTTAAGTCGCAACTTTGACTTTTTGAGGAAACCCCCAATTTATTTTTCTTTAAATGCCTATAACTTTTTTGTCTTTTGACCTACATAGCTAAATTTTGGTAGGTAACTTACCTATAGGGACATAAACCCGTGTACCAAATTTGGTTGCCCTTAATTTGTTAATTACGGAGATATAATTTTTTTTCGAAAGAAAACACAAAATTTTCTGGGAAAACCTAAGCAGATTTTCCTGGCTAACAAACTTATCCAAGCCATTTGCAAAAGGAATTTATTCACCAAATTTAATCAAAATCGGCCCATTATTTTTTGAGTTATCGGTGTGATATATATATATATATATATATATATATATATATATATATATATATATATATATATATATATATATATATATATATATATAACATAAAAAAATTGAAACTGACCCCGGATGTGTATTCTGGGGGGACTAATTAGCGCTCATTTGAAGAAATTTTTTCAAAATTCAAAAGTCAGGATCTCCTCATTAGTGAATTTTCATAGAAATGATCTGGCTAGGGATCTCCCTATTAGTGAATTTTTTCTACGAAAATTCACTAATATAGTAGTACGACATGCGTTTGATTCTCAACTTTTTGCCAAATTATAAACTTGTCTCTATGCTATTTTTCCTTGTCGATTGCTTTGGTGGTTTCATTTTGATCAACCCAATATTAAGCTTTAAAAGGAAGTCCGTTATCCTGTTATGCACAATTCTTTCCATGATTTTGGAAAACGGACTCAAGACCATTACAGATCGGTAGTTTTTCATCGAGAATGGATCATCTTTTTTATATACTGGTACTCCTTTCGCATTTTTCAATTTCGAGGGAAACTGGCCTAACTTAAGCGAGGTATTCATGATTACCGTTAGATAAGGCGATATCAATTCGGAAAGTTGTTTAATAACAGTGACTGCAATATCATCTAAGCCAGTGGATCTTTTACTGTTAAGTCTATGAATAACGTTTATTTCAGTGTCCGTCACTGGATAAAAATAAAAACTATGGCGCACCATTATGGAGGTTGAAAACTCATTATAGTTAAGAACACCAAAATGAGCAGTCCATTTTTCTTCTACCCCGCAGGCAAAGTACTTTGCAAATGAATTCGATATTAAAGGCTTGTCAGTAATTATTTCGTTATTTATTTTTTATTTTCTTCAATGTACATATGCATATTTTAATCGGAATTACATGAAAAAACATTTTTTTATGTTATATAAATAACTTGGGACAGAAAGGGTTAAGCAATTAACACTAACAGTAAATTATAAATAAATGGGTACGTTTATATCAATCAAACAGTATTGTACATGAAAGCGAAAGCTAAGCTCATTAAAATGAATACTCAAAAGATCTTTTAATTGATTCTCTGAAAAGTAAAACCTCCAACGGGTCCATAGTAACACTTTCATTCATTCATATCCAATGTTAACAAGCTGAGAAATAAAAGGCCACCGAATTTATAGTCGTGGATTTACATTTCGTCCAGACATCTGAATTTCTGATCTCTGTTCTACCAGTGGCTCACCGCTGAAGCAACATTCCACTATATTAAATTTCAGTTAACTGTTTTTTGTATCCGTAATAAAAAAGTTTATAATTTTGTCGAAACCTTATCCTCTTTAGTTTGGACTTTAAACAAAAATGTATGTAAGGAGTCGATGTCCAGGGTTTTTAAATTAATTTTTTGAAACAGTGATTCTTTAGGTAGTAGTGACGTTATCTCGTCTACGCTAATGAACGAATAACGACACTTTCGACAAAAGGATCCAGTCACCTTACATATTATGTAGTTTGTAACAATTTTATCTGATTGTCTGGGCGAACTAGTTCACTCTTGCAACAACATGTTTGGGTTTAAATAATTTGTTAACTGATCTTGGGTAAAATAAACAAAACCAAACAGTTCAAAAATATATGTGTTGTCTTAAAAGGTACTTTAAACCAGTTGGTGTCAGCTTTTTATTTGCTTTCTTATTGTAAATTGTGGAATTTTCGACGCTGGCTTTAAAATAGTTACTAACCCATTACATGCCAAATATATTTTTTAATAAACGAAAATATGTTAAAATTTAGGAGAAAATGCTAAAAAAAATAGTGCTGCAAATTGGATCATAACTTCAACATAGCTGTGATGATTTATTGTCTTCAGAAAGACATTCTCATGGAGTGAATTTAGAGCCGATGGCTTGACCACAAAGAAAATATTTGTATTCCTCTGCCCATAAACTTTTGAAACGTTATATTACTCGAGTTTTATTGAAAAGTGTCAATTTTCACCAAATCGCCCCTTATTTATCGCCTACCCGCTGAAGCGATCGTACCCAAAACAATTCAAAGTGTTCCTTTGTCGGGTGCTGCTAACTGGATACCAAATTTGAGGATGACATCTCAATTCGTTCGAAAGTTATTGCGTCTGTTAACAGACAGACGTGCATGAATGAAGTTTTCTATATGTTTTGAGACTTTTTACGCCGTCAGCAAAAAAAAATTCGAAATTTTTGTCAACAATATTCTACCCCCACACATTCAACCCCTAATTTAATTTCAGCACAGAATAGCAGATGTTTGATTAAATTAAAAGTTTTCTAATAAAGAGACCCTAAAACGTTATATTACTCGAGTTTTAACGAAAAAACTTCAATTTTCACCAAATTACCCCCCGTTCATCCGCTACCCGCTAAAGCGATAGCGCTGCCCCGGTAGCGCTGCAGCCTTTGGCTAATTGTGCATGCCCTTAGTCTTTTTACTCCACCCATTCCAGAATCACTGTGCCTTGAACTAGTCTGCACAGCGATTGGTAGGGTGAAGTTTTATAATGCTCTGTCTCCGGTCTAGACTGACCCTAGATCAGTTGTCTTTTGCGATCCAGAGCTTTACACTCGCACAAGATGTGCTAGGCTGATTCGTCCCCCTCGCTACAGAGTTCTGACTGTAATTTTAGATTTAGTATGTCGTGTAAATTTTGGCAGTTTTTTGTAAGTTCAGCTATTAGTATTGCTTCCAACTAAGTTTGGTGATGTTTTTGTTAACTTTTCGCTAAGCTAGTTTTTGCGGAATGTGTCAGCAATGTTCTCATTTTCAGCATGCTTTGGTAGACCATGATTAGTCGCAGTATTGTAAGTCCTCAACTTTATATGCTATTAAGAATGTTTGTTTTGTAACTTTTTTCACATTTTTCACTACTCTACGAAGATGGTGTCGAGAGATGCCGATATATATCGAGTTTTAGTACAATGTGTTATTTTCTTAAGTTTTAAGCCACTAGGTTTGGTCGTTATTGACCATAAAAATAAACTAACTATATATATATATATATATATATATATATATATATATATATATATATATATATATATATATATATATATATATATATATATATATATATATATACGAGGGCGGGTCAATAAGTCCGTGACTTTTTTAATTTCCCTCCTCTTTGCAGTAAGGGCATCTATGAGTTGACTCCTGTCAAATTTTGAACAAGCTGCGTCATTTAGTTTGTGTTAGATAGCCATTGAAAGCAGACAACACATTGAGTTATAACGAAAATGCAAAAAAGTTAATTACGTGGCTCATCAAACATTATTTTTTGCGGAGAAAAACCATCACTTAAACCAAGGATAAGCTTGATAAATACTATGGGGACTCTGCACCATCAGTTTCCATGGTAAAAAAATGGTTTACTGAATTTCGTAACAAATGACGCCGATGGTTCTGGACGCCCAGTTGATATTGCTACACCCGAAACAATTAAAAAAATTCACGATATGGTGTTGGCCGATCGGAGATTGAAAGTGCGGGAGATTGTGGAAGCCATAGCCATATCACATGGCTCAGTGGTTTCGATTTTGTATGATCACTTGGGTATGAGGAAGCTATCCGTAAGATGGGTGCCGCGTTTACTCACAATCTACCACAAACGCAATCGTGTGACAACTTCGAAGGAGTGTTTGACGTTGTTCAACCGCAATAGGGACGAGTTTTTGCTACGTTTCGTAACCGTGGACGTAACCGCATTTGGCCAAGAAAAAAGTTCTTTTCCGCCAAGACAATGCAAGGGTGCACACATGTATAGTCTCCATGGCGAAATTGCATAAATTGGGCTACGAATTGCTCCCCCATCCGTCCTATTCTCCGGATTTAGCCCCAAGTGACTATTTCTTGTTTCCAAACTTAAAGAAATGGATCGGCGAAAAGAGATTTGACTCCAATGATGAAATCATCTCACAAACAAATGCCTATTTTGAGGACCTCGACAAATCTTATTTTTTGGAAGGGATAAAAAGATTGGAGATATGTTGGACGAAGTGTATAGAGCTCGAAGGAGACTATGCTGAAAAATAAAATGATTTTTTTGCCACAAAGCCTGTGTTTCATTCAAAAAGTCCTCGTATTTCCAGTTTTGTACCATAACAACCTCAATATTTATAAAGCATCTTATCTGATAAGTCATGAGGTAGAACTTTCATTGTATCTTTATCTCTTTTCTCTGAATTAACTTCCACGAATTCATGTTCATAAATCAGCCTAGCAACAAGAAGAAATTTTCTCATACATCAAATAAATGAAGTGTTAAAAACGCTGAGGGAATATTTAATTATAAATGGATGATAAATGAATATCAAAGTTTATATGTGGATATTGATAAAGGTAGACATGCCCGTGAGATGATTATGGATTCAAAACACGCGTTGTTGCAGACAGTAGCATAACCCAGGGGTTCTCAAACATTATTCTGCCCGATCTTTTAATAAACAAATAAAATTCATGCTTCACAAGTTATATGAAAGTCTGGACGCAGCATGTGCGTTATGGAAGGGAATTTTCATTAAAATGTTTTTAATAGCAAATATATTTCGTTAATGCAAGCAGGCATCAATTTGGTGACAGGTATAACCTATATAGTAGAAACAATGTACCATATTTTATCAAATAACTTGTGTGAAAATGTCCGAAAATAAACTTAAAATGTTGGTTCCCTAGCCAACAAACCTTTAATAGCAAATTGAGTTATTGAAATTTGAAGCATTTAATGAAAATTTGCTACCAAAACGCACTTACTGCGTCTCGATATATATATATATATATATATATATATATATATATATATATATATATATATATATATATATATATATATATATATATATTGTTACTAACATGCATCATATTTTGATAAATAATGCAAAAATTTAATAATATTAGGGTGTTCAAAAAATTTATGTATCACCAACGACTTATGAGCCACCTGTGATTTTCAAAATAATTGTGTCATTTAAGAACCGTTGCGAGTCTAAAATTACGTTCTTGCATATTCCATTTTGATTGCCGGTTTGTTTTTTCTCATTGATGTATACTGGACTAAATGTATTCCTTTTAATTTTAGATTTTTAGTTGTTTTCGCTTTCATGGGACTTGCCATCTATTCGTCTTTTCGTATAAAAATAGTAATAATAAAAATAATACATAGTACAACTCTTCTCTAGATATAAGTGTATTGTATCACATATCTACCATAAATGTAGTAGACCTTTTTTGGTAGTTTGGATATGTATCTTTGGTATAGTCAGTTATTCTTGCAGGGAAGGTCGGTAGATAATTTAGATTTAATAGTGTCTAAACAAAGATTCTGAAACAAATACGGCTTCTGTATTATGTATATATATATATATATATATATATATATATATATATATATATATATATATATATATATATATATATATATATATATATATATATATATATAATATTTTTTGGTAGTTTGGATATGTATCTTTGGTATAGTCAGTTATTCTTGCAGGGAAGGTCGGTAGATAATTCAGATTTAATAGTGTCTAAACAAAGATTCTGAAACAAATACGGCTTCTGTATTATGTATATGTATATATATATATATATATATATATATATATATATATATATATATATATATATATATATATATATATATATATATATATATATATATATATAATCCATGGTTACATTGCTTTTGTATTTTGACAAATAGCATATCTAAAAAAAAGCTGACATATCCTGAAATGCATGCTCTTCATATATTTATATTTAGTTTTCCACCTCAACCTTTTTATTATTATTTATTGCTTTATCAGTTGTTTAAGTAACATTTTTTAATGGAAACCCATTCTTATTGAAAGTCGCTAAACTTTTATTATATGAATACTTTCTTTCCTTCTTATGTGTGTGTTTCGGTTTACTGGCTGTGGCTTTGATCAGCCATTAGCACACTATGACCCTTTCCTAAAGTCGTTAACCTTTACACTTTTCTTTTTGTATATGAATATACATCATTCCTTCTTAGAAAATATAATTTGTATGAAAATCCCATTTCATAGCGCACTTACCGCTAGGACACTTTTACTTCTTTTAACTAATTTTAAAGGCCTTGGTGGTTCAGTAGTAAGAACGTGCGACTCTACACCCAAGAGTACCGAGTTCGATTCTCAGTAAATTTCCTTTCACTTTTTCAGTACATACTGTAAAATTAACATCAACCGAGGTTGTGGCATTGTGTTTGAGCATGTTGATTTTTTGCACGTTGCGCTCTTCGGAGGGGGCGTAAGGTCGTGCCATGCGGTGTTGGGCACGTTAGCGATCCATACCGTCCTTACAGAAAGGCAGGGGTTCGGCGAAATTTCCAGGATAGTGAGGCGAAACTATTCCCTGGCGTCGATGATTGGTCATAGTCTCGGAAATAGACCTACGTTAAATTTGTAAAAACTAGTTTTACCTAATTTTTAGTTTTAATGTATAAATTATAGGCTAGCCAAATCAATTTATTCTAATGGGTTATTCTTTTAAAACTTAACGATCTTTTCTTTCTTTTTCAGGTAAGAGGATTCAGTATTATAGACTAATCAAAGTGCATCCGATTATCAGGTAACTGGTTTAAGTGTTATCTACAACTTATTAATAATCTTTCAAATAAATCTTACCTTATACGTGTAAATAACGATAATAATGATAATCTTATTAGTTAACATTTCCCAACTGAAAAGTTGAAGGACAGATGTTCAAGATATTTACTGCAGTTCAGCGAATCCTCCAGACAAATTAGAGACTTCCCGAAACTACTAATTATAATCTCAGACAGTGGTAATTTAATATGTCCGCAGAAAAGGCTGTTACATGAAATATTGAAATCGATATACCTGCAAACCCATAACTTTGATGGACTTGTTAACCTATAATTTAAAATACAGAGAATTTCAATTGGGCGGAGCAGCTCCTTCACCACTAACAAAAAATAAAAAGACCAAAAGAGTTGGCTCTGGATTTATGCTGCAATTTCCGCTCGACTAATTTAATCAGAGAGAAACAAATGCCATAGAAATGTGCCACCGGTTGCGAGAATTTTATTAACGGAGATTTTCAGAATTCTGGTTGGTTCGGACTAGATGAGGGTAATGCATAAAATCTAGTTTCTTAAATTATTCAGGGCTCTATTGAATAATATGCAATAATTCTTCCAAGCCGGCTATTTTTAAGCAAGTGGGTTTACTTTTCCAAGAAAACATATATCTTAAATATTTAAGGATTGAAAATAGCTTAGACAATCGAATGGAAGGACCACTCCTAGCGACGCGAAAGTGAAGCCAAAAAGGATCAAAGTAAAGCCCACCATAGTCGTTTCATCAACAGTGGCAAAGGGTTTGTTTGAGAGTAGTATTCCATACTGTTATATATTAAATTATCAATATAAATAGGAACTTAGCTTAAGTTTATTAACTATTACAAGGAACCTCGATGGTTCAGGGGTAAGAACGTGTGCCTCTGAATCGAAGGGTACTGGGTTCCATCCCAGTACAAATTGTAACATCAACCGAGGTTCTTGCATTGTAGTTGAGCAAGTTGAATGTCTGCACGTTCCGTCCTTCAAGAGGGGGCGTAAAGCCGTCGGTCCCGTGTCCATGCGATGCTGGGTAAGTTAAAGATCACTACCCTCCTTACAGAAAGGCAGGGGTTCGGCAAAAATTTCCAGGATAGTGAGGTGAAACTGCTCCCTGGCGTCGGTGATTGGCCATAGTCGCGGAAATAGGCCGACGTTAAAGAAACAAAACACACACACACAACTATTGCAATTATAATGCAAAATATATAAAAGTAAAAAGAAAACTATAATATTTAGGTAGGTACGTGCAATTTATGTAATACCTAAGCTAAGCTACGATATATATATATATATATATATATATATATATATATATATATATATATATATATATATATATATATATATATATATCAAACGGAGATTGTGTAGGTTGAAAAGGACTACAACCTAAAATTATTTTCAAATATACAGTCTGATCCAAAAAAGTGTGACACCTCAAGGTTATGTTTTTTCTTATGGAACACCCGGTATTTGACAAGGTTTTTGAATTATATGAGAAAAATAAGGTTCACTTACTCCAACGATCCCTATACGTAGCTATTACGGTTTCCCAGATTTTATTATAATATGGAAGTAGAGGGAAAACATTTTTAACGTTTAATTAAATAACGTTTCCTTCATTCATATTTTTTTCCTTCCTCAAGGCTCGTTCGCGGCTTTGCCGCCCCGATAGCACTGCAACCTTTGGCTTATTGTGCATACCCTTTGTCTTTTTACTCAACCCATTCCAGAATCACTGTGCCTTGAACTAGTCTGCACAGCGATTAGTTTTATATTCCTGTGTCTCCGGTCTAGACTGACCGTATGTCAGTTGTCTTTTGCGGTCCAGAGCTTTACACTCGCACAAGATTTGCCGGGCTGATTCCTCCCCCTGGCCGCAGTCTGCATGCGAGGTCCCCCTCGAACCGCTCCATTTTATGCAGGTGTTTCTTGACGGCCATGTGTCCCGTCAAGAGACCTGTTATGTTTCTGAGCTATCCTCTGCTAAGATTTAGCAGCCCCACAGCTCTCTTTGAACTGGGTTCGTCAGTTATTGTCTTCCCATGTCTGAGCCCTGGACTGTCTGCCCAGTACGCCTTGTGTTCGTTTCTGACCCAGGGTTTAATGGCTCCCCTGGCAGTGCTCTTTGTCACGCCCAGAGCCGGTTCTGGTCCCATAAATGGTTCTGTTGACCCTCTCTTCTTGAGAGTGTCAGCTTCTTCATTGCCTTTGAGTGACTCGGCACCCAGATGAGGGTGACTTCATTCTGCCCAGCCAAGTCGGTCGCCTCGTCTTCGCACTCACTCACCAGCCAGGAATTTACCCGTGGGCTACTTAGGACCTTAAGGGCTGCCTGGCTGTCTGTGGCTACGAGGATCGGCTTGCTGGTGTACCCCATCCTCTTGTTCTCCCGCACACAGTGCAGGATGGCGTATATTTCGGCCTGAAACACCGTTACATGGGCTCCGAGAGAAATACTATGACTTACCCTCGGTCTTTCCGAGTAAACACCTGCCCTCGTCCCACGCTCCCCGCGAGATGCGTCCGTGAACCATACGAGCGCGCCCCGTGGTATACCCGGCGTCTTCTCTCGCCATGCCTCACGGTCGGGGATTTCCACTGTAAAATTGTTTTCCCTGCAGATTCGCGAGCTCGCGACGTCTGACCTCATTTCAAGCATGAGCTCCTTCCCGATCTCCTGAATTTTGCAGTGGCCCCTGAAGCCTGGGTTGATCTTTAGTCTACCATTGCAGGCTAGTATATATAGTCCTAGCCTGGCCTCCCCCATAATAACTAAGTGTACGGGGGCAGATCCAGCAACACCTCCATGGCGGCTGTTGGGGTTGAAGACATGGCCCCTGTGATGCCTCGGCAAGCCATCCGTTGGCTAGTTTTTGTTTGGCACTGGATTGTATCACCTTAAGCCACCAGACCAGTGCCGTGTATGTTAACCATGGTCTGACCACCCTTGTGTACAGCCAGTGGGCCATACTAGGTCTTAGTCCCCACGTTTTATAGCCGCCTAGTGACGGCTAATGTCATGACTGCTTTACGCAGTATTTTTTTTTCAACGTGACCTTTTCAGGTCATTCATATTTTGTCTTATTCTTTGATTGATGATTTTATTGCCATATGTAAACCAAAATCTAAATAGTCGTATGTTGTCGTGAGCAAAATTGAGAAAGCTTTAAAATGAGGTATCAATCAACATATTATGGTCCTTTACGCCCCTATCTATGCGGTAGATTCCAAGGCACCAACACTTACGCCATCATGATATACGAGTTACGGGTATATAACTTAAAAATATAAAAATTATTTTTTTCATTGAAGAATCAGTTTACTTCCATAATCATTTTACGGTTTCAGTAAGAGAGCAATCACCACGAGATACTTTAACAATAGTCTTTATCTCAAACATCCAATTTATTGAAGTAGAGATTATAGAAAAGATTAATAACCGATATTTCGATAGGCAAGTCTAGACAAGTTGCGGCTTTTGTCAAAAAATAATAAGACACCCACAAAAATGCACGGCTATTAAATATATGTGAAAGGAACGCCCCTAAATCAGTGTGGAAGTCCTTGAGAAGATTTGAGTCATATTTACCCGCTGTCCCAGAAACCTCAACATCTCATTCACATGGCAAAGCATCGTTCCAGTGTTGCCAGGTTGACTTAAAATCATGAAACTCTTTTAGGTTATTAATCTGCCATCTCACTAAATTCTAGGTGACGAATTTCGCTAATACCAACGTCACCATTTAAATATTTACTTTAAGAAAATAATAAGCTTTTTTAGTTGTGCCACAAGGCGGGTTACTCGCTTCTTAAGTTCTTGAAGGTTATGTTTGCCGGGATGCATCCCAAAGTTTAGCTGCCATCTGAAAGACAGAAACAAATAGGTTTATTAGTAATTTTGCAGATGAATGTACTGTTAGCTTTCTGAATTTTTTTCGAAATCATTTTTAACGCTTCCTGCATGTATAAACCATAGATAAAGTTACAGATCCCGGAGCGAATAAGGGTTCTGGGCGGGAAAAACATTGTAGAAGTTCAACGGTAACCTTCTATAACCTAAGTTTTTCACATTATTGCATTTACACTGCCTTTAAATCTTCTTCCCCATTCAACATCTTTATTCGCTTTGGTAACTTTCTATGGAGTTAAAAACTACAACGTACCCATTCCATTTGTGGTTTCGCATACAGGGGTGGTTCTAAGCATGTCTCTGAAAAAATTGTCAGGCAGCGTACATTCTGTTTCTCTCAGTAAGACCCCTGGTTCGCCCAATTAAAAAGCTAGGTGAGGAGAAAATCATACCACAATGCGTCCCCGCAGGAGTTTGGGGAAAAGAGACACCCTCTACCAATGCTCAGCACTTCCGACCCCTGTTTCTCCCCAAAAGACACCGTTTAAAACCGCAAGGTAAAAATAGTATTAACTTATATATATGAGGTGGTGAGCTTTATCTGTCAACAGTTCGGTTTATCTATAACTGTCCCCACACTAATCTGCAAAATGACTGTTGTTTCAATTAAAACTTCTTTACAAACAATGAGAATTTATCGGTTAGACTAAAAAATAAATTTATATATTTTTAATTATGAGTTTATGTTTACAGTTGAGATTAGTATTGACTACTATAATAAAAAGTTCTGGAAAAAGTTAAAATGTTAGCCGAGATGTTAGCATATAAAAGAGTGAGCTACAAAAAAAAAGAATAACGGTAGGCCATGGACGAGTGAGATAGAAGATAAGATTGGCTTAGTGAGATTTTCAACGTATATTTTAATTCCAAAAATCTTATCGTTCTTAATTGCACAAAACACATTAAATGACCAGCTGTCTTGGAAATAGTTGATCCTGGTAACATGGGGATTCTCATCTCACCAGAAGTGACTATTGTAACGAAAAGTTGCTTCTCTCATCCTGACCCCTCTGATATATCACAAAACGTCACCGAAATTATCCAAGCTGGCATGGAATTATGTATTCCACGTACACAGAAAACCTCTGCAGCCACTCGAAAGCCCTGGTTCTCTAAATCCTGTGACAAGGCCAGACTTGAAAAGGTCAAAGCTCACAAAAAGCTTCTACACAATCCCAGTCAAGAAAACCGTCAAGCATTTAACGACGCAAGAAACCGCTATGTCCGCATTCTTTCTGGGGCAAAAAACTCGTTTAATAACCACATCAAAAACAAAGCCCTCTTCAGCCACAGCGGTAGCAAACCCTTCTGGACTCTTGCTAAATCTATTGGGAATAATTTCTGCAAGAGCACGTTCCCACCTCTTGTCTCAGGGGATGAAATTGTTTCTACCGCCCTGGGCAAGGCTGAACTTTTTACTTCGTTGTTCGCCGGCAATTCTACTCTCAACCCACCTCCAAATGTTCAACCACCAACAGTCCCCAATGTCGCGCATAAAATAACGGATATTATTTTCAAAACTAAAAAGGTACGAAAGATGCTCTCTTATCTTATTACCAGGAAAGCCTCTGGCCTTGACGAAATCCCAGCAATTGTTCTCAAAAAATACGCACCAGAACTTGCTCCTGTCCTGACTGGTCTGTTTCAGACATCCTACAATAGAGGCATATTCCCTAGTAACTGGAAAACTGCTCGAGTACAACCCGTCCCCAAGAAAGGATCGAAAGCGCTTCCTAGCAACTACATGCCTATTTCTCTCCTTTCAGTCATCTCTAAAGTGATGGAAAAATATTTAAACACCGAATTACTAAAATGTCTTGAAAAACACAGTCTAATCCACGACAGGCAGTATGGATTCCGTCAGCGCAGATCAATTGCCGACCTCCTTTCCTTTGTCTCCCATTCTTGGAACAAGTCTATGGAACTACACGGCGAATCCCAGATTGTCGCTCTTGACAGTCTCTTTAGCCCAATTAGATGAGGATCGCAGACTCATGGAGGGTTCGATCTCCGTGAATCTCCAAAAAATATTAGACTGGGGAAGTAGAAATCCTGTACAATTCAACCCCACAAAATCACAGTCTTGCTTTCTTGCTCATAAGAGATACACCAGCCCTAGACCCATCACAATAAACAACCAAGTTATTCAAAGTAATGAGCCCTTTTCACTTATTGGCATCTCTGTGGATCGAAATCTCAATTGGCACGAACATGTCACATCAATTGCAGAAGCGGCTGCTAATAAATTAGGTTTTCTCTTCCGGGCTCGCAAATACTTTTCACCAGCTAATCTCTATACTTTATATACTTTACAAATAAGACCAAACCTCGAATACTGCTCCCACATCTGGGGTGCTGCTTCCGCTTCTGCACTCGCTATCCTGGACTCCATTCAGAAGAGAGTTATACGTCTGATCGGTGACCCTACCCTCACCCAAAGACTGCCATCCCTTGCCCACCGACGTGCCGTTGGTGACCTCTCTCTCTCTCTCTTTTATAGATATCTGCACAGGCACTGTTTAGAGGAGCTTTCTTCCATAGTTCCTCCACCTGCTGTCCCCAACAGATCTACCAGGGGAACAAAGCGAATGCACCCTTTTACTGTCCAGGTCACGAGACATAGAACATCTTGTTATGCCGGCTCTTTTGTCCCGAGGACTTCCAAGTTGTGGAATTCCTTGCCGGCACATGTTTTTCCTTCTCCTCCGGACCTCCAAACCTTCAAGTCCAGAATTAACAAGTTGCCTCTTTCCTCCTTGTCGACACCCACGGTACGATAGTATTTAGGCTGTAAGCCCTCGTGGTGTGTTGTTGAAATAAAAAAATGTGCATGCCATTTTTGGAGAACCTCGTCTCATCGCACCAAAAAATTCTCTTGCAGAAATTCTGATATTCTTGTGTTTTCAGTAGGCACCATTCACAGAACTCAACACGTCTAGGAAGATCGTTTAGTTGCAAACCATGTATCCGAGTGGTAAGAGGAGGATCTCAAATGATTCTTTTTCAAAATTCTCTGAATCGTTGACAAGCGTAATTCTTTCTTGCAATCCCTGATGGATGCCTTGGGACCAGCAACAAAAAATGCCAATGCGTTCACTTCGTTTATCTCGTTATCGAAGAGTGGCTTACGCTTTTATACTTTTGGGCGAAAACCTCTTTATAATGTTGTGGCTGGTATTCGATTTATTCGGGTACTTTTCTGCAAATCCACGATATGTTCGGCCCACAATTAGTTGGCATTCACCATAGATAATTAGAAGCTCCAAAAAATCGTCGTCTGTGTACTGCAAATTTGCCATTGTTGCACCGCATTGTCTTATAGTATCTCGATTTTTATGACAAAAAGCTTCGCTTGACGCTCTTTTGACATGTGGATGTCAGCAAGCTTATTATCAAGTTCCAAAGCCTGCTTCAAATCTATTGTGACAATTTGAATTAAGTGAATCGAATATAATTGAAATATTGCGGAAACGGTGGAATTTCAAATCGGAGTAGTTATTGAGAAACCGCTAACTAAAAGTCTTGGCGCCACACCCTGTAGACAAAGGACACCACCTATAACTCATCAGGAGCCGGTCTTTTCACATTCGAGTGAAAGAGACCGACTATCTCAATACGGGACTCGAACCCGCGACCTCCTAGTCCAATTCTAGAGGTCACTAACCTCGCGAACTGAGCTATGGGCCTGCTTACACCAAAGGAACTGTTTTTTTTCTTCTTCTATGTATCTCTAAATATTTGTTGGTGACTTTATTATCTTTAAGTACACTTTGGTAAAGGTCATTCCGCCGCAATAATGATTTTTGCGCTTTGAAATAGATTCGCTACAACATTAGCTTCATCAGAGAATGCAATACGTTGACCAAAGCATTTTTAACACAGTTAGAAATGTATTTCTATCTGTAGTAAAATAGGGAATCCGGCAACACCGCAAGGGCACAGTAAATCGCCCCCAATAAATCAAGGTGGAATGTCCGTGAGAGGCAAGACAAGTCACGTGTATTTTTAGTTGTTTTCTGGTGTTGTCTTTTTGTCGGCGATTCTGCCATGGAAGAAGGTTCTTCAGTGGGTCGTCCCCTTGCAGGTAATAATTGTTCACATTCGGTAGAGTATATTGCTTTATTATCTCCCAGACTCTTAAGAACTAACGAGATATACTAAAACCGCTCTTTATAGACCCCTGCAACTCGATACCATTCTGTTCTAGTTTTACGAGTAGGTGTGAAAAAACTGTGACCAATTACATGAAGATTGGAATGGAAAATTAATTATTTTGGAGGCGCTGAAGATGTACAGTTATGTATCTGCTTTCAAGAAGTAATTAATAATGTATAATTTGGTTATCGGATATAAACAAACCTAAAAAATAGGGTTCCTCGAGATATACCTAAACAAACAAGAAGCAGAATCACCCCAAAAACCGCAAAAATAATAACAGCGTGTTATGCGCTAGATACCCATTTCGACAATGAAGTTGTCTTCATCAGTAGCTGTAGCTCAACTAACTGTATGGGTAAAATTATCCCATTTATCTGCCTAAACTATACACTAAAATGATGTAATCCGCATGATGCAATACCGGATGACGCAACACCGTATGATGTAATATCAGGTTCCTCTACTGGATGATGTTATACCGGATGACGTAACACCGGGTGACATAATTCAAGGACTATTGTTGTGCCAGTGGATACGCCCAACCGATTGTGTCGGATGTTGAAAGCCACCATGGATTATTTCGTGCTCTTTCAAAAAGTGCTGAATCGACCGGACCCACGTATGAATTCATCAAATTTCATTTCAATCAACACTTTCCAAAGCATCTAACCTGCGATAATCCGTGGTTGCCTTCAACGACTTAAGATTACACTATCGCCTGTGTTTTATCTATTTCAACAACACCCCACGAGAGCTCACAGCCTAAATACTATCGTACCGTGGGTGGCGACAAGGAGGAAAGAGGCAACTTGTTAATTCTGGACTTGAAGGTTCGAAGGAGAAGGAAAAACATGTGCCGGCAAGGAATTTCACAACTTGGAAGTCCTCTGAACAAAAGAGCGAGCATAACAAGATGTTCTATGTCTGGTGACCTGGACAGTTAAAGGGCGCATTCGCTCTATTCCCCTGGTAGATGTGTTGGGGGCCGCAGGTTGGACAAAAGCTCCTCTGAGCAGTGTACGTGCAGATATCTATAAAAGATAGAGAGACAGGTGGGCAAGGGATGGCAGCCTTTGGGTTAGGGTAAGGTCACCAACAATGAGACGCATAGCTCTCTTCTGAATGGAGTCCAGGATAGCGAGTGTAGGAGCGGCAGCGGCACCCCAGATGTGGGAGCAGTATTCGAGGTTTGGCCTTATTTGTGAAGTATATAAGGTATAGAGATTAGCTGGTGAAAAGTATTTGCGAGCCCGGAAGAGGAAACCTAATTTCTTAGCAGCCGCTTCTGCAATTGATGTGACACGTTGGTGCCAATTGAGATTTCGATCCACAGAAATGCCAACAAGTGAAAAGGACCAATTACTTTGAATAACTTGGTTGTTCATTCTGATGGGTCTAGGGCTGGTGTATCTCTTATGAGATAGAAAGCAAGACTGAGATGTTTTGGAGTTGAATTGTACAATATTTCTACTTCCGCAGTCTAATATGTTTTGGAGATCCACAAAGACAGAGTCCTCCACGAATCTGCGATCCTCATCTAATTGTACTAAAGAGACTTATTACTTTGAATAACTTGGTTGTTCATTGTGATGAGTCTAGGACTTGTGTATCCCTTATGAGACAGAAAACAAAACTGAGATTTGGTGGAGTTAAATTGTACAAGATGTCTACTTCCCCAGTCTAATATTTTTTGGAGATCCACAGAGAGAGAACCCTCCATGAGTCTGCGATCCTCATCTAATTGGGCTAAAGAGACAGGCTTATAATATTGTATATTTGAGTGGAGGGTGCTGTCATCCGCGTAACTGTGAACTGGGTTGGATGTGCTAGAGATGAAGTCATTGATGTGGAGAAGAAACAAAGTAGGGGCTGAGTTGAGGGACTCTGGGGACAGTTTAGAGGAATGGCCATCCACGACAACAGAAATGCTCCGGTTGGAGAGGAAGTTTGCTGTCCAGGTATAGAGTTTTGGTGGTAGGCCATAGTCGTGCCAGACCTGGTCGCATGCTTTGGATATGTCTAATAGAGCGACAATCTGGAATTCACCGTGTAGTTCCATAGACTTGCTCCAAGAATGGGTGACAAAGCAAAGGAGGTCGGCAGTTGATCTGCGCTGACTGAATCCATACTGTCTCGGTCGTGGATTAGACTGTGTTTTTCAAGAAATTTTAGTAATTCGGTGTTTATTTACTTTTCCATCACTTTAGAGGCGACTGAAAGGAGAGAAATAGGCATGTAGTTGCTAGGAAGCGCTTTGTATTCTTTCTTGGGGACGGGTTGTACTCGAGCAGTTTTCCAGTTACTAGGGAATATGCCTCTATTGTAAGATGTCAGAAACAGACGAGTCAGGACAGGAGCAAGTTGTGGTGAGCATTTTTTGAGAACAATTGCTGGTATCTCGAGAAGACAGCATCTTTTGTACCTTTTTAGTTTTGAAAATGATATCGGTCATTTTATGCGCGACATTGGGGATTGTTGGTGGTTGAACATTTTGAGGTGGGTAGAATTGCCAGCGAACAACGAGGCAAACAGTTCAGCCTTGTCCAGGGCGGTAGAAACAATTTCATCCCCTGAAACAAGAGGTGGCAACGTGCTCTTGCAGAAATTATTCCCAATAGATTTAGCAAAAGTCCAGAAGGGTTTGCTGCCGCTGGATCTTGAGAGTACTTTGTTTTTGATGTGGTTATTAAACGAGTTTTTTGCCTCAGAAAGTGAAGTGAAACTGCTCCCTGGCTTCTGTGATTGCCCATAGTCGCGGAAATAGGCCGACGTTAAAGAAACAAAACACACATATATTTGTATAAATTTAAATGCACTTGTGTTGTATGTATGGTTTCCAGTCCTTCCTGCAAAGTTTGGCAACTGATTTACGTATGTAATTTCATGTCTATATTTTAGTTTGCATGTAGGTACCCACAGATGGCAATCTATTTTTAGCGTAACTTGCATACATGCATATCTGTCCAGTAAAAATAAATCTGATTCTATTTCAATTTTCGCCAACAAAGCGAAACATACACACCGATAAGTTAAAACAAAACACCTTCGCTTCCACGATATCGGTGTTTGTTTTCGCCCGCTTATCTTAAGTACTCATGCATACACACAGGCGGCGTTATCAGATATAGTAGTCGAATTGCGCTGATCGTTATATCTTCAACGAACACACTGATATATTTACCGCGTGCCTAGTAATATTTACATTATAAATTCACTGAATTGGCGTAATTGGGTTAGCATATGTTGTTTCTTGGAAACAACTCATTTATCTATGACAGGAATTCACTTAGATTTAAAAAATCAACCTTGGAATTTATTATTAGTGAAAAGAGAAATGGTAAAAGGCGCGGGTTGCATTCGACGTTGACGAATGGTGAATATCGTGTTTGACTTTTAAGCAATCTCCTAGAACATTGTAAGATGTAAGACAAGGTCGCCATCTATTTTATAACATTTTGTGTTATTTGGAGCTGTCGTGACAACATACTACTTAGTTCCGCACCGAGATGGCGACCCTGTCTTTCATCTCGCAATGTTCTAGGAGGCTGGCTACCATAGCCGTTATACTTTATAGGTGTGTTCTCGCTGTAATTAGTATACCATACTGACGAGCTCTAATTAGAGCGAAACCGGTCTGCGGTTCTAATTATGGTGAGAATACATCTAGCCTTACATACATTGTCCCTATATTATAGAAGACGTATTTTTGCATTGTGATTTTGTGATTTTTTTAAAAATCAACGACCCCCGTTGTCAAACGAAAGAGTAGGGCAAAAGTTTACAAAATTAGTCACACTAGAGTTTAGAGCAAAATATTTTCGATATGGCGTTTGAATAAATCGATAAGGTAATACATTATTTTTCTCGAAAATTTGAGAAAGATTAAACACATTTTAAAGTTCATAATTGAATGTTATTTGATTCCGTGATAAGTTTTTTTCATTACTTCAACAACACACCACGAGGGCTCACAGCCTAAATACTATCCTACCGTGGGGGTCGACACTGAGGAAAGATGCAATTTGTTAATTCTGGACTTGAAGGTTTAGTGGTTCGGAGGAGAAGGAAAAATATGTGCCGGCAAGGAATTCCACAACTTGGAAGTCCTCGGGACAAAAGAGTGGGTATAACAATATGTTCTATGTCTGATGACCTGGACAGTAAAAGGGTGCTCTGTTCCCCTGGTAGATCTGTTGGGTGCAGCAGGTGGAGGAACTATGGAAGAAAGCTCCTCTGAGCAGCGCCCGTGCAGATATCTCTAAAAGAGAGAGAGAGAGAGAGGTCACCAACGGCACGTCGGTGGGCAAGGGATGGCATCCTGTGGGTGGGGGTAGGGTCACCGATGAGACGTATAGCTCTCTTCTGAATTGAGTCCAGGATAGCGAGTGTAGAAGCGGCAGCAGCACCCCTGATGTGGGAGCAGTATTCGAGGTTTGGCCTTATTTGTGAAGTGCCGTCCGCGTAATTTTGAACTGGGTTGTATGTGCTGGAGAGGAGGTAATTGATGTGGAGAAGAAACAAAGTAAAGGCTAAAGCTGAACCTTGAGGGACTCCTGCATTAATTGGATACAGTTTAGAGGAATGGCCATCCACGACAACATAAATGCTCCGGTTGGAGAAGAAATTTGCTGGCCAGGTACAGAGTTTTGGTGGTAGGCCATAGGCCGGAAGTTTGCTTTGGCTGAATGCTTTGGATATGTCTAGAGCGACAATTTGGGATTCACCGTATAGTTCCATAGACTTGACTTCAAGAATGGGTGACAAAGGAAAGGAGGTCGGCAGTTGATCTACGATGACGGAATCCATATTGCTTGTCGTGGATTAGACTGTGTTTTTCAAGAAATTTTAGTAATTCTGTGTTTACGAGGCAAAAAGTTCAGCCTTGCCCAGGGCGGTAGAAACAATTTCATCCCCAGAAACAAGAGGTGGGAACGTGCTCTTGTAGAAATTATTCCCAATAGATTTAGCAAGAGTCCAGAAGGGTTTGCTGCCGTTGGCGCTTGAGAGGACTTTGTTTTTCATGTGGTTATTAAACGAGTTTTTTCCCTCAGAAGGAATGCGGACATAGCGGTTTCTTGCGTCGTTAAATGCTTGACGGTTTTCTTGACTGGGATTGTGTAGAAGCGTTTTGTGAGCTTTGACCTTTTCAAGTCTGGCCTTGTCACAGGATTTAAAGAACTAGGGCTTTTGAGTGGCTGAAGAGGTTTTCTGTGTACGTGGAATAAATAATTTCATGCTGCTTGGATGATTTTGGTGACGTTTTCTGAGATATCAGAGGGGTCAGGATGAGAGAAGCAGACCGACGCCCATGGAAATGAGGAAAAGTAATCCCGCATTTCGTCCCAGTTCGCGGAGTTGTGGTGCCAAACGATACGTGGGTGTGATAACTGTGTGACCTCGGGTTGCATTGCGCAGGAAGCAGTGACCACGCCGTGGTCTGGGCGACCAAGGGGGCGGTGACTGATGTCTTATAGCATTCAGGTTTTCTAGTAAGAAGGAGATCCAAGGGATTTGAGCTGTTTGTTGGGATACGAGGAAAGTAAGTAGGTTGCTGAACCATTTTTTTTGTTCCCTCAGGGCTCGTCCGCGGCCTTGCCGCCCCGATAGCACCGCAACCCTTTTACTGAACCATACTGGCTAAAGAATTGTTGCCTGGAAATGCCTCCGCTGCTCTTCCTTGTGGATCGGTTTTTGAAAATTCTAGCCATTCCTTATTATGGACATTGAAGGCACCAAGAATAGTGACCTCGGAGGAAGGATATTCAGAAATCAGATGGTCGGTTTTTCCAGAAAGGTAGTCGAAGAGCTGGACAAAGTTGTTGTCAGAAGATGACCGGTAAATGCAACAGATGAATTTAGTCGCAGCCCTGAGAGCGAGTTTCAACCAAAGTATGTCTTTTCTTCCAGCAGGTTAGAATTTAGGCCACATATATTCGAGAAGGATATTTTAAATCTTGATGCCGGTGCCCCCTGTACATCCATCTCCCGGAGATTCGAATGGGGGGGTATTTTACCTCCGGAATCTTTTGTACATAGAGGAGCCATCATCATTTTAGTTTATAAGGGAAACCGACTCACACACCAGAACCGGAAACGTACGTTGGGACTTCACCGGCCCCTTGATGTAAGGGGTGGTACCTCCTCTGGCGTGAAAAAATCCTTTACTATCGCATAAAGGAAAAGTCTACTACCACCTACCCCCGAATAGTCGCCTTTTACGACAGGCACAGTGGACAGGTTTGCCGTCCTATGTTTGCGCTCTGTCTTTGAAGCAGATAAACATTCCGAAACCTGCCAGGAAAACTGATAAAGGAAGTTCAAAGCCTCGTCCGGCAAAAAAAAAATACAAAACGCAGAAAATTTGTCTGCGATTTAATCTTCCTCTCGGAATACTTCTTTACCTAAGACTCAGTATAAAAGCGGTGTTTTAGTAGAAAGTATTTAGAATTTTTCATCCTGTGATGACTTTAACTTTGTTAGTGAAACGATCGTTGGGTATTTTAAAAGATGTGTTTTGGTGATTTGGGTTCTCCAAGTGTACTTATCAGTGCTCCTCACAGGTTCCAATCTTCACTTAGTGGATTTGTACTGAAAAAGTGAGAGGGAAACCCTGAGAATCGTACCCAGTAGCCTTTGGTTCAGAGGCACACGTTCTCACCCCTGGACTACCAAGGCTCCCGTAAAATATTAATGATACAATATCAATATGATTGCTTTGGGTTTGGTATAATTAGCCTTGAACATGGTATCCATTGGCCACAGACTTTTGATTGCTGCACTGGAACAGTAGTATACTGCAGACATGAATTTGATAATTAGTTGTGGCAGAGAAGGCAACTACTTGGTAACATAGGCAACAATATCGATATGTGCAGTGAAAAAACACTGCTGTAAGTTTCAACTACAACAGCTGCGAAAAAAAGTTATTACTAGAAATTTTCCTATCTAATGCCGTCTTTGCACGTCTCTTTAACAGCAGTAACATTTAGCTACAAAATGTTTTTATTGCAAGTAGTTTGATGTACGACGTATCAAATAAGTGTGGATACTTAATAACATCATGTTGAGAGATCAACTAACTACTTGAACAAGACCACCGGAATGTATCTTTTACAAGTGTTATCTGTGTATGTATAATGTATAATGATGATGCATTCTCGTCTGTAAATTCTCAAGATTTTCTCAAGTTTATTTCTTCGTACTGTAATTTTTACAGTCCACTTGTAAAGGAATCCGTCTTATTCTCACAGTAACAGTAAATACTCCAGTTACAGAATCTGGGATAATATATAAATCTGAAAGTGGATAAGTACAAAATTTTAATACGTATAACAGTAGCGAATTCCCTACGATCTTCGTATTGCTACCATACACAGAGTATGTATCTTGTTTACCAACTATACCACTGATCCGTATAGTATAAGTGATCTAACCAAGCAAAATTATGATCTCCGCTTTGTCTACAAATTCGATTTTCTTAAATTTGCAGGTGCGTTTAACTGAACAGCAAGATATACCCCGCAGGCGCCGCCGTGGCCGTGTTGGCCAGTCGAGTAAAACAATTCGGACTCCGTGGACGACGGTTCGAGACTCACCGGCAACGGATGATTTTTTAAATCACTTCTGTCGTTGAGATCGAGCTTAGGGTGGAGGGTAATGCACATTAGGCCAAGGGCTGCAGTACTATCGGGGCGGCAAAGCCGCGGACGAGCCCTGAGAGAGAAAAAAAGATATACCCCAGTGAAGATTTTATTTATGCAAAACAACAATGAATATTCTTTTGTTTTGTGATTTAAATGTTAGCTGTTTTTGTTTCGTAAGTGCTTCATTTATTTCTCACAAATTTAATTGCACCAGCTGTACGCAAGGTGCAAATAAAACCGTCACACAGTAAACTTAACAATTTATCGAACTCAACGCATGTAACAACAGAAACTCTCCTAATTTATTTAGTTGTAATAGTCTAAAGTTGATGTATGTTATTATTTTCGTTACATACAGAGCACATAAATGGTTTTTTTTTTCATACAGGAAGGAGAAATGCCTCATGCAGACCTCATTCACGACACCGTAATGCGTGGGATATCGAGGTACCGTGAGACTCGTACTTATCGTACTCCTACTCACTAAAACTCCCTTCCTGGGAGTACCGGAGTCCATACCTCCGTCGGAAAGATTTCACACAATGACTTTTTGGGTATGAATGTTTCCATTCTGTTTTTGCCACGAGGGCGTTAGCGGGTAAGCATAAGCTTTGGACGCTTATGCTTATGTGGAAGTTGCTCATCGTAGGCGGTGGCCCTACGGAGAAGAGCATTTGGGTGAGAAGCGGCTTTTGCGAACTGAGTTGTGGATAGTTGAGTTATAAACTCAAGTATCGAAGGAATTTCCAGATCAGAGTGAATCTGACAGGTTCGGACAAACCATGGAGCTCCGGTAACCATTCTCAGAATTTTATTCTGGATGATTTGAAGCGTATTGATGTGTGTTGCGGTCGCTGTAGTACATGCAGGGGATGCAGAGGTCATGGCTGGCCGGATTATGACTTTGTACATGAGCAATTTATTGTTCATGGGCAATTTGGAATTTCTATTTAGAAGTGGGAACAGCTTCGAGATGAACATCGAGACTTTTCGTCGGGCGTGTTGGATATGGGGGCACCATGTTATGTGTTTGTCGAGGAAAACCCCGAGGTATTTGGCGGAATCTTGCCAGGGAATTAGACGGTTGTCTAAAGATACGTGTTCGTGAGGTGTGTGTCTCCTCTTGGAAAATGGGACTGCTGAACATTTATCGGAGTTTATGGCTAGACAAGATTCCCTATACCAGCCTTGCAGCTCGACTAACAATTAATTACAGAATTAGTAGAATTGCCATTGAAACACATTCAATGACTGTTTCGATCTTATATGACGTCTAATGTTTAAGTTTCAAGATAAAAGAAACTGTTTTAAAATCATTTTTGTAGAGACTTGACTTGATTTTGTTTATATTTCTACTATATTATGCTACACTTTCAGTCTGAAACCACAGCAAAATATATCTTGCTGTGCTAAAACTGTATTTGGGGCCGATCATCAAGCTACGAATAGAGTGTATTTTGAAAATTGATTGAATCACCACCCTCCAACCCCCCACCCCACCCCCCAGTTAATTAACAATTACTTGGCAAATTTGTAATTTTATGTCATCTGTCATTTGCTATATTTGTGGCCGAGATTCGCTACCATTACGCACTTGCTGCGTCCAGGCTTTTTAACATGAATTTGAGATCATTTAAGAATACAGGTGTTTCTAAATTGATGCGAAAAATTTTACAGGGTGACTCTTTGACGAAAAATAAGGGATGTCTTTCTTATAAAGTTTTTCTTGAAACCCCTTCTCCTCCAAGTTACAGCCGTTTGAAATTTTGGCAAAAAAAAGTTTTCATTACATTTCTCCGTTATGGAATAATTTTAAAAAACGAAATTTTTCAGATGCATAAGGCTAACAAAATGACAGTTTTAAAAGGATTCTATAACCCTATAATGTTATCACAAGAGGGTAAAAAAACCTACCCTTACATTATTTTTTGTCAGTACTTTTTATTGTGTGTACCGTTTTCTGTTTAAAAAAATGATTTAGAAAGAAGGATTCATTTAGCAACTTTTTTATGTTTCGACATTTTCTCATAAAAATGTTAGTTTCATTACAAAAATTTTTTTATATTACTCAGATCGATGTCACATGAATTTACAGAGTGGTTGTTATTTGCTGAAAAAACAAGTACGTGGTAGGCTGTCAAATAACGTCATAATTACACTAATATGTTAATATGTATTGTTCTGGCTTTTACTAATTTCCAAAAATTCATAATAAGAAACAACAACTAGGCACTACTATTTAATAATTAATAATTAACAAACTAAGAAACGAAAAGAAATATTAACAAAATGTCAGTACGTATAATCATAATAAATGTTGAAAATGCCCCCCTTCGGAGAGAGCGCATGACTAGTCTGTTTCTCATTGAATTTCGTATTCTATGAACAATACCGGGTGTGTTTCTTATAATATGCGATAATACGATTTCTGAGGTCATCGATGTTTGCAACAGGATTTGAATACACTAAGGTTATTTGTTCTAAGTGTTTAAGAAATTCTCGATAGATTGACAGCAACCAGAACAATTAATATTAGTGTAATTGTGACGTTATTTGACAGCCTACCACGTACTTGATTTTTGAGCAAATAACAACACTGTAAATTCATGTGACATCGATCTGAGTAATATTTTATTTTTTTGTGATGAAACTAACAATTTTATGAGAAAATGTCAAGACATAAAAAAGTTGCTTAATGAATGCTTCTTTCTAAATCATTTTTTTTTAAATAGAAGACGGTACACACAATAAAAAGTACTGATAAAAAATAATGTAAGGGTAGGTTTTTTCACCCTCTTGTGATAACATTATAGGATTATAAAATCCTTTTAAAACTGTCATTTTGTTGGCCTTATGCATCTGCAAAATTTCGTTTTTTTTTTAAATTATTCCATAACGGAGAAATTTAATGAAAACTTTTTTTTGCCAAAATTTCAAAGGGGTGTAACTTGGAGGAGAAGGGGTTTCAAGAAAAACTTTATAAGAAATACACCCCTTATTTTTCGCCAAAAAATCACCCTGTAAAATTTTTCGCATCAATTTAAAAACACTCTGTATATCGACTGAGTATATACATATTTAACAATATTCTTCTATTGTCTTTATTGTGTCTGAATTACTTTTTGTGATATAGATGTATGATTTATTTTGATCATGGACTGTCTGTGAAGCCTGGCATGGAATTTAAGTTTTATGAATTGTTTTTAGTGAATTTTCTTAAAAAAAATTCACTAATGAGGAGATCCCGACTTTTGAATTTTGAAAAAATTTCTTCAAATGACCGCGAACTAGGCCCCCTAGAACACATATCCGGGGTCCGTTTCAATTTTTATATGTTTATATATATATATATATATATATATATATATATATATATATATATATATATATATATATATATATATATATATATATATATATATATATATATATATATATATATGTATCACACCGATAACTCAAAAAATAATAGGCCGATTTTGATAAAATTTGGCACGTACCTTTCTTTTGTAAATGGCTTGGATAAGTTCGTTAGTCAGGAAAATCGGATGAGGTTTTCCGAGAAAATTTTGAGTTTTCATTCGAAAAAAATTCTTATCTCAAAAAGTAATAAGCCGATTTTAATAAAATTTGGCGTGTACCTTCCTTTTGTAAATGGCTTTGACAAGTTCGTTAGTCAGGAAAATCGGATGAGGTTTTCCGGGAAAATTTTGAGTTTTCATTCGAAAAAAATTCTTTTCTCAAAAAGTAATAAGCCGATTTTAATAAAATTTGGCATGTACCTTCCTTTTGTAAATGGCTTTGACAAATTTGTTAGTCAGGAAAATCGGACGAGGTTTTCCGGGAAAATTTTGACTTTTCTTTGAAATTTTTTTTTATCTCAAACAATAATAGGCAGATTTTGATATAATTTGGCATGTACCTTCCTTTTGTAAATAGCTTTGACAAGTTCGTTAATCAGAAAAATCGGACGAGGTTTTCCAAAAAAAAATTGAGTTTTCATTTGAAAAAAATTTTTATCTTAAAAAAAAAATCTATGATAACCAAATTTGGTAGGTAGGTTTACGATATAAAAAGTAAACTATACACCAAAATTTAGATATCCATGTTACAAGAAAAAAAAGTTATAATAAAATATTTTGTGCCAGATCATTTCTATGAAAATTCACTACCATAACGCACTTGCTGCGTCCCGAGTTTTGTTTTATTAGTGAATTTTCTTAGAAAAAATTCACTAATGAGGAGATCTCGACTTTTGAATTTTGAAAAATTTTCTTCAAATGTGCGCGATCTAGGACCCCTAGAACCCATATCCGGGGTCAGTTTCAATTTTTATATGTTTATGTGTATATATATATATATATATATATATATATATATATATATATATATATATATATATATATATATATATATATATATATATATATATATATATATATATATATATATATGTATCACACCGATAACTCAAAAAATAATGGGCCGATTTTGATAAAATTTGGCATGTACGTTTCTTTTGTAAATGGCTTGGATAAGTTCGTTAGTCAGGAAAATCGGACAAGGTTTTCCGGGAAAATTTTGAGTTTTCACTCGAAAAAAATTCTTATCTCAAAAAGTAATAAGCCGATTTCAATAAAATTTGGCACCTACCTTCCCTTTGTAAATGGCTTTGACATGTTTGTTAGTCAGGAAAATATGACAAGGTTTTCCGGGAAATTTTTGAGTTTTCATTCGAAATAAATTTTTATTTCAAAGAATAATAGGGCGATTTTGATAAAATTTGGCATGTAGCTTCCTTTTGTAAATGGCTTTGACAAGTTCGATAATCAGAAAAATCGGACAAGGTTTTCCGAAAAAATTTTGAGTTTTCATTTGAAAAAAATGTTTATCTTAAAAAATAAAAAATCTATGATAACCAAATTTGGTAGGTAGGTTTACGATATAAAAAGTAAACTATACACCAAAATTAAGATTTCTATGTTACAAGAAAAAAAAGTTATAATAAAATATTTTGTGCCAGATCATTTCTATGAAAATTCACTACCATAACGCACTTGCTGCGTCCAGGCTTTTGTATTATTGATTAGTAAATGAAATTGATGAAAACGCAATTACCACGTCCAGAATTTTATTAATTCTTCTTAAACATTGATGTATCTTGTACAATATTAATTTACCTGCCGTTATTTGTAATAAACCTGACGTAACAGAAACGTTGTCATGTTCACAGCTATTATAAACTAGAACTATTCAAGTTTATAGAAGAAAGGTATCCACCACACAACACAAAAGTTAATCTGGAGATTATATCAGAACATGTGGTCACCTATCTCAAAGTCTTGTGTCATCCGAGTCGAAAATTCTTTTGTTGTGGGGTTACAAACCGCCAAGACAACGCGATAATATCTCTGTTTTATTCTTTCAGTCCCTTCCTTTGCTTCTCCATTCAATATAAAAGATTCAGAGATCGTTCTATGTCTGACCGTTTATATCTAGAATTACAAGGTAAAAATCTATAAATTCTTTAGTTATTAGCATTCTGCTTAAATCCTGTTTTTATTTTTTAAGAAGAAAATTATTATCAGTAGTTTTTCCTCGTAAAACGTCAAAGTCGCGATTTGAAACGTGAAAATCGGCAATATTTTGCAAAGAAGTTGAAACGATTACGGGTTATGTAGAGAAAATGTTGCAAGAAGAGTGTTTTACAAACCCTTAAGTTTCAGCTTCAACCGTCAGTGTCCTTCATTTTACTAAAATATTTGCATAAAATTAATTGCAAATAGACCCTTTCTCTGATGCTTTGGCAGTAGTTCTGGTTATAGAGTTTATCGTTTAATGGTATATAATTTTTAAAGAATTTTCCTAGCCAAAATGCGCCAATAAGGAGACCACCACGTTTGAATTTTGAAAAGATTTCCTCAAATGGCCGCGAACTAGCTCCCCTAACACCCGGAGTTAGTTTAAGTTTTTATCTATTTATACATATATGTGTGTGTTTTGTTTCTTTAACGTCGGCCTATTTTCGCGACTATGGCCAATCACCGACGCCAGGGAGCAGTGTCACCCCACTATCCTGGAAATTTTGCCGAACCCCTATCTTTCTGTAAGGAGGGTTGGGATCTTTAACACGCCCAACATCATATTGACACGGGACCGACGGCATTACGCCGCCTCCGAAGGGCGGAACGTGGAAACATTCAATTTGCTCAAATACAATGCCAGAACCTCGGTTGATGTTAATGTTACAGTTTGTACTGAAAAGGTGAAAGGAGAAGCCTGGGATTGAACCCAGTACCTTTCGGTTCAGAGGCACACGTTCTTGCCCCTGAACCACCGAGGCTCTTTATTAGTGAATTTTCGTAGAAAAAATTCACTAATGGGGAGATCCCGACTTTTGAATTTTAAAAAAATTTTTGCAAATGAGCGCGAACTAGGACCCCTAGAACCCATATCCGGGGTCAGTTTCAATTAGTGAATTTTCTTAAAAAAAATTCACTAATGAGGAGATCTCGACTTTCGAATTTTGAAAAAATTTCTTCAAATGAGCGCTATATAGGACCCCCGGAACCCAAATCCGAGGTCAGTTTCAGACTTTATATGTTTATATATATATATATATATATATATATATATATATATATATATATATATATATATATATATATATATATATATATATATATATATATTTATGTGTCACACCTATAACTTAAAAAATAATGGGCCGATTTTGATAAAATTTGGCACATACCTTCCTTTCGCAAGTCGCTTGGATAAGTTCGTTAGCCAGGAAAATCCGCCGAGGTTTTCCCGGAAAATTTTGTGTTTTCTTTCGAAAAAAATAGAAAAAAATTTATATTTCCAAAATTAACAAAGTAAGGGCAGCCAATTTCATACGCGGGTTTATATCATTAAAGGAAAGTCACCTACCAAAATTTAGCTCCGTAGGTTAAATGACAAAAAAGTTACAGGCATTCAAAGAAAAATAAATTTGGGTTCTCCTCAAAACGTCAAAATCGCGATTTTAAACGTCAAAATTGGTGAGTACCTTCCTTTTGCAAGTGGCTTGGATATGTTCGTTATTTAGGAAAATCCGACGTGGTTTTCCCGGAAAATTTTGTGTTTTATTTCGAAAAAAATTTATATCTCCAAAATTAACAAAGTAAGGGCAACCAAATTTTATACGCGGGTTTATATCATTATAGGGAAGTTACCTACCAAAATTTAGCTCTGTAGGTCAAAAGACAAAAAAGTTATAGGCATTTAAACAAAAATAAATTGGGGTTTTTCACAAAACGTCAAAGTTGCGATTTAAACGTCAAAATTGGCAACATTTAGGAAAAGAACTTGAATCTAATACCAGCTATGGAAATAAAATGTCTCAAGAAAAATGTTTTACAAACCCTGAAGTCTTAGCTTCAACCGTCATTGTCCTTCATTTTAATAAAATGTTTCCAGAAAATTTATTTCAAATAGACCCTTTCTCTGACACTTGGCAGTAGTCTTAGCTATAGAGTTTATCGTTAAGAGGGGGTTCAATAAAATGCTTAAAATACACTATATTTGTAGCTTGTTGAACTGTCCCAATTAAAGCCTTAGACTCAAAATATAGTATACAATAGGTAGATTGAGGTTTGAGGAAGGCAATAAAGATTTTTGTAAGCAAATATCCCGTTTATAACGAAAATACAACGTTTTTGCCAAACCATGATTTGACAATTTTTTGTCACAGAATTAGCTCAAAATCACTCTTTGCCTAGATTAGGTATCCAAGAATAAGTTTCTTAAATTTCAGGTCTTTTGGATTCCAAATAAAAACGTAATGCAAAGTGAAATGTAAAATATGACATACCTTAATTATTTAGTCAATATGTGTTGTCAAACTAGCGCGTTTCGGCACCATCCGTAGACCAGCTATTTTCTAAAAGATGGCGCACTAAAATTGTGATTCCACGAACGCATTTCATTTTCATTCATAATATGTCAAATCATCTTTAAGGTTACATGCCATTAGTAACATTTGAATGTTATTTAAGACCGAAACAGTCTACACTCGAATATGTTTCAGCGATCGGCGAAATAAATCAATCAATTCTGCAATTTGCTATTTAGCTAGACACTTACATTTAATTTCCGATACCAAATTCCTGACGGTAAGGTGCTGTATGTGTAAATACAATGTAAAGAATTCGTTTATTACGAAGCGTCGGTAGCTCATTGGAAGAGTACTTTGTATGTCAAGCGGACAATGCTGGTTCGAGTCCGGCCCGGTCCGTTTCTCCTTTTAGTGAATTTTTATTGGGAAAAATTAACTAAATTCAAATGGAGAGGTATGTATGGTGAGATTTGACAAACATTTTTTTCAAATGACTGCAAAATAGGACCCATAGGACAAATATCCTGGGTCAGTTTCAATTTTTATATGTTTATATAAATATAATATAAATAAAAATTTTAAGTTTTCTTTCGAAAAAAATGTTTATCTCCGAAAATTACAAAGCTATTTTGATGAAATTTATGTGAATATGTTGTCTTGGTAAAGGCCTTACCACGTGCCAAAATTCAACCTTCTAGGTTTATAAAAAATTGAGTTATTCAAATTTGAAGCATTTAATGAAAATTGATTACCATAACGCACTTGCTGCGTTCAGACTTTTTTTGCTTCCGCGACTTAAGCGGTTTGACCTTTGCTTTTTTTATATTTAAAAAATGGTTAATCTTGCTGGTGCGTATGGATGCAGTAATGAATATAATTCATAAAAACTAATTTCTTTCTTTTGTGCAAGTAAAAGATATTTAACGGTAATTATGCAGATGATCGGCATACGTGAGTTTTGAAAAATATTTCAGTAAACATGCTTAAAAGACTCAATGTGTGCATAAGCAACAAGATATATGTTGTGGAATCAACCCCTCCAAAAGTTACGAGACCCGGAGTGAATAGGGATGCTCGGCGGAGAAGGAAATATAAAGGAAAAATCAGTAAAAACAACTTAGTTCGACCTCTATAAGCAGCCTTTTCACTTTTTGTATCAACACTTTCTCCTAAACATGTTTTTCCCCTGCACCACGTATATTTGCTCCTAGTCCCCCGCAGCTTTTTGGGGGTTGAAGGGACACCATTTTTCGGCGGAGAAGGAAATATAAAGGAAAAATCAGTAAAAACAACTTAGTTCGACCTCTATAAGCAGCCTTTTCACTTTTTGTATCAACACTTTCTCCTAAATATGTTTTTCCCCTGCACCACGTATATTTGCTCCTAGTCCCCCGCAGCTTTTTGGGGGTTGAAGGGACACCATTTTTCATGTTTATGCACTAAACACTCTACGAAGCAGACCTGAACGACCTAACCTGACCTAACCTGACCTGACCTGATCCGGACCTGACCCGGATCCTTTTACCTAACCCATACCTAACCCTGGACTGACAAAAAAACGTAGAAGAAAACCGAAAAGCAGAATAACATGCATTTTAAAAAAAAATCTTATGATTTAAAATATTTTTGATACCGCTAGCTATTCCTCGAGACAGTATCAATGGGCTCTATCCTGAATCTATATAAGCTACACAAACAAATTTTGTTAAAAAATAAAAAACTATAGTGAAAAAGCAAAAGCGACTACTTAAAAACTCAAAGACGCAGCAAGTGCGTTATGGTAGTGAATTTTCATAGAAATGATCTGGCACCAAATATTTTATTATAACTTTTTTTCTTGCAACATAGAAATCTAAATTTTTGTGTATAGTTTACTTTTTAGTGAATTTTCTTTAAAAAAATTCACTAATGAGGAGATCCCGACTTTTAAATTTTGAAAAAATTTCTTCAAATGAGCGCTAATTAGGCCCCCCAGAACACATATCCAGGGTCGGTTCAAATTTTTATATGTATATATATATATATATATATATATATATATATATATATATATATATATATATATATATATTATATATATATATATATATATATATATATATATATATATATATATATATATATATATATATATATATATATTTATATATATATATATATATGTATGTATCACACCGATAACTCAAAAAATAATGAGCCGATTTTGATAGAATTTGGTATGTACCTTCCTTTTGTAAATGGCTTGGATAAGTGCGTTAGTCAGGAAAATCGGACGAGGTTTTCCGGGAAAATTTTGAGTTTTCATTAAAAAAAAATTATCTCTGGAATTAACAAAGTCAAGGCATCCAAATTTGGTTAACGGGTTCATGTCATTATAGGTAAGCTACCTATCAAAATTTAGCACTGTAGGTTAAAGAATAAAAAAGTTATAGGCATTTAAAGAAAAATAAATTTGGGTTTTCCTCAAAACGCCAAAGTCGCGATTTAAAATGTCAAAATTGCTAATATTTAGGCAATGAACCTGAAACTAATATGACCTATGGAAGGAAAATGTCTCAAGAAGAATGTTTTACAAAGCCTGAACTCTTAGTTTCAATCGTCATTGTCCTTCATTTTACTAAAATTTTCCCAGAAAATTCATTTCAAATAGACCCTTTCTCTGATGCTCTGGCAGTAGTTTTGGCTATAGAGTTTATCGTTTAATGATATATCATTTTTGTCGAATTTTCGTAAAAAATCATTAAAGCCCAATATACCCGTTATTATGCAAGTTACGAAAAAAAAAATTGTATACATTAATTATAGGGTGTCTTGAGCTACATCTTAAAAAATAATTACAGGCTGGCCCATAAGTCGTTGGTGATTCAAATTTTTTTTTGTTTAATCGAACACGCCTTATATTATTGAATTTTTGCATTTCCCATCGAAATATAATACATCTTTGTAAGAAAAGAAATTCAGGACGCAGCAAGTGCGTTATGGTAGCGAATTTTCATTAAACGCTTCAAATTTGAATAGCTCAATTTGCTATTAACCTATAAGTTTGACCAGGAAACCAGTTTTTTCGGGAACAATTTAAGTTTTCTTTGGGAAATTTTTGTACATTTTCAAACAATAAAGTTGTTTTGATGAAACATGGCATATTGTTGGTAACTGCTGGTAACTATATTTGATGCCTCCTTTTTAAAAAAAACACACATATTTGCTATTTAAAAACATTTTTATGAAAATGCACTGCCATAACGCACTTGCTGCGTCCAGAGCTTTTAAAAAAATCACTTCATGAGGAGGAGGACTATGAGGAGATCGCGACTTTTGAATTTTCAAAAAATGTCTTTAATTGAGCGCGATCTAACCCAAATTGGAAGTCAGTATATATATATATATATATATATATATATATATATATATATATATATATATATTACTCGAGTTTTAACGAAAAATGTCAATTTTCACCAAATCACCCCCCATTCCATCACCTACTCCCTGAGGCGATTTGACCCAAAAACAATCTGAACCGTTCGTTTGCCGGGTGCTAACTGTATACCAAATTTGAAGACGATATCTGAATTCGTTCTAAAGTTATCGTAGCCACTAACACAAATACAGACCGACAGACAAAAAAATGTTTCGTTCTCAAATCATGTTTTCTGTATGTTTTGGTACTTTTTACGACGTTTAAGCGAAATAAATTTTTGAAATTTTTGTCTCCGGTGCCATACACGTGACGATGTGGAAGTTAATCATTGATATGCTTTAGAAAAACTGAATTCATTAGAACGTTACAGTTGATGTGATGAATTCGATTTTCCAAAAGTAATATCATCAGTGCTTACCGCAGATTGGAAACTTTACACTGTGTCCAAAAAACAATTATTCTTCAACCAGCAAATTTCCAATGTAAAACATTTCATTGAAAATCCGCTACCATATCCCACTTATTTAGTTTGCCTTGGAAATATATGTTTTAATAATATTATGCGAAATTTCTTAAGCTCCCTTGTGAACCAAGAGAGGAATAAAACAAAACACAAAACTGTGGTGGTCGTCTCTCTGACAACCTGACATTCCTGACATTCCTGACAATAATCGGATAATAAATTCTGTAGCTTCCTCTGTAATGTCCAGCCATATATCATGTGTTGTCGACATTAGTTATAACCTTTTGACATGTGCCGACTGTCTTCTCGGTTCCCAGAACGCACCCTGTATGCTTTTAGGTGCTTGTCTCCAGCCTCAGGTCTTATAAATACGCCCCGTTACCTAGCCCTGCCTCTACAACCCTTGTTATATGTTTTAACACCACCCCACAGATTTAACCAATTATATATATTATCTTCCGTGTTATGTTGATTGACTGCTGTCGAAATTTTCTGAGAATAACGGTATAAGGAACTTCGATTTGAACGTGTTTAAACTTGAAATGAAATCTGCTAACTTCAATAAATTTATGTATATATTCAAAGTGACTATAGAGCAAAACTAAAATAATCCACTTGAACCTGCAAAACAAATTTGATAAAAAATTCCCCCTCCTCCTCCTCATTGCATTGAACCTGTGGTGAACACTAATAAGTACACTTTACTAAAACCATGTTTTTTATACCAGACGATCGTTTTTTTATATAGGTTGATTTGATTAGTAAAACGATTGACAAAACTACATACAAACTTGGAGACTACTTTTCTGGCTACACTGTTTGTTTTCATTTCTGTAAATGAAGGACGTAGCCAGCGCGTAAGCTAACTGGGGCTCTTCTGAATTCTAGATGTTCTTCAACGTTTCTCTAACCGGTTTCGCTGCTTGGCAGAATACTCAAACAGAAGAAAACTGATTTAATACGAAGTCACGACAACTACAAATAAAGATCTGTTGCTATGTTATGATTTTTTGATCAAAAAATTCTTTTAAAATGAAAATAAAATAAAACAAAAGTCTGGACGCAGCAAGTGCGCTATGGTAGTGAATTTTCATAAAAATGTTTTTAATAGCAAATATGTGTTTTTTTTTAAGAAAGCAGGCATCAAATTTGGTTACCAGTATAACCTATATAGTAGAAACAATGTGCCATGTTTCATCAAAATAGCTTTATTGTTTGAAAATGTACACAAATTTCCGCAAGTACACTTAAAGTGTTCCCGAAAAAAACCGTTTCTTGGTCAATCTTATAGGTTAATAGCAAATTGAACTATTCAAATTTGAAGCATTTAATGAAAATTCGCTACCATAACGCACTTTCTGCGTCCCGAATTTATTTTCTTACAAACATGCATTATATTTCGATGAAAAATGCAAAAATGCATTAACATAAGGCGTGTTCCATTAAAAAAAAAGAAAAATTGTATTATCAACGACTTATGGACTACCTGTGATTGTAGAAATATTTTTTTAAGATGTATCTCAAGACACCCTATAATTAATGTATACAATTTTTTTTTCGTATCTTGTATAATAACGGATATATTGAGCTTTATTGATTTACGAAAATTCGATAATTTTATACCATTAAAACATGAACTCTATAGCTAAGACTACTGCCAAAGCATCAGAGAAAGGGTCTATTTGAAATGCATTTTCTGGAAATATTTTAGTAAAATGAAGGACAATGACGGCTGAAGCTAAGACTTCAGGGTTTGTAGAACATTCTTCTTGATACATTTTCTTTTCATAGCCCGTATTAGTTTCAGGTTATTTTCCAATTTTGACGTTTTAAATCGCGACTTTGACGCTTCGAGGAAAACCACATTTATTTTTCTTTAAATGCCTGTAACTTTTTTATCCTTTAACTTACAGAGCGTACCAAATTTGGTTGCGCTTCCTTTTTTTCGAGAGAAAACAACATTTTCCGGAAAAACATGGGCCGATTTTCCTGGATAACGAACTTATCCAAGCCACTTGGAATAGGAAGGTACGCACCAAATTTTATCAAAATCGTCCCACTATTTTTTGAGTTATCGGTGTGATATATATATATATATATATATATATATATATATATATATATATATATATATATATATATATATATATATATATATATAAACATATAAAAATTGAAACTGACCCCGGATATGTGTTCTGGGGGGCCTAATTAGCGCTCATTTGAAGAAATTTTGTCAAGATTCAAAAGCCAGGATCATTAGTGATTTTTTTTTAAAGAAAATTCACTAAACATTACGGATGAATATATTAGTAATCATATTTATGATCCGAGGTAATTTTAATCGTCTTTACTTTTTTGAAAAAATATAACACAGAACAGAGCGAAATTAAGAAAAGAAAATAGTATTTTTATTTATTTAGCTGCAAATTTGTTTCCTTAGACATGAAGAACCCAAATCACCACAACATTTTTTTTAACCTAACGATCATTTCACTAACGAAGTTAACGTCTTCACTTAAGACAAAAATTCAAATTTAGTGAAGTGGCCTAGGTATCAAAATGTACTTATTATTCTAAAAGTATTGTGTGAGATATCAATATATTTTTAATTCAAAAAAATATTCACAAGAATATCCTGACTAAGCTTAAACTGACCTCAATAAATTCTTCATCTTTAAAAGCCTTACTAAATCATTGCTCACAAATTTCTTATATCATATAGTAAAATAAATAGAGAGGATCTAACGAACAAAAGTGAATTTTTGCTTAACTTCTGGTGAAACAACTTGTTTCACTAAAAAAACTATTCACTCAAACAATCACTTGTGAGGTCACGGGAAAAGTCTACGACTGTATTAAATATGGAATGGTTTCACTAAGTTAGGGCAAGAACAAACAACCAGATATGCTATTCAAATTGAACTAAGCCTTAAAAAATGATCATCTCTTTACTAAATTATTTTTTTATACAAAAACTCGCTGAAAAATTCATCGGAATAATAACAATCTGATCAGATAACAGTAAAATTAAATGAAAGACTAAGAAAAATTAACAATAGTGAAGTCGCTAACAATGATTTAGAACTCGTCTTATTATAGGACTCGACGAGCGACAGATGTGTATACTAGCAGGTATATACGCTAGTATGTTAATTTTCTAACGTCTTTATTATTTATACCAAACAATTTTTATTTACAATGAATTTTTTGATCATATTTTAACGAAATGAAGGAAAATAAGGACTTAGACAAAGATCTAGGAGCTTGTTAGTCATTTCGTGTCCTATTTTTCACTGACATTAGTACGACTACCATAATTCGCAATTTTGACGTTTTTTTTTTAAATTACGGGCTTACCTATAACTTTTTTGTCTTTTAACTTAGAGATCTGAATTCTAGTACACAGGATACTCTTTATGACAGAAACCAGCATACCAAATTTTGTTGCTATAGCTTTATTATTCCCGGAGATACTAAAATTTCCCGAAGGAAAACTCAAATTTTTCCTGGAAACACTCGTCCGATTTTCCTGGCTAACGAACTTATTCAAGCCACTTGCAAAAGGAAGGCTCGTACCAAATTTGATCAAAATCTGCCAATTATTTTCTGAGTTATCGGTGTGATGTATATATATATATATATATATATATATATATATATATATATATATATATATATATATATAAATTGAAACTGACGCTGGATATCGGTTGTAGGGGGCCTAGTTCGCGTCCATTTGAAGAAATTTTCTTTAAAATTCAAATGTCGGGATCTCTTCATTGGTGAATTTTTCAAAAGAAAGTTAACTAAAAACAGAACGTTCATAACAAAGATGGTTTTCAATGAGCCGGGTAACCTAGTTTGTTCGCTGCGTACCGTTCAGAGGTTCTTTTTGTTAGAGTCGCTTAATATTATAAAATATTACAGAGAGGGTTTAACTTTATTAAAGATTGTCCTAAAAAATTTAAACTGTTTCTATCTTTTTTTCAGTATACCCTTTGAAATTTATTTAATGTGTCATTTTGGCAGCTTTAATTAAAATGAAAGTTTGTTTGGATGCACTTTATGCCTCGACAAGAAATTCAGACAACACATACCATAGAAGAGTTCATGGTATATACCGGAAATGCTTCGAAGCAGAAGCACTAGATGAAGAGAGCTCAGACGTACTGAACTGTTTGTCCCTGAAAATTGGTTGCAGAGACTACACAAATGTGGACATTTATAACAACAGTAATAAACTAAGTAAAGATTGTAACCTGTTATTAGCACTGATAAGTACAGTTGGAGAACCCAAATCACCACAACAGGTTTTTAAAAAGCCTGACAATCGTTTCACTAATCAAGTTAGCGCCATCAGAGGATGAAAAATGAATAAAAATTATTAATTTTTCATCCTCTGATGACGCTATATTAGTTCGTGAAACGATCATCAGGTTAAAAAAAATGTGTTGTGATTTGGGTTATCCATGTGTACTTAACGATAAACAAAAATCTCGGGACGCAGCAAGTGCGTTATGATAGTGAATTTATATTAAATGCTTCAAATTTGAATAACCCAATTTTCTATAAACTTACGAGAGTTTGATTTTGGTGTGTAGTAAGGTCTTGCCAAAGGCAAGATATCCACCTAATTTCATTAAAATAACTGTAATTTTCGGACGAAAAAAAATTTTCGAAAGAAAATTTAAAATTTGAATAACTCAATTTTCTATAAACTTAGAAAGTTGAATTTCAGTACGTAGTAAGATCTCTCCCAAGGCAACATATATAGTAAATTTCATTAAAACAGCTTTGTTACTTTTGGAGAAAAAATTTTTTTCAAAAGAAAACTCAAAATTTTCCCGGAAAACTCCGTCAGATTTTTCTGACTAACGAACTCATCCAAGCCATTAATAAAAGAAAGCCACTTGCCAAGTTTCATCGAAATCGGTTAATTATTTTTTGAGTTATTAGACGGATACATATATATATATATATATATATATATATATATATATATATATATATATATATATATATATATATATATATATATATATATATATATATATATATATATATATATATATATATATATATATATATATATTAATAAACATATAAAAATTCAAATTGACCCTGGATATGGGTTCTAGGGGCCCTAGTTCGCGCTCATTTGCAAAAATTTTTGCAAAGTGTCACCATCGATACCTCTCTATTAGTGAATTTTTTTAATAAAAATTCACTAACAAAGAAACAAATTTGCAGCTATATAAAAATACTCATTTTAATGAATTTTTATTTTAAAAAATTCACTAATAGAGAGGTATCGATGGTGAGACTTTGCAAAAAAAAAAATGAGCACGAACTAGGACCCCTAGAACCCATAGCCGGGGTCAGTTAAAATTTTTATATGTATATATATATATATATATATATATATATATATATATATATATATATATATATATATATATATATATATATATATATATATCCATCCGATAACTAAAAAAATAATTAACCGATTTCGATAAAACTCGACAAGTGCCTTTGTTTTATTAATGGCTTGGATGAGTTCGTTATCCAGGAAAATCGGACGGGGCTTTCTGGGAAAATTTTGTTTTCTTTAGAAAAAAATGTTTTTCTTCGAAAATTACAAAGCTGTTTTAATGAAATTTAACGGATAGATTGCCTTAGGAGAGACCTTACCACGCACCAAAATTCAACTTTCTAGGTTTATAGAAAATTGAGTTATTCAAGTTTTGAATTTTCTTTGAAAAAAATTGTTTTCCTCCGAAAATTCCAAAGTTATTTTAATGAAATTTGGTGGATGTCTTGCCTTAGGAAGGACCTCACTAAATACCAAAATTAAACTTTATAAGTTTATAGAAAATTGAGTTATTCCAATTTGAAGCATTTAATAAAATTCACTACCATAACGCACTTGCTGCGTCCCGAACTTTTTTTATTCTTAATTTCGCTCTGTTTTGTGTTGTATTTTCTTAAAAAAGTAAAGACGATCAAAATCACTTGCGATCATAAATATGATTACTAATATATTCAAGTATTCTATGATATCGTGCTTTGTTATAAATATGTCAATTTCCAGACGAATCTAAATCATTTTCCACTCTATCGATACCTACTAATTTATCCTGACTGTAGTGACCTAGACATAGGAAATAACGTATTCGAATCACCAATCATACATAGTATAAGATATATTCGATATATTCTGAATATTAAGAAGCCATCCATAATAAATAACAATATTCAGGCGACATAGAAGACACATTATAGAGATAAGCAAAACAAAATGCCATTGTTATAGACAGGAGCAGTGAGCTTCGAGGCATTATATCTCCAATAGGCATCGTTCGACCACCAATCGTGACCAGGGAGTCTGAAATTGCCGCAGCTTTGTTGCCAAACTTAAACTTACATAGATTGTAATTAAAGTTGTCGCCTTAGACCACCTAAATACTATGTATTTTGCTTCTTTAACTTCCGCTCATTTCCTCGACTATAAATATGTTTATCATAGTTATTATAAACTCTAATTGGTCGAATCTAGCTTTACAACGTGTCGAGATCAGTGGGCATAACATCAGAATGGAAAAATGTAAGCTAGGGCGTTTTAATAGCTTCACGAAAGCACTTACACTTACTTACAACAGGTGAACAATGTTGGTTTCAAACAACAAATAACGTTGACACCTAAAAAACAGAAGCTAATTTTAAAAAATGTGGTGAATGAGAGTGTTACAGTAACTCAAACACTTGAAGGTCAATAAAACAAAATTGGGAGAAAAACTTAATAACATCATTTAGAGAGTAAATAACTTGGCTGAAACTGAGCTAGAGCTGAAAAAGGTTGACGCCCAATCGTGGTATAGTATTTGTAATACAATTCGCAAAATATTTAACAGATAAAGTAGTAATTCTAGCAAATAAAAAAACTGTAGAGAGATTCGTGTAGGCGTTCCACAGGTGTCAGCTTTGGGACCATTATTCTCTACAGTTTATACCCGTGATGCTTGTTTTCAGTCATTCGAGTTTAAAATGAACTTTGGTATAGCAATTTAAAGGCAATTTACAGAAGATTTATCAGATCAAGAAGTAATTCCAGCGAATTAAAAATCTGTAGAAAAATTCATGTAGGGATTCCACAGGTGACAGCTTTGGGACCAATATTATATACAGTTTATACCCGCAATGTTTGTTTCCAAACTCATTTAAGTTTAAAATAAACATCCTCGGTAGCCCGGTGATAAGAACGTGTGACTCCAAAGCCAAGGGCCGTAGAATCGATTGCCAGGAGAGGCGACATTTTTTATCTTCAGCACATCTGAAAAAAACAACGTTAAGCAATTTGAATGTCGGCGCGTTTAGATCTTCGGAGATGGTCGTAAAGCTCTCGCTCTGGTGTATCATGCGATGTTGGGCACGTTGAAGATCTCTATCCTTCTTACAGAAGGTAAGGGGTTTGACAGTTTTTTTATGATGTGAGATGAAAATGTTCCCTAGTGTGGGTAATTGGACATAATCGCGAAAATAGGCCGACGTTAAAGAAACAAAATACATACACACAAAAAACTTGTATATTTTTCTGTTTTTAAATATACAGCGTCAGAATAAAGAACGTAATTTGTGTTTATTAGTGAATTTTCGTAGAAAAAATTCACTAATGGGGAGATCCCGACTTTTGAATTTTGAAAAATTTTTTGCAAATGAGCGCGAACTAGCACCCCTAGAACCCATATCCGGGGTCAGTTTCAATTTTTATATGTTTATATATATATATATATATATATATATATATATATATATATATATATATATATATATATATATATATCACACCGATAACTCAAAAAATAATGTCCCGATTTTGATAAAATTTCGCATGTACCTTTCTTTTGTAAATGGCTTGGATAAGTTCGTTAGTCAGGAAAATCGGACGAGGTTTTCCGGGAAAATTTTGAGTTTTCATTCGAAAAAAATTCTTATCTCAAAAAATAATGGGCCGATTTTAATAAAATTTGGCATGTACCTTCCTTTTGTAAATGGCTTTCACAAGTTTGTTAGTCAAAAAAATCGGACGAGATTTTCCGGGAAAATTTTGAGTTTTCATTCTAAAACAATTTTTTCTCAGAGAATAATAGGCCGATTTTGATAAAATTTTGCATATACCTTCCTTTTGTAAATGGCTTTAACAAGTTTGTTAGTCAGGAAAATCGGACAAGGTTTTCCGGGAAAATTTTGAGTTTTCATTCTAAAAAAATTTTTATCTCAGAGAATAATAGGCCGATTTTGATAAAATTTGGCATGCACCTTCCTTTTATAAATGGCTTTGATAAGTTCGTTAATCAGAAAAATCGGACGAGGTTTTTCGGGAAAATTTTGAGTTTTTATATGAAAAAAATTTTTTTCTTAAAAAATAAAAAATCTATGATAACCAAATTTGGTAGGTAGGTTTACGATATAAAAAGCAAACTATACACCAAAATTTAGATTTCTATGTTACAAGAAAAAAAAGTTATAATAAAATATGTTGTGCCAGATCATTTCTATGAAAATTCACTACCATAACGCACTTCCTGCGTCCAGGCTTTTTTCATTTCTAATGGTCATATGGTCTGGGATAGACTTAACTAAACGTTATAAGGAAGGCTTCTCTCCAGACAACAAATTTATTTAAAAATATTTTCCGATACGTTTCGACACTCTAAGAGGTCATCTTCAGGGGTTATATTTGATTAATTCTTGAAAAATTGAATTTGAAACTATACAAAAGGTTCACTAGGCAGAAACGTCATCTATTGTACTAGATATGCTGCAACACTACATCTGAATTCGCCAGAAATTTCTCCCCAAACAAAAATCAATGCAATTTTTTTTTTTTCATTGAATTTTGTTTGGGGATAAATTTCAGGCGAATTCAGATATAGTGTTGCAGAACCTCTAGTACAATAGATGAATTTTCTGCGTATTGAACCTTTTGTATAGTTTCAAATTCAATCTTTCAAGAATTGATCAAATTTATCCCCTGAAGATGACCTCTTAGAGTGTCGAAACGCGTCGGGAAATTTTTTTAAATAAATTTGTTGTCTGGAGAAAAGCCTTTCATTTAACGTTTAGTTGTTTATTTTAAATATAAATTGCCACCCTTATAGATTGAATTTGGATCAAGCGTTAAGAAATCCGTATTTTGAGGAAGTGTATTTTTGTTTTGTTTTTGGTTAAAGAGATGATGCCACCATAAAAACATTTAATGTTACTCATAAAGGAAATGACATGGTGAAAACATTGGTATATATTTCAGCCCACTGAAAATTTCTTTGGCATCTAAATCTGCTGTAAATAAATATCCTCCTTTCGAATGGCGATTGCTGAAAGTTTTATGGGGTCTTTAATAATTTTGCGGTAAATAGAGATATAAAGAGACTAACTTGTTTGTTTAAAAAATACTTAGTTTTACTGCTATTGCTGGCGAAATGGCAACATCGTCAACTTCAGGAGCATTGCTTCTTTCAGTGTAATTTCCTGTATCGAAAGTTTGGAACCATATTTCAATGACCTCGTTCACCTGCTTCATCGTCGTTATAAATAATTAATGTTGCCTGGGACCTGCTGATTATAGGGTGGATATTAATTTCATACCTGCAATATTTAGCTATTTTAATAGATAATCCAGCAGCTGTATAAGAGAACTTAACTCTTGGTGAACTACTTTTTTCATCGGGTATTAATTTCTGTTTTACTGTGTTTTTTTTTCCTCAAATACATAATAGTTTTACAACACATCCTTTATCTCAGGTAGCTCTGAAATAAACAAAGGAATGTATGTAGTATTAAGATACCATTATGATACAAGTACATAGGGTAATTTATAGAATAAAGTTTAAATTAAACAGACGTTGTGCCATTTTGTGGTAAGAGAACGAGGATATCCACTGCTCCATAGCCTCATTTTCGAAAGCTAAAAATGATATTTTTAGGTATACCTTAATGGTAAAGCAAATAACTGAGAAAGCATATCAAGATGGCAAAACAAGCATTTAATAAACAAAACACTCTTCTCACTAAGACACATTTTAACTTTGACATGAACAAGAGATTCATATGTTTACTTAACCCGGCGTCTGACATGTGAAAATCTTTAACACCTTCCGACATGTGGAGTATCACATACCCCACAATTATTTATTTTTTTAATTTCCTTTAACTGAATTTTTGATATATATTTTTTATGACACTAAATACAAATATCACATTTCTTCATTAGCAACACAAAAACTTCTTTAGAAGAATAAAATTAAAAAAAGAGAAGCTCAAATCATCCTGTTTTAGGCAGTAAAAAAAAACGTTTATAAAAAACTTTTATTTACAATGATTCTATACCATCAAATAAACAGAAACAATAGAATATAAGTAAATAATACATTGCAGTGTACTATATATAAAAAAATTATATCAAAATATGTAAAACCAAAAAAGTTATGCATTTGCAAAGTGACTACAATTTTTGCAATGTTCTAAACATAACATTTTTTCGCAAGCCTCACATACATATTTAGTTTTGCGATCACGATTACGAGGACAAAAATCACATCTGCGCGGTTTGTTAGGTCTTTGTTTCTTTGTAGGAGGTTCTTCGGGTTCTCCTCTGATTTTGAGCAAAGCCGTCCTTATTTCGCGAGGTATTCTAAAGTTGGTCATCCTTGCTTTTTGATAATCATTTATCAATTCAAACCCCAACATTGTGAGAAAATCTTTTCTTTTCAGAATTAATCCATTATTATTTTCACGATGAATTATCTGGGAATTGATACCGGCAGTGTTCATTATAGAAAAAAATAGTGTTAGAGGCCATCGTCGGCTATTGCGAGATACATTATAGTTTGCAGACAATTCATCTACTGTATCTACCCCTCCTTTCGTTAGATTGTAGAATGAAATTATTTCAGGTAGCTTATCTTCGGATTCATCTACGGAATCGTCATGATGAAGGGTTGACATCAGCAGAACCACCTTGCCCTTTCTTGGAACGTACGATACTATTGTAAAATTTTCTTGAAAACCAAAAACACTTGACTTTATTGGTCGATTTCGAACATTCAAAAATGTCGGAGGGATTTCCCTTTTATTTTTTCGAATTGTACCGACTCCAGTCAGACGATGATTTGTACGGAGCTTTTCAAATAGATCGTAACTAGTGTACCAATTGTCACACGTAATATTTCTGTGACTATCATCATATGGACTGACGAGCCGTTCCACTATTGCAGTTGGAGTATTACTAAGAGCAAAGGGCCCATCAGGTTGCTTACCCACATAGACCTCCATGTTTACTAAATAATGCGTTCGGGCATCTACCAAAGCTTGAACCTTAATGCCGTACTTAGCCGGTTTATTCGGTATGTACTGGCAAAATGGACATCTGCCTCTAAAAGCTTCCAGTTTCTCATCAATGGTTAAATATCTACCAGGCGAATAGGCATTTTTGCAATTATCAGTAAATTTTTCTGTTATGGCTCTAATAGGTGCCAGCTTATCTATTTCGCGTTTTGCGAGCGATTTTCTTTATTATCAAATCGCAAACATGTAAGCAAAAATTCAAACCGTCTTTGGGGCATAGTTACTCGAAATATTTCAAAACCGGTTCCGCCAGTTTTCCATAAATCCTTCAGTAAACTGTGGTTGTTTCGAAAAAACTCCTGCTAAATATAGCAGTCCGAATAAAGCTTTTAGTTCTATATTATTTGTATTGATAATAAGATTTCTCCCATTCACGTGTTTTTTCCTCAATTCGTTGATTTTTCCACCGCGTAATATCGTCTATCATTTCTTCATCGATGAAAATAAGAAAACATTCAAGATGACTTTTTTTATCTCTAGCGGATCTTTTGACACCAGGCAATTGAGTTATCAGGTTCTCGCCTCCGGTTCTCACATTCCTGTTATAATATGTTTTTCTCCATTTAGTTCCATTTTTCCCTAAATAGTATTTTTCCCGATCTTGCACTATTTCAGATTCATTTTCGTTACATCATTTTCGTGTGCGTTAGTGATAACACCGGCAGCATCCATAAAAGGTTACCTTGTCCATCTTCATTATTTGCTTCCTGCTCAACATCTGGATAGTCACTGTTTATGCTTACACTGCCTATCTCACTCTCATCGTCTGATTCAATTATTTCTTCATCTTCGCTTTGCACCTCCTTCCACAGATCCTGGAGGCGACGCATTTCCTTTTCGTAGTCTCCCATAGTTAACCTAATGATTTCAAGGGCTGGTGAATAATATCGACATTTATAAGGAAACATACCTCAAAATTTGAAGCAAAGGCGCGTAAACTGCGATAGAAATTTATTTGAGAAATGTTCGAATTTTGTAACACAATCCGACACGTGGGGTTTGACAAACCCTAGGTAAACTAAACCGTTCATTAACACAAACTCTAGCAAACTGTTGTCAAAATGGCTCCGCACGCTAAGGGACTCGACAATTTCCGAAAGCTAACGAGAGGGATATGCATGTGAGCGCGGTATTTTTGAAATCGTCGGACATTTTAGTTCTCTCTGGGTTTGTCACACCCCACATGTCGGACGCCGCGTTAAATTCTTTTCATTCTTTTTCTTAATGGCCATTAGCACAGTTTCTACCAATCTTTATTAATTTTTTTTCAACTTTCCAGACATCAGGGTCAACCTCTCGTTGGTACGCCCGAGAATCGAACCCAGAACATCTCGCTTTGCAGACTAACACCTAGCAACCGGCTACTTTAGTTGTGATAAAGTGATAGAATATTTGACTCATGTGATAGAATATCATGGAAAAGACATTAAATTAGTCGACATAAATTTCGATCAGCTGTATCAGTGTTTTGCTATTTGCTTGGCATCGCATTATAGTGTCATAGACGTAAAAGTTAACATGAATTCGTCAAGCTTTGTAAAGGTCATGCTAAAATAAGTACGTTTTCCTAGTTCTGGACGTGATTCATATTCCCCGAAGCTATTCGATCAATGATGATTTAAATCTTTTTGCTGTATTGTAGCTGCTGTGCGGGCTTTCCTTGTGAACACCTGCATTACCTTAAATAATATTATTTAATTAATAGTATTAGATAGCTATATTGCTGTATAGAGTGTCTCGAGGTAAACAATGACCATTTTAAGTTGAAATACTTTAAAGCACCGCCTTTGTTTCTAATACGCCAATAATTTGTCTCGCCTCTTATGACCGTCAGAAGGTGTTTGTTTATTTCTCTTTTGTTAGTGAAAATTTATTAATTTAAAGGTCGAAAGACCGTGCTCCCAGGAATACGTATTCTGGAAAAGCTTTGAAAAAAATCTGAACGCCGCAAGTTAGTTATAGTGGGGAATTTTCATAAAAATCTTTGAAAGGTAATAAATCGTCGAAAAATAAAAAAATTGTATCACCCAAGACAATAAATTTGGTTTGATTTTTTTTTAGTGCTTATAACTTTTTTTTAAAGCTAGAGAGCTAAATATTGTTAAAATATCTTTGCTGATTTCCGGAAAACTAGCTCAATTTACCAAAGGAACAGGCTTGCCGAGTTTCCTTAAAACCGGTACATTACTTTTTGATATATATATATATATATATATATATATATATATATATATATATATATATATATATATATAGGAACACAAAATTATTTATTAAGATAAATTAACGAAATTTAGGTGTTAGCTATTAGCTCCAAAGCGCTTCCTAGCCACTACAGGCCTATTTCTCTCCTATATAAAGACCGAATTACTAAAATTTATTGAAAACACAGTCTAATCCACGACAGACAGTATGGATTCCGTCAGCGCAGATCAACTGCCGACCTCCTTTCCTTTGTCACCCATTCTTGGAACAAGTCTATGGAACTACACGGTGAATCCCAGATTGTCGCTCTAGATATATCCAAAGCATTCGACCAGATCTGACACGCAGCGCTGCTTAATAAGGTTCCGGCCTATGGCCTACCATCAAAACTCTGTACCTGGACAGCAAATTTCCTCTCTAACCGGAGCATTTCTGTTGTCGGGGATGGCCATTCCTCTAAACTATAACCAATTAATGCAGGAGTTCCTCAACGTTCAGCTTTAGCCCCTACTTTATTTCTTCTCCACATCAATGACCTCCTCGCTAGCACATCCAACCCAGTTCACAGTTACGAGGACGACAGCACTCTCCACTCAAATATACAATATTCTAAGCCTGTCTCTTTGGCCCAATTAGATGAGGATCGCAGACTCGTGGAGGGTTCTGTCTCCGTGGATCTCTAAAAAATATTAAACTGGGGAAGTAGAAATCTAGCGGCTGCTAAGAAATTAGGTTTCCTCTTTCGGGCTCGCAAATGCTTTTCACCAGTTATATATCTATACTTTATATACTACACAAATAAGGTCAAACCTCGAATACTGCTCCCACATCTGGAGTGCTGCTGCCGCTTCTACACTCGCTATCCTGGACTCCATTCAGAAGAGAGCTATACGTTTCATTGGTGACCCTACCCTCACCCGAAGGCTGCCATCCCTTGCCCACCGACGTGCCGCTGGTGACCTCTCTCTCTTTTATAGATATCTGCACGGGCAGTGCTCAGAGGAGCTTTCTTCCATAGGTCCTCCACCTGCTGCCCCCAACAGATCTACCAGGGGAACAGAGCGAATGCACCCTTTTACTGTCCAGGTCACCAGACATAGAACATCTTGTTATGCCCGCTCTTTTGTCCCGAGGACTTCCAACTTGTGGAATTCCTTGCCGGCGCATGTTTTTTCTTCTCCTCCGAACCTCCAAACCTTCAAGTCCAGAATTAACAAGTTGCCTCTTTCCTCCTTGTCGACACCCACGGTACGATAGTATTTAGGCTGTAAGCCCTCGTGGTGTGTTGTTGAAATAAAAACAAAAACATACCTATAACGGCATTATGTTGACGCTGCAAAATAATCTTTCTTGGATCCGGTTACACCGGAAGTGACCTCAAATTTCGAATTTGTAATTTTTGCAAAGTTTGATTCAAGGGGACATTCCAAGTATGTTACGAAGTTTTAGTCAATTTGCAAAATGTGAATTTCAAATTAAAAATTCCTTCATTTTAAATCCCGAATGCTCTAGTATGCCTAAAAAGTTTCATTATCGTCCATAGCTCGCCAGAAATATATAATTTGGCTTATTTCATGTTCCCATAGTTCTTTATGAGCTTCAAATTAAACAAAAGTCGGTTTTCTTTAAGAAATCGTTTATTTGAATAAGGAATGAATGTGCTCAATTTTTGACATTGACATTTCAAAAATTGACCGAAACTTAGTAACGTAAATCTTTATTTTTGTATAAATAATATTATTTATTTCAACTAAATATTCAAAAAAAACTTGATTCTTTAGTACAAAATTTTTACGTTTTTACTTGACAGACAAATATATATATATATATATATATATATATATATATATATATATATATATATATATATATATATATATATACTGAGCTTATATTGAAACTTAGCCTGAACATGGGTTCTAGATTGCTTAGTTCATGTTCATTTGAAGAATTTCTTTCAAAACTCAAACTTCATGATCTCAAGACCTAATTTTTTTACGAAAATGCCTGTCAAGTCAATAACAAAATTTGACAGGTCATGTCAACTTCGACATTTGCCGAAAACCTACATTCCCTGACACCTTAATACCAGTAAAATATAATCAATCAAATTTAATAGCTACATACATGTTTATGCGTATATTAAAAGATAGCGTTGGACATTGTGGTTGGAAACTGAAACACAAAGCAGAATCTCCCAAAGAACAAAAATTAAAATAACAGAGTTATGACTAGAACGTTTTTAGATAACAAAGTTGTGTCAAAACTATTATCTTGTGTGTTTTTTTTTTGAGATGATTTTACATTATTATGTGTATATTGTTGACTATAATTGTATTTTAATAAACATTAAGATCTTCATAATCCATTCATTATATATATATATATATATATATATATACAGGGTGAGCCACGGTGGATGGAGTATTAAAAGTATATGGAGAATGAATCAACCGATTGCTCTGAAATTTTGGTTACGGATGTAATGGCGTATGATCTCTCGACCTAAAATATTTTTGAAAATGCAGTGTTGCCACATATACGTAAAACTGGCAACATCTTCGTAATTTTAAATGGAACACCCTATATATTTTTGCTTTTTTTGAATTGTCGTCTCTTTTTGAGTAACTTTTGTTGATATTTTTCTATACCTATCTCAAGTCGTTTTCGAGATAATAATTATTTTCTGAATTTATTACCAAAAATTTGACTTTCATTAAATCGTGTTTTCTCCTACCGACGAAGCGATTTAAAGATAATTTTTTAGCTACGGTTAGGCAAGGTCTAGGGGCATCTCCTCCAATAATCAAATGTTTAGAATATCATACAGGGTGAGTTAGAGAACGTTTTCTATAAGTGACTCGGAGAAATGCACGAAAGTAATTTTTTTTAAATAGAACGCCCTGTATATTTTTAAATTTTTTGGATCGTCTTCTCTTTTTGAGTAACTTTTGTTAATATTTCCCTATACCTATCTCAAGGTGTTTTCGATTTATGGTCACTTTTCTCTAACCTATCCAAGATTATTGGTCTTTTTGTATATCATAATAGGTGGGCCATGAAATTTCTATTTTGTCAATTTGACATGACAACAGACATGCTGTTTATCTAAATAAATTTGACGTTAGTGATATTTGCATTCATTTTGAATAGCTATAGCACAAATATGGCAGAAAATAATTATACAAACACAGTTTTAATGGATTTGTTTATTATTCATGGACAGTGCAATAAGATTATCAGCAGAACTTGTAGAAGATTTAATGATAAATATCCGAATTTGCCGCAGATGAATAACAGAAAGTTTCTACGAATTCATAGGAATTTTATAAAATCTGGTGCGTCGTTAAGAGATGCAAGAAATCTACCCAAACCTGTGACATCTGACGAGGTAAATGAAATCAATGTGCTAGCGTATTTTCATGCGAATCCCCAGTATTCCATACGTTGTGCTGAACAGGATTTAGGATTGCCATATTCATCCATTCGAAGAATACTAGTAAATCATAAAATGCGTAATTATAAATTTACAAGAGTTCAATTTCTCACGCCTCAGGATTATCTACAGAGAATAGAGTTGTGTGAAATGTTAGTTGTGCGTATGCAAGAGGACCCCAATTTTTTAAAGAAAATGATATGGACTGATGAATCCAAATTTTCTAGGGAGGGGATTTGTAACACACGAAATCGTCACTATTGGGCCACAGACAACCCCCACGTTACTAGAGAGGCTGGTTTTCAAGTCAAATTTAGTTTAAATGTTTTTTGTATGTTATTAGATGACAAAATAAAATATTACATATATGACGAAAAATTGAATTCCAGAAAATATTTAGATATAATTAGAACAATTGTGGAAGGCTTCCTTGATAATCTGTCAATTGAAACATATAGAACTTGTTGGTATCAACTCGACGGGGCTCCTGCACATTGTACATCCGAAATTAGTATGGAGTTGGACCGGCTTTTCGATGACCGTTGGATCAGACGTTTGGGACCGTGTAACTGGCCTGCGAGGTCCCCTGACCTTACCCCGTTAGATTTTTATCTATGGGGTATTCTTAAAGATCGAGTTTATAAAACTCCAGTCCACAACAGGGCAGAATTAGAACGTCGAGTGATTCAAGAGATTGAAAACTTGAACCCCGCTGAAATAAGAGCTGCTACAACAAACGCCGTGCATCATCGTATACAAAAGTGTCTGGAAGTTAACGGTCAACATTTCGAACAATTATTATAGTTTTAAGATTTTTATACATATTTATTACTGTCATTGGTATTATTTGTTATTGCTACTTGGCCTTTTTTACTATTATCGCTGATTAGGTATTAGTTTTTCCAAATACTGATAGTGTTATTGTTCTCATAACGACGAACCAAAATTTATAAAATTCCTATGAATTCGTAGAAACTTTCTGTTATTCATCTGCGGCAAATTCGGATATTTCTCATTAAATCTTCTACAAGTTCTGCTGATAATCTTATTGCACTGTTCATGAATAAAAAACAAATCCATTAAAACTGTGTTTGTATAATTATTTTCTGCCATATTTGTGCTATAGCTATTCAAATTGAATGTAAATATCACTAACGTCAAATTTATTTAGATAAACAGCATGTCTGTTGTCATGTCAAATTGACAAAATAGAAATTTCATGGCCCACCTATTATGATATACAAAAAGACCAATAATCTTGGATAGGTTAGAGAAAAGTGACCATAAATCGAAACCGCCTTGAGATAGGTATAGGGAAATATTAACAAAAGTTACTCAAAAAGAGAAGACGATCCAAAAAGTGTGAAAATATACAGGGCGTTCTATTTAAAAAAAATGACTTTCGTGCAGTTCTCCGAGTCACTTATAGAAAGCGTTCTCTAACTCACCCTGTATGATATTCTAAAGATTTGATTAATGGAGGAGATGCCCCTAGACCTTGCCTAACCGTAGCTAAAAAATTATCTTTAAATCGCTTCGTCGGTAGGAGAAAACACGATTTAATGAAAGTCAAATTTTTGGTAATAAATTCAGAAAATAATTATTATCTCGAAAACGACTTGAGATAGGTATAGGAAAATATCAACAAAAGTTACTCAAAAAGAGACGACAATTCAAAAAAAGCAAAAATATATAGGGTGTTCCATTTAAAATTACGAAGATGTTGCCAGTTTTACGTATATGTGGCAACACTGCATTTTCAAAAATATTTTAGGTCGAGAGATCATACTCCGTTACATCCGTAAACAAAATTTCAAAGCAATCGGTTGATTCGTTCTCTATATACTTTTAATACTCCATCCACCGTGGCTCACCCTGTATATATATATATATATATATATATATATATATATATATATATATATATATATATATATATATATTCCCCTATTTATATTTCCTAGACAAAAACAAAAAACAAATTCAAATACACAATAGTTAGCTTCATATGTCAGTTTGGCACTTTTCGACTTCACTCAAATTTACAAAAAGGTATTTTTTTTCATGTTTGTTATATCATAATTAGTTATAGTAAAACTCACGTTATATGTAAGTATTTTAAACTTTTATATTTTTCCTAAGTAAATTGTAAACTTTTTCTTTTCCATGTTGAGAATAGAATAAACTTTTCGGAAAGCTCGGCTTTTAATAAAGAGTTTTATTTTGCAACTGACGGCTTTCCCATAATTTTTTGAGTAAATAACACTATTACCGTCACAAAAACTTTATATATATATATATATATATATATATATATATATATATATATATATATATATATATAAACATTTATATTCTGCAGTCACTGCTTTCAAAATGCTTCCTATTATTTGTATTAAAACGTCTACAATAGTTTTAACTGCAACACCTCTCGAGATTTTTGCACCTTTGAGAGCTTTGCTGCACAAGACCACTCAAGTGAGATGTGAACAATTCCTAGAACTTCCGCCTCTAGTTCGCAATGGTCTAGTGACGTTTCGGCTTACCTGGACACTCACTTATGAGTTTATACCAGCTTCCATGAGATATAAATCAGAAATTTGTGTGACGGAAATCTGACTAACAACAAAACCACCCGTGGTTCCTTTTCAAAAACTGTCGTAAATTTTAAATCATTGCCTTTTCATACAGTTCAGGAATCCAGGTAGAGAATTAGCTCATTGTCCGTGATGACTATGGTTAATATATATGTTATAGGTGCATTTGGCAGCTGTGAAATCCGATTTACTATTTTATTTTGTAAACGCATCGATATATGTTTCCCTGTCATTTTATTTTTAAAACACCACTTCCAAAGAATTAACTTTATAATGAAGATGTGATGTTTTGAAATGTGTGCAATGAAAAGTAGTACATACACCTGGCAATAATTTTCACATAATTTCATTTGTAAAAATAACTTTAGATATGGAGTATTCGCTGTATCGTCAAAAAAAGGGTTGTTTTATTCGCCCGTGCGTTTGCTCTAAATCCAAAGCACGATCCCACAGGAAAGAGCCCACCACTTTATTTCAGCAGTAACGTCTGAAGTGGCAAAAGTATTTTTTGACATCGTAGGGTTAATTAAGCACATATTGAAAAATTTGAACATCAAAAGTTCATCAAGACCCGATGGAAACCCAGCCTTATTTTTTAAAACGTGTACTCCTGAACTAACGCCTCTCTTTGCTCTCCTAAAATATGGGGGTATTTCCGTCTTCACGGATACAAGCTATAGATGAACCTCTCCCTAAAAAAGGAGACAAATACCACCCAGGAAACTATGTTACAATTACAGCATAATAACTGTTGATTATGCTGTGGTACAATTTCCATTCTTTATATATATATATATATATATATATATATATATATATATATATATATATATATATATATATATATATATATATATATATTTTAACAACACACCACGAGGACTTACAGCCCAAATACTATCGTACCGTGGGTGTCGACAAGGAGGAAAGAGGCAACTTGTTAATTCTGGACTTGAAGGTTTGGAGGTTCGGAGAAGAAGAAAAACTTTTGGACGCAGCAAGTGCGTTATGGTAGTGAATTTTCATAAAAACCTTTTTAATAACAAATATGTGTGTTTTTTTAAGAAAGCAGGCATCAAATTTGGTTACCAGTATAACCTATATAGTAAAAACAATGTGCCATGTTCCATTAAAATAACTTTATTGTGTGAAAATGTACAAAAATTTCCAAAAGTAAACTTAAAATGTTCCCGAAAAAACACGTTTCTTGGTCAACCTTATAGGTTAATAGCAAATTGAACTGTTCAAATATGAAACATTTAATAAAAATTCGCTACCATAACGCACTTGCTGCGTCCAGAATTTATTTTCTTACAAACATGCATTATATTTCGATAGAAAATGCAAAAATGCAATAACATAAGGCGTGTTTGATTAAAAAAAGGAAATTTGTATCACCAACGACTTATGGGCCACCTGTGATTGCAGAAATATTATTTTAAGATGTAGCTCAAGACACCCTATAATTAATATATACAAATTTTCTTCATATCTTATATAATAACGGATATATTGAGCTTTATTAATTTTTTATGAAAATTCGACAAAAATTATATACCATTAAATGATAAACTCTATACCTAAGACTACTGCCAAGCATCAGAGAAAGGGTCTATTTGAAATGAATTTTCTGCAAATATTTTAGTAAAATGAAGGACAAGGACGGTTGAAACTAAGACTTTAGGGTTTGTAAAACATCCTTCTTGAGACATTTTATTTCTATAGCCCGTATTAGATTTAAGTTATTTGCCTAAATGTTTCCAATTTTGACATTTTAAATCGCCACTTTGACGTTTTGAGGAAAACCCCAATTTATTTATTTTTAAATGCCTATAACTTTTTTGTCTTTTGACCTACATAGCTAAATTTTGGTAGGTAACTTACCTAGGATAGGATGTAAGCCTGCGTCCCAAATTTGGTTGCCCTTACTTTGTTAATTCCGGAGATATAATTTTTTTTTGAAAGAAAACACAAAATTTTCCGGGAAAACCTGGGCAGATTTTTCTGACTAACGAACTCATCCAAGCCATTTGCAAAAGGAATTTTTTCACCAAATTTAATCAAAATCGGCCCATTATTTTTTGAGTTATCGGTGTGATACATATATATATATATATATATATATATATATATATATATATATATATATATATATATATATATATATATATATATATATATATATATATATATATATATATATATATATATATATATATATATAAATTGAAACTGACCCCGGATATGTTTTCTGGGGGGCCTAATTAGCGCTCATGCGAAGAAATTTTTTCAAAATTCAAAAGTCGGGATCTCCTCATTAGTGAATTTTTTTTAAGAAAATTCACTAAAACATGTGCCGGCAAGGAATTCCACAACTTGGAAGTCCTCGGGAAAAAAAAGCGGACATAACAAGATGTTCTATGTCTGGTGACCTGGATAGTAAAAGGGTGCATTTGCTCTGTTCCCCTGGTAGATCTATTAGGGGCAACAGGTGGAGGAACTATGGAAGAAAGCTCCTCTGAGCAGTGCCGTGCAGATATCTATAAAAGAGAGAGAGAGGTCACCAACGGCACATCGGTGGGCAAGGAATGGCAGCCTTTGGGTGAGGGTGCGGTCACCGATGAGACGTATAGCGCTCTTCTGAATGGAGTCCAGAATAGCGAGTGTAGAAGGGGCAGCGGCACCCCAAATGTGGGAGCAGTATTCGAGGTTTGACCTTATTTGTAAAGTATATAATGTATAGAGATTAGCTGGTGAAAAGTATTTGCGAGCCCGGAAGAGGAAACCTAATTTCTTAGCAGCCGCTTCTGCAATTGATGTGACATGTTGGTGCCAGTTGAGATTCGGATCGACAGAAATGTTAACAAGTGAAATGGACTCATTACTTTGAATAACTTGGTTGTTTATTGTGATGGGTTTAGGGCTGGTGTATCTCTTATGAGAAAGAAAGCACGACTGTGATTTGGTGGGGTTGAATTGTACAATATTTCTACTTCTCCAGTCTAATGTATTTTGGAGATCCACGGAGATAGAACCCTCCATGAGTCTGCGATCCTCATCTAATTGGGCTAAAGAGACAGGCTTAGAATATTGTATATTTGAGTGGAGGGTGCTGTCGTCCGCATAACTGTGAACTGGGTTGGATGTGCTAGAGAGGAGGTCATTGATGTGGAGAAGAAACAAAGTAGGGGCTAAAGCTGAACCTTGAGGAACTCCTGCATTAATTGGATACAGTTTAGAGGAATGACCATCCACGACAACAGCAATGCTCCGGTTGGAGAGGAATTTGGCTGTCCTCGTACAGAGTTTTGGTGGTAGACCATAGGCCGGTAGTTTATTAAGCAGCGCTGCGTGCCAGACCTGGTCGAATGCTTTGGATATGTCTAGAGCGACAATCTGGGATTCACCGTGTAGTTCCCTAGACTTGTTCCAAGAATGGGTGACAAAGGAAAGGAGGTCGGCAGTTGATCTGCGCTGACAGAATCCATACTGCCTGTCGTGGATTAGACTGTGTTTTTCAAGACATTTGAGTAATTCGGTGTTTATATACTTTTCCATCACATTAGAGACGACTGAAAGGAGAGAAATAGGCCTGTAGTTGCTAGGAAGCGGTTTGGATCCTTTCTTGGGGACGGGTTGTACTCGGGCGGTTTTCCAGATACTAGGGAATATGCCTCTATTGTAAGATGTCTGAAACAGGCGAGTCAGGACAGGAGCAAGTTCTGGTGTGCATTTTTTTAAAACAATTGCTGGGATCTCGTCAAGGCCAGAGTCTTTCCTGGTATTAAGAGAAGAGAGCATCTTTCGTACCTTTTTAGTTTTGAAAATGATATCCCATTTTATGCGCGACATTGGGGACTGTTGGTGGTTGAACATTTGGAGGTGAGTTGAGAGTAGAATTGCCGGCGAACAACGAGGCAAAAAGTTCTGCCTTGCCCAAGGCGGTAGAAACAATTTCATCCCCTGAGACAAGAGGTGGGAATGTGCGCTTGCAGAAATTATTCCCAATAGATTTAGCAAGAGTCCAGAAGGGTTTGCTGCCGCTGGAGTTTAAGAGGACTTTGTTTTTGATGTGGTTATTAAACGAGTTTTTTGCCTCAGAAAGAATGCGGACATAGCGGTTTCTTGCGTCGTCAAATGCTTGACGGTGTTCTTGACTGGGATTGTGTAGAAGCTTTTTGTGAGCTTTGACCTTTTTAAGTCTGGCCTTGACACAGGATTTAGAGAACCGAGGCTTTTGAGTGGCTGAACGGCAATTTATGAAGGCCTTAGAGTGTGCTAATCTTGGTAGATTTTGCGATCGCTGGATTGTCCTTCTATCTGTCCAGGTCTTTAGAGTGCGTTTTGCTGTGCAGGATGATATCCCCAGCACATGTTCTGGTCTGATAATGTCCTACTGGTCATCACCCCGGGCAAGCGTGTCGGCCGCTAGATTGCCATCAATTTCCGAGTGGCCCGGTATCCAGACCAGCGACACCTTATTGCAGCCTAGTTCGTTGAGGGAAGATCTACAGCTCCATACCGTTTTTTAATTGTAACGATAGAAACCAAGTGCCTTTATTGCAGCTTGGCTATCTGAATATATTTTTTATCGATTTGTGTGTGCAATGGTTTTGTATAATTTCCCTTACACACATCTCGATGGCATACACTTCTGCCTAGTGTATGGTTGCATACTTTACGAGGATCGATGATATTCTTGCATCGGTGTTGCTCCCATATATGCCGGCTCCTTCTCATTAGTGAAAGTTGTTTTTAACGATAATTCGCTAATATAAACTTTGCAGTAATGTTATCAATATTTGGCTGGCCATTCGATTTAGCTCCTAAAGTTTTCTTTAGAAAATTCGCTAATATAAACTTTACAGTAATGTCATCAATATTTTGCTGCCCTCAGGTTATCCCGATTTGCCGCATTATTTTTTTGGAATTCTATCTCAACAGATATCGCACAGACTGTAACAAATAACTTAAAGTCGAACTTTACGCATAAGCATTTATTTGGAATATTATCCTCAGTCATAGGGATACGCGACGAAAGAAAAAGTGAAGACATGTCATCGCCTACATAATAAATTTATTGCATGCAACAGGAAATAGATCCATGTAGTGGACTTCCGTCTTCTGTGTATTTCAGCGTTCGTCGACTCTTATTACTATCACCAAAATTAGTGACTGACATCGCCATCCTCAAAATTGTTACCGGGAAAATATAAATTGACGCGATGACAACAATTTAATAATTTTTTTTATACTATGGGAATAATCTTCTTCAAGATGGTTTCACCTTTTAGTGAATTTTTATTTTAAAAAATTCGCTAATAGATAGGAATCGATGGTCAGACTTTGCCAAAATTTTTAATTTTTTCAAATGAGTGCGAATTTGGGTCCCTAGAACCCATATCCGGGATCAGTTTCAAGTTTTATATGTTTTTATATATATATATACATATATATATATATATATATATATATATATATATATATATATATATATATATATATATACATATATATATATATATATATATATATATATATATATATATATATATATATATATATATATATATATATATACATATATATATATATATATATATATATATATATATATATATATTTATTTATTTATTTATTTATATATCTGTGTGTGTGTGTGTTTGTATGTATGCATGCATATATGTATGTATGCATCCAACAAGTAACTCAAAAAATAATTAACCGATTTTGATGAAACTCGAAAAGTGCCTTTCTTTTATTAATAGCTTGGATGAGTTCGTTAGATAGAAATCGAACAAGGTTTTCCGGGAAAATTGTGAGTTGTCTTTCGAAAAAAAAATTATGTTCGAAAATTACAAACCTATTTTGATGAAATTTGGTGGACGTGTTTTCTAACTATGTACCAAAATTCAGCTTTTTAGGTGTAGAGAAAATTGAGCTATTCAAATTTGAAGCATTTATTTTTAATATCAGACAGTTTTTATTAACAATGATAAAAACCGGTTTATATATGAGATCTAGTATGTCTTAGTCGATGTTACCCTGACAACGGAACATTTGATATCATTGCGCAGGTCAGTTTTATTAGTTGACGTGCATTATTAGATCGTTTAGGTATCTGTTTTCAATTTCATTTTACATATTATTTGTGTTTGAGAATCTTAATATACAAGTGCAAATTAGTCTTCACGACTTTAATAGTGTTAGTGGGTGGACTAAACAGTGTTTGTGATGTTTTGTCAACATCTAAAAAGAATCGAAGTTTTACAAAAAGGGCTGATATGCAACAGGCTAGTTGACTTAAAGTTTATTTAACACTGTACACCTGTCTACAGAATTATTTAATTATTTTGTAGGGAGTTAAGTTTATTTATTATTCGCTTAAGTTGTATTTAAATCAAAACATCTTTAGTGGCGTGCTCTAATCTTTATCTATATTGCAAAGAATGGCATTTTGTGATCAAAATTACATAAATGGAAAGACTTGTTAGAACATATTTGATCTAAAATGGTGATCAGGTGATCATGATGAATAGAACCTACGTTTTTGTTAATTTTAACATCCATCAGAAAACATCCGTTCCCTCTCCCTCTCGTTTCTCCTTATTCCCGAGCTACCAGATTTCCCCAGAACAAGTCAGAAAATTGTCCAACCATAACAGCACGTCATCAGTTCTTTTCCGTAAAGAAGGATAAGTAGAAAAAACATTCCCAAAAACACCCAAAATACAAAACAACAGGAAAGATGCCAACACACATCTGTCAAAACTGTCCCAGGACAACACTTTTCTTTTCCTTCCTTCAACAGTCTCCCTCACCCCTTTCTATTTTTCCACAAATGTAAGCCAGTCTTAGATCACCGGAGGAGAGCCCGTACGTTGACATACATTTCAATTAATTATATTGTCAACTGTATCCCGCGTTATAGACCAGCCAACCGCTCAATATTTTTCTGTAAACTGTTACGTTTTACTTCGTTGCGGACTAGGTTATGCAATCTTTGCCCCATGTATGTATGACCTCGTTGTCCGATACTCCTGTTACATTTGTCTACTTTACAGTCGCTTTTGTGTCTAGTATTATAACCATGACTGAAGCACAGCAACCAGTGAGCATGTTTTATACACCTCTATCAGTATTGCTTTGAAATACTGTCTCCTACAGTCAAGTAGTCGCGCTTCCCTGAAAAGACATTCACTCGGGTAAGTAAGCGGTTTCCGATATATGATTTTTAACATCAACTTCTGCACCACATCCACCCCCTTAAAGACATTGGCCCTCGCACCACACCCACCCAATTCTCCCGTAGGACAATTGGGACTGTACCAGTGCATTGTAGGGCACTTTTAATTATCGTGTGTGCAAATACTGTCTCAGTAATTTAAATCTATATAGCAAGAACCTGACCTTACCCACCACTTTTTTCTACCTGTTTTTTTTCCATCTGAGGTGCTCATCTATTATAATGCACGAGTATTTTACCCATTCAGCTTTCTTCAGTTGTAAGGTATTACCAACGAAAATGGTTAAATCTGAAAAAGTGGGCAAAGTGTACGCTGTAAACTTTGTCTTCTCCGCATTAAGTGTTAGGCAATTTAAATCAAACCACTCCATTATTCTTCCAAAACCCTATTCCGCTTTTTGTTTCACATTACTCCAAGTATGTCCACCTCAGAATATAACTGTATCGTCAACATAACTTAATATCTCGCACCCGCTATCTAAACCCAACAAATCGTTAATATACAAGTTAAAAGGGATAGGTCCCAATATGCAGCCTTGAGGGACACCATATTCTAGTCTATGTGGTCGCTTGGTATTTCGTTTATTTCCACTATTGTTTCCTGTTTACAAGGTAAGTCGCTATCAATTTCAGTGTCATACCATGCACTGCATAAGCTTCCACCTTCAATGTAGTACAGGGGCAAAGTTCAGGGCAACACATAAATGTGTGCTCTGGTCTTCCACTTAACCCTATAGCATGAACACTATACATATATGCGGGCAGCATGATTTATTTAGCAGCAACCAACCGTATGTCCAGGTAATGGCATGGTTGCCTTTCTGTGTTCACTAGAAAATTGTTTATTTTTAGGTTTTCTGTTTACTTTCCTTTATTTCTAGTATTATATTAGCTTTTTTTTCTAGCAGTAATTTTATTCAGGTAAAAGATGATTCAAGCAATTAGTAAAATAAAACCTGGATAAACTGTAAACAAGAAATATTTTTCTAAAAAGTATGTTTTTCTATATTTACTTACGAACAGTAGTAAAAACTAAAATGATTCATAACGATTAGAACACGGTTGTATCAGAACTTGGCAAAATGACAGAACGCATGTTTCTCGCACTGTTTTTAATGTGCTTTGTGTGTATACATAATGCCATTTACCTTTCAAGTTGTAAAGTTATTTTGGCTCTCTCCTATCAAATGAGATTTCAGCATTTTCAATTGTGAAGTTAAGTAGTTCTTTATTTTTCTCCATTTCTCGGAAATATTTATGAACACTGATTTCTACTTAGCAAACTAGGTGTAACTAACCTGAAAACTGTTTGAATTCTATTTTCATGTTAAATATTGACATTCATCACATAAAGGCGTCATATGTCATTTTTATTATATTTGTTTTCTTCTAAAGAATTTTTTGATCAAAACACCATAATGTAAAAACTCATTTTTATTGATAGTTGTGAATTCAATTCAATTTTCTCCTGTCTGGTGATGCCATCAAGCAGCGAAACCGGTTACTGAGAAGAAAACAAACACTTCTAAAGCTAGAAAAGTATGCCATACATCTGTATTTTTGCTTTTTTTTTCTGTATGGTGCGGGTTAATGCTTTTACGCAGGCCAGTAACTGGCTCGTTTAGCAGTTCCAATGCCGTCCAGCACTGTGGAACTCCCGTTCCCTCCAGGCCAAGACTACCCACCAAACACCCCCTTCCTCTTCGTGGATGTATTGCTTCACTGCACCCCACTCCTGGCTTGCTTTAATATCTGCCTTTTCTTTGTGTTTTATAACAATATCGTAAACCACCTCCCACAATGCGAAGCAGTCTCGAAACTATCTTTCGGCATCTGCTAAGGCCAACTTATCCCGAATTCTTCTGTCTGTATCTCTGCTACGCTGTTTCTTCTTTCTTTTGAAGTTTTTGTACCCCTCTCTTGGTCTTCTTTGCTGTCCGATGGTCTGCTCAAGAACTTTCCACCGATCTTCGCTGTCTAGCAAATGCTTTACTGTATTTTCGATAGTCAGTTCTTCACCAATATTATCTATAACTTTCCTTCGTATCCCCCCCCCCCATTTTTTGCATCTCAACACACTATTCTCTGATGTCTCGTTCCCCGCAGCTAACATAGTCTTCACTGTTGGCAATTTTAGATCGATGCAGTTAAACTTTAAAGAGTTCATATCCTGATGGAAATTCTGTGAATCGGTACCATTCGTCCTCGCTACCCACGGATTTATATCCGCGATTAGTTATTTCGTCCACTGGGCTATACCTATTTCTGAAGCCCACTGTTGTCATCTCGCCTTCGTATGTTGGCGTGCCCTTTCTCTATGTGCTCTTTTATTCAACTATTTTTATATGACCGTTCTTCAACTAAGGGGTGTATTAGAATGGTACCTGTATTGCCTTCGTCGGTACGGTTCTGCATCCGCTGGCAATTCTTATTGAAACTTTTCTCTGCACTCGTTCTAATACTGCCCTGTAAACTGGTTTTACAGCCCATTTATTTCTTAGTGGTTGTCCGTAAAGTATGATCGATGATCATCACACTGCATAGAATTGGCCTCTTCTTGCCTGGTTTGGCCCCCCTCCCCCGATGTTTGGCATTAACCGGGTCAATGCCGCATCTTTGCTGCCTTCTTATCGGCGTTTCTAATATGCATTGCCATATTCATATTTCGGCGTTTCTAATATGCATTGCCATATTCATATTGTGCCCAAATAGTAGTACCCCAATGCACAATAAGCCAAAGGCTGCAGTGCTTTCGGGGCACACAAGTCGCGGACGAGCCCTGAGGGAGAAAAAAAAGTAGTATCCCAATTAATTTCATACTTAGTTGGGACGCAATCTCTATGTCCTCCATTTTAACACTAACTGTTCTTAGAGTTCGCCTGCTTGCCAGCACAACGACTTTTGGCTTATGTCTAACTAACTAAGCCTCTAGTAATCGACTTTGCTGATTGTCCAAGAGATTTCGCTTCTTTGCTTGACTTTCTTGACCTTGATACTACTATCACTAGGTGATCAGCATATCCTATAATGGTCGTTGTTTCCGGCAATTATATGCTTATCACTCCGTCATTATAAACATTCCACAGAGTGGGCCCAAGGATTGATGCCTATGGCACACCACATGTCGTGATACGAGATTCCCACTGCCCCTACCTACCATATAGCGAAAACACTGTCAGGGGAACGGGCTTGAAAAAATTAGCGACAGAGGCTTAACCACCGTTCTTCTCAATTTCTTCTGAGTCGCGGATTTATTATTTGCTCGATCTACTACATCTGTATTTAGCTCATGATGTATGTTATATTTATTTGGCATATAGTTTGTACAGCGTGTCGTACAAAAAAATTAATTGCTTGTACCTGTAATGGACACAATTTAGAAAGCATTACTCCAATTTCATCTCCAATTTGGCAGTAGAATTAGTCATTCCAGAAAATATAATTCCTCACCTTTATTTTCACAAGATTTTCGCCTACCAATATTTAATGTACTCAGTGTGTCAAGTCATGTATGTGTATCAAATTCCAACTGCTAGTCTCAATGTATGCTGTTCCTATTTTTTAGTCTTGCATTTACTATTCCTCATTTCCATGGGCGTCTGTCTGCTTCTCTCATCCTGACCCCTCTGATATCTCACAAAACGTCACCGAAATCATCGAGGCTGGCATGGAATTATTTATTCCACGTACACAGAAAACCTCTTCAGCCACTCAAAAGCCCTGGTTCTCTAAATCCTGTGACAAGGCCAGACTTGAAAAGGTCAAAGCTCACAAAACACTTCTACACAATCCCAGTCAAGAAAACCGTCAAGCATTTAACGACGCAAGAAACCGCTATGTCCGCATTCTTTCTGAGGAAAAAAAACTCATTTAATAACCACATCAAAAACAAAGCACTCTCAAGCTCCAACGGCAGCCAACCCTTCTGGACTCTTGCTAAATCTATTGGGAATAATGTCTACCGCCCTGGGCAAGGCTGAACTTTTTGCCTTGTTGTTCGCCGGCAATTCTCTCAACCCAGCTCCAAATGTTCAACCATCAACAGTCCCCAATGTCGCGCATAAAACGACGGATATCATTTTCAAAACTAAAAAGGAACGAAAGATTCTATCTTCTCTTAATACCAGGAAAGCCTCTGGCCTTCCCGAGATCCTAGCAATTGTTCTCAAAAAATGCGCACCAGAACTTGCTCCTGCCCCGACTCGTCTGTTTCAGACATCTTACAATAGAACCATATTCCCTAGTAACTGGAAAACTGCTCGAGTATAACCCGTCCTCAAGAGAGGATCCAAAGCGCTTCCTAGCAACTGCAGGCCTATTTCTGTCGTTTCTGTCGCCTCTAAAGTGATGGAAAAGTATATAAACACCGAATTACTAAACTTTCTTGAAAAACACAGTCTAATCCACAACAAGCAGTATGGATTCCGTCAGCGCAGTTCAACTGCCGATCTCCTTTCCTTTGTCACCCATTCTTGGAGCAAGTCTACGGAACTACACGATGAATCCCAGATTGTCGCTCTAGACATATCCAAAGCATTCGACCAGGTCTGGTACGCAGCGCAGCTTAATAAACTTACGGCATATGGCCTACCATCAAAAATCTGTACATGGACAGCAAATTTCCTCTCCAACCGGAGCATTTCTGTTGTCCTAGATGGCCATTCCTCTAAACTGTATCCAATTAATGCAGGAGTCCCTCAAGATTCAGCTTTATCCCCTACTTTGTTTCTTCTTCACATCAATGACCTCTTTAGCACATCCAACCCAGTTCACAGTTACGCTGATAACACCACCCTCCACTCAAATATACAACATTCTAAGCCTGTCTCTTTAACCCAATTAAATGAGGATCACAGACTCATGGAGGGTTTTGTCTCTGTGGATCTCCAAAAAATATTATACTGGGGAAGTAGAAATCTTGTACAATTCAACTCCACCAAATCTCAGTCTTGCTTTCTATCTCATAAGAGATACACCAGCCCTAGACCCATCACAATGAACAACCAAGTTATTCAAAGTAATGAGTCCTTTTCACTTGTTGGTATTTCTGTGGATCGAAATCTCAATTGGCACCAACATGTCACATCAATTGCAGAAGCGGCTGTTAAGAAATTAGGTTTCCTCCTCCGGGCTCGTAAATACCTTTCAACAGCTAATCACTATACATTATATACTTCACAAATAAGGCCAAACCTCCAATACTGCTCCCACATCTGGGGTGTTGCTGCCGCTTCTACACTCGCTATCCTGGACTCCATTCAGAAGCTATACGTCTTATCGGTGATCGTACCCTCACCCAAAGGCTGCCATCCCTTGCCCACCGACGTGCCGTTAGTGACCCCCCCCCCTCTCTCTCTCTCTCATATAGGTATCTGCACGGGCACTGCTCAGAGGAGCTTCCTTCCATAGTTCCTCCACCTGCTGCCCCAACAGATCTACCAGGGGAACAGAGCGAATGCACCCTTTTACTGTCCAGGTCACCAGACATATAACATCTCGTAATGCCCGCTCTTTTGTCCCGAGGACTTCCAAGTTGTGGAACTCCTTGCCGGCACATGTTTTTCCTTCTCCTCCGAACCTCCAAACCTTCAAGTACAGAATTAACAAGTTGCCTCTTTCCTCCTTGTCGACACCCACGGTACGATAGTATTTAGGCTGTGAATCCTCGTGGTGTGTTGTTGAAATAAAAAATAAAAAACTGGTCTCTCCCGCATAATAAAAATAAGGTCATTGTCGTGAAGCACCACATCATCATGAAACCATGCTGAAAGTGATCAGATTCTTCACATACGTGTAAATACGGCTATGCGATATCAACTCAAGTTTGTCATTTTAACTTCATAAATCTTACAACACTGTAGATATAGAATAATTTACTTTTTCCTCGGGATAGAAGACAGTCATTAGCAATTCTTAATGTTTCCATTGTGCATGAGGTATATAATAATTTACTGCAACTCTTGCAGCAATGGGATGTACCAAAATCATTAGCAGGTTGTAAAGATATTATGTTATACTTAATATATAATTAGAGAAATATTTTATTTATATTGAAGACTCGCAGATTCAACGGAAAGTAGCACGTAAATTGTGGGTAATTAGTAAGGTTTCAGCTTTACTTAGTTAATAACGTTTATCATGGCTGCAAGTGTTGAAAGCACTTTCTTGTTTCATTATTTATATTGTAACCGTGGAAGAAATATTGGTAGGCTTCTTGGAGACTACAATTATTGTGTCAGTTTTTCTATTTACTCTCAGAAAATATCTTACTTATGCTTATAATAAGCAGGGTGTTACTTTTAACGAATCTGTGTAGAATAAATTCGCTTATACTGAGATTATGGCTTTGACTTCGAAAAATTTCTACAACTAATGGTGCACTAGAATACCTAGAGCCCATATCCAGTCTATATATATACAGTGTGTCCCAAACTGGATGGGAATGTATTGCTATCTCTGTTATTATTAGGGATAGGGAGACTGTTAAATTAGTAATGTTTTGTAGAATTTCATGCTCGTTCCAAATATGACTTGTATTTTGCCCTGCGTCTTTTCGTTTTCGAGTTATTTTCAAAAAACAACATTTGCCGATTTATTTTTTCTTCAATATCTAGTAGGCGTTGATCTGACATGTCTAAGACTTGCATTATCAGGACACTTTTTACAGAGTAATCTTTTTGTGCTATTCTCAACTTTGGATTGTCATTTGTTTTTTAGCTACATGTATCAACGTTTGTTTTTATTATGGCAGCCATATTGGATTTTTTGCTCATGTGATAGCCTGTGGAAAGAGCTTTCCAATTAAGTACAACATACTTGAGAAATATTGTAATTGCAGTGGCAATTTTGAGAAAAACCGTTTTGAGGATAGTAGGCTATGAAATCTAATATCAGAAAACAAAGGACAAAAAAAAGTGTTCAAAAAGCAGTTATCATGGAGTCTAGCAATAGACTTCTACTTTTAACATAATTTTTCGTAATGATTCACGATAAAAAAAATAGGAACTTTGAGCACACCAATGAATCGGCCCATTATTACAAATGATATTTTACATTACAACGTTATCCTAAAAAAAATGTTATAATTTAATTAAATAGGTAAACCTAGTAAATAACTAAATTTACTAACAGAACTCAATAAAAAGCAGATTCATGATTTACGAAGACGCCTTTGAAAATTGTTTGATTTTTAAACGTAAGTCAACTGAAAAGAACAGAAGAAATGTTGCTATGGATATAACACTCTCCTGACAATTAAGAATACTGTCATTCTTAATTATCTGAACAATTTGAGGTGTATTTAACACGTTGCTTAAAATTTTGTACTAAATAGTTTGTTTCCTGTTCATTTTAAATATTATTCAACAATATATTCAGCAATGAAGAATATTTTGACATGTTGGAATGTTATAAGAAATGAAGAAGTTCAGTTTTGTATAAAATGTTATAAATTTGGTATAAACATGGAAAGTAAATGAAGAATGATGATTGGAAAGTAATGAGGGATGTGTGAAGATTAGTAATAAATGAAGGCAGTGATTGGAAATATAAGATGGAAGAAAAAATGTTATAAAAAGTTTATTTAAAATGGTGTGTCAAAATTGGAAGTATGTCATATTTAGATAAGGCAGTGTCAAGTATTTTTAGAATAAACTATTTAAATTATGTCACTATATACAACACAAGTCAAAATTGACTTACTGTATAGACGTATTGTGTAATTTCAGCCAATAAAGTATAAGTATAAGTATTCGTTCTAACCGAAATACTGAGGAAGCTGCAAATTCATATCAAAACAACTACCCAGAAAGACCACAATCAAACACCAAATAATTTCTCAGGATAGTGACCAATCTATTGAACGACGGTAGCTTCCAGGCAAATAAACTAACAATGCCTAGAAATGAAGAAAAATATACTACCGCCTTACAGGTTTCAAAAGAAAACACTCCGCAATATGTTCGGTTTTATGGTGAATAAATTGACGTTCCAAAAAGTACGGTACACCGTGTATTAAAACAAAGTCATTACCATCCATACAAACCTATAATCGTACAAGGCTTAAATGTTGACCATTACCCTAATCGACTTCAATTCTGCAGATGGTATCAAGGACAATGTCAGCAAGATGAAAATTTTCATTTGAAAATAATATGGACTGATAAATCCAGATTTTACAAATTGTGGTGTGTATAATCGCCATAATAGGCATGATTGGCATGATCAAAATCCCCATCAAAAGTAAGAAAGACGATTGCAAGACATATTTGGTATTAATGTTTGGTGCGGCTTATTAGGTAAAAAACTGTTCTTTTTATTTGTAGATTAAACATTTAATTTTAAAATATTTCAGGTAACTTCATTGTTGGTCCGTTCTTTTTTGAATATAATTTAACTGGGGAAAGGTATCTTAATCTATTGAGAAATGATGTCTTACCAACAATTAGAAGAGTTCATGATAATTTAGACGAGATTTGGTACCAATAAGATGGTTGTCCAGCTCACAATGCTAGGATCGTCAAAGAATTTTTGTACCAAAATTTTAATGATCGTGTCATTAGGCTGGTTCACTGGTGTGCTCGAAGTCCTGATATAACACCCATGGATTTTTATTTGTGGGGTACTCTGAAGAATGATGTGTATAAATTCGATCCACCACAAAATATGTGTGTATTTGTTTATTGTTAATTTATTTATATTAATTTATGTTAAATAAGCACTGTTTCTGAATGTTGTTTTTAATTTACGTTTTCAGTAATTTATAGGTATTGCCTTTCCTCTTAATTATATAATAATAATAATACACATTTATTGAGAAGGTTTCCCTCCATACAGAAAAATACAAAGAAGCATACAATAATAAACAATGCACACACACACACAAAAATCTCCCCCAATAAATGTAGATTAAAAAAACTGCCTAAGTCAAAGAATTGTTGGCAGTATAGTTAAATAGAATAATGCACAATTTACACCAAAAAAAATCTCCCCCAACAAATGGAGAGAAAAAAACTGCCTAAGTCAAAGACTTGTTGGCAGTATAGCAAAAACAAAACTACAGAAAAAGCACAAAAATTTCTATCATTTCTACCATATGCTTCCCTCCAAAGAAGTCATTGATCAAAACATCGTAACGCATCTGCTACACAAAAACAAAAAAAGCATATATGCACTTTAAAATACCAACATCTAAAAAAAATAAGTTTCCAAATATAATAATAATAATTACAATAAAATAAGAAGAGCCTATGAAGGCAGAAATTTTTTTATTGAGACGTCAAGGCGACTTCGATTATATATAAATATAAGACAGCCTCATTGGCTTTTATTCTGCAAACAAACGCTAGACAAACCTTGAACAAATTAATAAAGACAGATCTCGGTGTCCATTTTCCCGATCAATTTGTGTATACTAATTAAGTGAGTGTGTTTTGTTTCAGCACTTATTTAAATGTTTGTGTTGGTCTCCTCGAGTATCACGACTTCGGAGCATTGTGTATACAAAGGATCAGAAATGCACACACATAGACAAATGGGCTTGCCATGCCAACTTGATAAAGCTGTGTGGGAATATTTGTGTGTGTATAGTGCCGATTGACTCTTTACAATTGTGATGGCGGTGCCGTTTTAGAAATTATGTGTACAAATGTTTGTATGTTTGCCTCTTGGTTAGAGGATAACGACCGCACGATAGAATGGATATGGTGATTTGTTAACTTAAGATTGGAAAATTTACATTTATATTTATTGATTAATAGGGTAATATCACAGCATAAATATTCTATACTGTGGTAATATCCAGTGCCGACACCAGGGTTGCCAGGTTTAAAAAAATAAATAGCGCCGTTTTGCTGAGCGAGATCGCCCAAAATCGCCAACTTTCCTTCCATGGGAAATCGCCTAAAATCGCGTACTTTCTGTAAGAATTGTCACTTGTCAAATCGTCCAAACTGAATTTTTCGGCAGGAATTTTAATTTTTTATATAAAAGCTTTCTTTTAGGTTGACGAGAAGCTTTAATATAATGATGTATATTGTTCATCAAGCCTCGGTGGTCCAGTGGCGAGAACGTGTGTCTCTGGAACCAAGCGCACTGGCTTCGGTTCCCAGGGTTCCCCTTTCACTTGATACCATGCTTTAAAATTGTACATTTAATACAGCCACAAGCCTAACTTTATTTGTATTGTACCGTTTTTTAAATCGGGCAGCCCGTATGTTAGTTCAAATTTAATTACAGATTTGTTAATTTAAGTTTTATCTATCTTATCAGCAAATTTTCGTGTAAAATATATATCAGTTTTCACACAAATCACCTTTTGTCGAATTATTGTGATATGTTATTGATTATCAAGTACTGTTTAATAGATTATTGTAAAAAAAGGTGTTTGCAAATTCACATGGAAAATCTGTTTTCGAATTTTCTTGAACAGTAATTTGTTTAGCAAATTGTGTAAAATATTTTTACCTAGCTAATTTCGTAAAAAGAATTCTATATAAATTTTGTGAACATTTAAGCCGATTTTCATAAGAAAATGGTTCATTGTCGTGAAGTTTGCAAATTGTTGTGTAAATTTTTTAAAAATTTTGTCAAAAAGCTTTTTGTGAATAATTATACCTTGGCTAGCGTAGTTTTTGTGTAAATCGCTTGAATTGGTTCGTTGTCTAGAAAATCGGATCAGTTGTTTCGGGAAAATTATATTTATTTTCGGAAAATGTTTATATTTTTTGAACAATAATGTGTAACACGACTCTACCTTGTTTACATGAATACCTTGGCCTTATTGTTATATTTTATCCCCATAGAAGCATACGCCAGCCCTAACGGACCAGTTTTCCTATAAAAAAAAATATAATTTTTCCGAAAAAAAATTGTATCAAAAAATAACCAAGTTATTTGGATCAAATTTGATTGGTATCTTGCCCTCGTAAATACCTTACTCCACGAAAACTAAACTTTCTAGGTTTATAGAAAACTGAGTTATACAAATTTGAAGCATTTAATAAAAATTCGCTACCATAACGCAATCCCTGCGTCCCTAAATTTCATCTTGTGACAAGCCGTCAAAGATTTGCTCTTCATTCTTCAGATTTTGTATCTTTGTATTATTTTGATACTTGAAGAAACAATAGTGCACATATTTCATACGTTTTGAACAAGATCTCATTTTTGTTTAAAACGCCTCTGAATAACTTTGTCACCTTTGAGCCTGAAATTATAATTTTCAGCAGATATTTTGTTATTGATATTGAAAAAACCGGTTTGTTTAGGTTGACTAAAACGAAATCATTCAGGCGATTATTAAGGAAAAAAAACTGCCACGTTTATAATTTGGCAGATATTTTACTTTTCTAAATATAAATTAAATTTCCTTCTGAAATATTTTGTATAATTTTAATGAAATTTGTAATATGTACAAGTTTCTTTTAAAAAGACTTACACAACCGGAGCATTTCTGTTGTCGTGGATGGCCATTCCTCTAAACTGTATGCAATTAATGCAGGAGTCCCTCAAGGTTCAGCTTTAGCCCCTACTTTGTTTCTTCTCTACATCAATGACCTCGTCTCTAGCACATCCAACCCAGTTCACAGTTACGCGGACGACAGCACCCTCCACTTAAATATACAATATTCTAAGCCTGTCTCTTTAACCCAATTAGATGAGGATAGCAGACTCATGGAGGGTTCTGTCTCCGTGGATCTCAAAAAAATATTAGACTGGGAAGTATAAATGTTGTACAATTCAACCCCACCAAATCTCAGTCTTGCTTTCTTTCTCATAAGAGGTGCACCAGCCCTAGACCCATCACAATGAACAACCAAGTTATTCAAAGTAATGAGTCATTTTTTACTTGTTGGAATTTCTGTGGGTCGAAATCTTAATTGGCACCAACATGTCACATCAATTGCAGAAGCGGCTGCTAAGAAATTAGGTTTCTTCTTCCGGGCTCGCAAATACTTTTCACCAGCTAATCTCTAACCTTATCTACTTCACAATTAAGGCCAAACCTCGAATACTGCTCCCACATCTGGGGTGTAGTTGCCGCTTTTACACTCGCTATCCTGGACTCCCTTCAGAAGAGAGCTATAAGTCTCATCGGTGACCCTACCCTCACCCAAAGGCTGCCATCCCTTGCCCACCGACGTGTCGTTGCTGACCTTTCTCTCTTTTATAGATATCTGCACGGGCACTGCTTAGGGGAGCTTTCTTCCATAGTTCCTCCACCTGCTGCCCCCAACAGATCTACCAGGGGAACAGAGCAAATGCACCCTTTTACTGTCCAGGTCACCAGACATAGAACATTATGTTATGCCCGCTCTTTTGTCCCGAAGACTTCCAAGTTGTAGAATTCCTTGCCGGCGTATGTTTTTCCTTCTCCTCCGAACCTCAAAACCTTCAAGTCCAGAATTAAGAAGTTGCCTCTTTCCTCTTTGTCGACACCCACGGTACGATAGTATTTAGGCTGTGAGCCCTCGTGCTGTGTTGCTCAAATAAAAATAAAAAAATACATACATACATACATATATACATATATATATATATATATATATATATATATATATATATATATATATATATATATATATATATATATATATAGGTATGTATGTATCACACCGGTGACTCAAAAAATAATAAAAATATTGGGCCGATTTTGATCAAATTTAATGAGTAACTTTCTTTTGCAAGTGGCTTGGACACGTTCGTTAGCCAGGAAAATCGGCGCTGGTTTTTCCCGAGAATTTTGTGTATTCTTTCGGAAAATTTTATAACTCCGAAAATAACAAAGCAAGGAGAACCAAATTTGGTGCGCATGTTTGTATTGTAAAGGGTGAACCATGTACCAAAATTTAGGTATGTAAGTTTAAAGACAAAAAAGTTATGGGCAGTTAAAGAAAAACAAAATGGAGTGTTCCTCAAAACGTCAAAGTCGTTGAATAAAAACTGACTGTAATGTCTTAATTTTGGTTATTTTTTCTAAATGAAAGTTGCTTCTCTTGCTGAGTTATACTCAAAGTAGGAGCCTGGAAAATATAGTTAAGTCTGCTGACTTTTAAACTCAATTTCTGTCGTTTAATTGTACAGTTAGTAAAGCATTGAAACCCAAGTGTGGAGCCCCATAATATTACCCGAAGAGGTAACAGTGTCACCGAAGACATGTGTACTACAAACTAGAGGCGATAAGAGGAACGCCACACAGCGGTATCTTCCTCAGATGGATTGAGTTGACATGGTGTATAATCACTTGGTCCGTTTAGTTCATCGCGTCCGTATAAGAGATCACTCGTCACCGTGGATACAGTAGTTCCAGCTACAGGACACTGTTGCCATCCATCTGTTAATCAATATATTAGCCACAGCAGTTTTTACAAATGGCTGTTTCCCCACTTTGAATTTCTTAGCCTTATTGTTGTTACATTTAGGTTTAAAGAATTAGTTCCAACTTACGTACCTTATTAGTATAAGTTTCATTTAAATCTTATAAAATTACCATCAACCGAGTATGTGGCATTGTATTTGAGCAAGTTGAATGTCTGCACGTTCCACCCTTCCGAGCGGACGTAAAGCCGTCGATCCCGCATCCATGCGATATTGGGCACGTTCCTTTTTGTGTTTTTTTTTTTTAATTTCAACAACACGTCACGAGTGGCCACAGCCTAAATACTATCGTACCGTGGGTGTCGACAAGGAGGAAAGAGGCAACTTGTTAATTCTGGACTTGGAGGTTCGGAGGAGAAGGAAAAACATGTGCCGGCAAGGAATTCCGCAACTTGGAAGTCCTTGGGACAAAAAAGCGGGCATAACAAGATGTTCTATGATGACCTGGACAGTAAATGGGTAGATGGTAGATCTGTTGGGGGCAGCAGGTGGAGGAACTATAGAAGAAACCTCCTCTGAGTAGTGCCCGTGCATATATCTATAAAAAAGAGAGAGGTCACCAACGGCACGTCAGTGGGCAAGGGATGGCAGCCTTTGGGTGAGAGTAGGGTCACCGATGAGACGTATTCTGACTGGAGTCCAGGATAGCGAGTGTATAAGCGGCAACGGCACCCCAGATATCGGAGTAGTATTCGAGGTTTGGCCTTATTTGTGAAATATATAAGGTATAGCGATTAGCTGGTGAAAAGTATTTGCGAGCCCGGAAGAGGAAACCTAATTTCTTAGCAGCCGCTTCTGCAATTGATGTGACATGTTGGTGCCAATTGAGATTTCGATCCAGAGAAATGCCAACAAGTGAAAAGGACTCATTACTTTAAATGCAGAATACAGTAATGATCCGGTTGGAGAGGAAATTTGCTGTCCAGGTACAGAGTTTTGGTGGTAGGCCATAGGCCGGAAGTTTATTAAGCAGCGCCGCGTGCCAGACCTGGTCGAATGCTTTGGATATGTCTAGAGCGAGAATCTGGAATTCACCGTGTAGTTCCATACACTTGTTTAAAGAATAAGTGACAAAGGAAAGGAGGTCGGCAGTTGATCTGCGCTGACGGAATCCATACTGCCTGTCTTTGATTAGACTGTATTTTCAATAAATTTTAGTAATTCGGTGTTTATATACTTTTCCATCACTTTAGAGACGACTGAAAGGAGAGAAATAGGCCTGTAGTTGCTAGGAAGCGCTTTGGAGCCTTTCTTGGGGACGGGTTGTACTCGAGCAGTTTTCCAGTTACTAGGGAATATGCCTCTATTGTAAGATGTCTGAAACAGACTAGTCAGGACAGGAGCAAGTTCCGGTGCGCATTTTTTTGAGAACAATTGCTGGAATCTCGTCAACTCCAGAGGCTTTCCTGGTATTAGGAGAAGAAAGCATCTTTCGTATCTTTTTAGTTTCGAAAATGATATCCGTCATTTTATGCGCGACATTGGTGCTGGACATTTGGAGGTGGGTTGAGAGTAGAATTGCCGGCGAACAACGAGGCAAAAAGTTCAGCCTTGCCCAGGGCGGTAGAAACAATTTCATCCCCTGAAACAACAGGTGGGAACATACTCTTGCAGAACTTTCTCCCAATAAATTTAGTACGAGTCCAGAAGGGTTTGCTGCCGTTAAAGATCACTGCCCATCTTACTGAAAGGCGGAGATTCGGCAAAATTTCGAGGATAGTGGGGTGACACTGCTCCTTGGTGTTGGTGATTTGCCATAGTCGCGGAAATAGACCGGTGTTAAAGTACAAAAAATTTAAATCTTTTGTAATCATCAGCCTGATTGATGGTCCAGTGTAAGAACATATGCGTCTGGAGCTGACATTGTGTTTGAGTAAGTTGGATGTCTGCACATTACGCCGTGGGGGCGTATCCGTCGGTCCCGTGTACCATACTATGTTGGACACGTTAAATGGCTATATACTCTTCACGAAGAGTGGAGAGGTTTGGTAACATTTTCAGGATAGTAAGGTAAATGTGCTCCTTGACGTCGGTGATTGGGCATGGTCGCGGAAAAGATTGCCATTAACGACACAAAATTTCGATCCTTATATCATTGAAATATGGAGGTTGCGTTTGACAGAGAATTTAATTCCAAATAGGTTTTTTCTGTTTACAAGACACGTTAAATAGTCCTTACGAAAAGAAAGCGGTTCGGTAAAATTTCCAGTTAGTGAGAAGAATCCGCTCTCCGACGTCGGTGATTGGCCATAGTCACGGAAACAGACTGAGATTAAAGAGACGACAATTAATCCTTAGATTATTGAAATAGGTTGTGTTTGACAGAGAATTCAATTCCTAATAAGTTTGTTCCTATTCACAAGGCAGATTAAATAACGATCCTTCCTCGCGGAAACATAGAGGTTCGGTAAAATTTCCAGGCCAGTGAGAAGAAATTTCTGACCTAACCTGACCTGACGTCGGTGATTGGACATAGTCGCGGAAATAGACTGACATTAAAGAGACAAAAATCGATTTTTAGATTATTGAAAGTTGCAAATGCCAGTGAAATGAATTCCAAATAAGAAAAAGGTTCGGTAAAATTCCCAGGTTAGTGAGAAGAAACTGCTTCCTGACGTCGGTGATTCGGCATAGTCGCGGAAATAGACGGACATTAAAGGGACAAAACACGATTCTTAGATTACTGAAATAGAATGCGTTTGATAGAGAATTGAATTATAAATAAATTTGTTCCTATTCACTAGTTTCGTAAATACGACGGGCGTAGAATCACATCTCTCGCGAGCCACCATCACTTCGGTCCTGGCGGTACTTGCGGTAAGATGTATTAACCAGGGGAGTAGTTGTTTTCGCTCGCTAATTTTCTTTCCACAACTTTCTTCTTGCCGTATTTAGTCTACGTGGAAGCCTAGAACCCTAAAAAAACCGGAGATAGCTCTTCAGCGCAATGAATAAAAAATTATGAACCGATTTTTATGAAATTTGGCATGCCGGTTTCTGTAGTAAATGGCTCCAGAAAAATTTGATCTGGTATTTCGGGAGATATTTGAATTTTTCGAAATTCTATATGGAAAATATCAAAGCTATTGTAACTACATTTGGTTTTTTTTTTTCTTCTCAGAATCGTCCGTGGCTTTGCCGCCCCGATAGCACTGCAACCTTTGGCTTATTGTGCATAATTACATTTGGTACACAGGTTGATTCTATATAGCTCATGATGTATGCCAAAATTCAAATCTATAGGCTAAAAGAATAAAGTTAAAGCATTTAATTTTAAAAAAACTGGTCACACTGGAACTGAAAAAAGACAAAAGACAAAATATTATATATGGGTAACAAAATCTATTAAATATTGCAGGCGAAGATTCAGTTTTTTTGGTGCAAAAAGGTCTAGGCAGTACCAAACACAAATACTTTGAAAATTTTAGGATCCATTTTCATTCTAAAAACGTCAAAATTGGTGACTTCTGGAATGAATGCGCGTTATGGACAACGAATATTACCTGAGATGTGTTTTAACAAAGACGATGTCATCAGTTACGCAAGAACCTTCCGTCGATATTGATTCTCCTCTCCCACGTCAGATTTTTGAAAACGTTTTAAAAGTGCAAGGGTAAACAGAGCGCCGCCGTGGCCGTGTTGAAAAGTGGAATAAAACTTCGACGGTTCGAGACTAACCGGCAGCGGATGATTTTTCAAATCACTTCTGTCGTTGAGATCGAGCTTTGGGTGGAGGGTAATGCACCATAGGCCAAGGGCTGCATGACGGCAACGCCGCGGCCGAGTCCTGAGGTAAAAAAGGGTAAACAGCCTCACAGAACTACGAGTTATGTGAAAACTTCTTGTAGTGCAAGGGGGGTAAATAGTTTCTGCGAAATACCAGTTTTTTTAAGCCTTCTTGTAATGCAAAGGTAAAAAGCTTCGACAAAATACGAGGTTTTTCAAAAGTTCTTGTATTTCAAGGCTATAGCGTTTAGCTGCGGCGAATTACTAGTTTTTGAAAACTTCTTGCGGTGCAAAGGTAAACAGCTTGCGCGAAATACGAGTTTTTTGAAAGCTTTTTGTAATGCGCCTCGACGAAATACAAGTTTTGTGACCACCTCTTGTAGTGCAAGGGGCGTAAATAGCTTTTGCGAAATACGAGTTTTTTGAAACCTTCTTGTAGTGCAAAGGTAAACAGCTTCGAGGAAATACGAGGTTTTTGAAAAGTTCTTGTAGTGCGCTTCGGCGAAATACAAGTTTTGTGAAAAGTTTATCTATTTCTAGGGTATAGCGTATAGCTACGGCAAAATCCCAGTTTTGAAAACTTTTTGTAGTGCAACGGTACACAGCTTCGGCGAAATACGAGGTTTTTTTAAGACTTCTTGTAGTGTAAGGGTAACCAGCTTGGGGGAAACACGAGTTTTTTGAAAACTTCTTGCAAAGGTAAGCAGCTTTGACGAAATACGAGTCTTTTTTAAACTTCTTGTAGCGCAATGGTAAACAGCTTCGGCAAAATACGAGTTTTTAAAAACTTCTTGTAATGCGCTTCGACGAGATACAAGTTTTGTGAAAACTTCATGTATTGCAAGGGTATAGCTTATGGCTGCGGCGAATTACAAGTTTTTGAAAACTTCTTGTAGTGCAAAGGTAAACAGCTTTGGCGAAATACCAGTTTTTTGAAAACTTCTTACAAGGGTAAGCAGCTTTGACGAAATAAGAGTCTTTTTGTAAACTTCTTGTAGCGCAAGGGTAAACTTCTTGTAATGCGCTTCGACGAAATACAAGTTTAGTGAAAACTTCTTGGAGTGCAAGGGGCCTAAATAGCTTCTGCGAAATACGGTTTTTTTAAACCTTCTTGTAGTGCAAAGTTCAACAGCTTTGAGGAAATACGAGGTTTTTGAAAACTTCTTGTAGTGCGCTTCGGCAAAATACAAGCTTTGTGAAAACTTCATGTATTGCAAGGGTATAGCTTATAGCTGCGGCGAAATACGAGTTTTTGAAAACTTCTTGTAGTGCAAAAGTAAACAGCTTTGACGAAATACGAGTTTTTTTGTAACCTTCTTGTAGTGCAAAGGTAAACATCTTCGAGGAAATACGAAGTTTTTGAAAACTGCTTGTAGTGCGCTTCGGCGAAATACAAGTTTTGTAAAAACTTCTTGTAGTGCAAGGGGTGTAAATAGCTGCTGCGAGATACGAGTTTTTGAAACCTTCTTGTAGTGCAAAGGTAAACAGCTTCGAGGAAATACAAGGTTGATGAAAACTTCTTGTAGTCCGCTTCTGAGAAATACAAGTTTTGTGAAAATTTTATGTATTTCAAGGGTATAGCTACGCCGAAATACCAGTTTTTGAAAACTTTTTGTAGTGCAACGGTAAACAGCTTCGGCGAAATACGAGTTTTTTTGAACTTCTTGTAGTGTAAGGGTAAACAGCTTGGGCGAAATACAAGTTTTTCGAAAACTTCTTGCAAAGGTAAACAGCTTCGGCGAATTAAGAGTTTTTTTGAACTTCTTGTAGTGTAAGGGTAAACAGCTTGGGCGAAATACAAGTTTTTCGAAAACTTCTTGCAAAGGTAAACAGCTTCGGCGAATTACGAGTTTTTTTTAACTTCTTGTGGCGCAAGGGTAAACAGCTTCGGCGAAATACGAGTTTTTTAAAAACTTCTTGTAATGCGCTTCGACGAAATACAAGTTTAATGAAAACTTCTTGGAGTGCAAGGGGCCTAAATAGCTTCTGCGAAATACGGAGTTTTTGAAACCTTCTTGTAGTGCAAAGGTAAACAGCTTCGAGGAAATACGAGGTTTTTGAAAACTTCTTGTAGGGCGCTTCGGCAAAATACAAGCTTTGTGAAAACTTCATGTATTGCAATGGTATAGCTTATAGCTGCGGCGAAATACGAGTTTTTGAAAACTTCTTGTAGTGCAAAAGTAAACAGCTTTGGCGAAATACGAGTTTTTTTTAACTTCTTGTATTGCAAGGGTAAACCGCTTGGGCGAAATACGAGTTTTTTTGAAACCTTCTTGTAGTGCAAAGGTAAACAACTTCGAGGAAATACGAGGTTGATGAAAACTTCTTGTAGTCCGCTTCGGCGAAATACAAGTTTTGTGAAAATTTTATGTATTTCAAGGGTATATCGTATAGCTACGGCGAAATACCAGTTTTTCAAAACTTTTTATAGTGCAAAGGTAAACAGTTTAGGCGACATACGAGTTTTTTTAAACTTCTTATAGTGTAAGGTTAAACAGATTGGGCGAAATACGAGTTTTTCGAAAACTTCTTGCTAAGGTAAACAGCTTCGGCGAAATAAGAGTTTTTTTAACTTCTTGTGGCGCAAGGGTAAACAGCTTTGGCGAAATACGAGTTTTTTTAACTTCTTGTAGTGCAAGGGTAAACAGCTTGGGAAAAATATGAGTTTTTTGAAAACTTCTTGTAGTGCGCTTCGACGAAATACAAGTTTAGTGAAAACTTCTTGAAGTTCAAGGGGCGTAAATAGCTTCTGCGAAATACGGGTTTTTTGAAACCTTCTTGTAGTGCAAAGGTAAACAGCTTCGGCGAAATACAAGTTTTGTGAAAACTTTATGTATTGCAATGGCATAGCTTATAGCTGCGGCGAAATACAAGTTTTTGAAAACTTCTTGTAGTGCAAAGGTAAACATCTTTGGCGAAATACGAGTTTTTTAAACTTCTTGTAGTGCAAGGGTAAACAGCTTAGGCGAAATACGTGTTTTTTGAAACCTTCTTCTAGTGCAAACGTAAACAGCTTCGAGGAAATACGAGGTTTTTTAACTTCTTGTAGTGCAAAGGTAAACAGCTTTGACGAAATACGAGTTTTTTAAACTTCTTGTAGTGCAAAGGTAAACAGCTTCGAGGAAATACGAGGTTTTAGAAAATTTTTTGTAGTGCGCTTCAGCGAAATACAAGTTTTGTGAAAACTTTATGTATTGCAATGGTATAGCTTACAGCTGCGGCGAAATACGAGTTTTTGACCACTTCTTGTAGTGCAAAGGTAAACAGCTTTGGCGAAATACGAGTTTTTTAAACTTCTTGTAGTGCAAGGGTAAACAGCTTGGGAGAAATACGAGTTTTTTTAACTTCTTGTAGTGCAAGGGTAAACAGCTTTGGCGAAATACGAGTTTTTTAAACTTCTTGTAGTGCAAGGGTAAACAGCTTGGGAGAAATACGAGTTTTTTTAACTTCTTGTAGTGCAAGGGTAAACAGCTTGGGAGAAATACGAGTTTTTTGAAAACTTCTTGTAGTGCGCTTCGGCGAAATATAAGTTTTGTGAAAACTTCATGTATTGCAATGGTATAGCTTATAGCTGCGGCGAAATACGAGTTTTTGACCACTTCTTGTAGTGCAAAGGTAAACAGCTTTGGCGAAATACGAGTTTTTTAAACTTCTTGTAGTGCAAAGGTAAACAGCTTTGGCGAAATACGAGTTTTTTTTAACTTCTTGTAGTGCAAGGGTAAACAGCTTGGGAGAAATACGAGTTTTTTGAAAACTTCTTGTAGTGCGCTTCGGCGAAATATAAGTTTTGTGAAAACTTCATGTATTGCAATGGTATAGCTTACAGCTGCGGCGAAATACGAGTTTTTGACCACTTCTTGTAGTGCAAAGGTAAACAGCTTTGGCGAAATACGAGTTTTTTAAACTTCTTGTAGTGCAAGGGTAAACAGCTTGGGCGAAATACGGGTTTTTTTAAACGTTCTTGAAAGGGTAAACAGCCTCTGGGAAATGCGACTTTTTTTAACTTCTTGTAGCGTAAGGCTAAAGAGCTTCGGCGAAATACCAGTTTTTTAAACTCCTTGTAGTGCAAGGGTAGACAGCTTCGGCGCAATACGAGTTTATTGAAAAGTTCTTGAACTGCAAGGTTAAACAGCTTCGGCGAAATAAGAGTATTTTGAAAACTTAACGTAGCTTCGGCGAAATACGAGTGTCACCTTGTCTTCTTGGATCTTGACGTGGAGAGTGGCGTGTCCATAAATGTTGCTGATGATGTATGCATATCTTGACTATAAGGTTCAATTAACTAGTAATAATTTTTATAACAATAATTAGCATTCAAACTTGGTCCGTACTTTTTTCTCATGAAAGTTCATACTTTTTTAAGGTAAACACTTGATCCATCACTGTTAGTTTCTTTAATTTTGTCTATGAGTGATTAACATTTAAACGTAAAAAATAAGTTTACGAGTTTTGTATGTAAGGAATGTAATAATATTTTGATTTGTCACATTACCCATCTTAATATAAAAATCTCATTATATTTCAGAAATCATGAAGATAGGCAACATAGTTTTCGGTAGATCTTGTCTCTCGTATCATGTGAAGTCTCTATAGACTCTTTCATGAGCACACATGCTCCGCATTGTTGGTTCGTATTTATTTGTAATTACGTCTTTAACTGTACTGTTATGGAGACCACGGAATGTCAACTGTCATTAGCTAGGAGTTTAAAAGTGCAGCGATACTGGATGTTTGAAATGAGCTGCACATTGTTTACGTAGCTGAAGAAAACCTGAAGGGTACATGTACTTGTTCTCAGGGTAATACATGGACTATTAGATACTTGACTGTAAACTGCTTGTTAAGGTCCCAAAGGAGATGCTCTTGAAAAAAGACAAGTTGATAATTAGTAATTTGAAGAAGCGGCATTAATTTTTCGCTTCATCAAAGTCACCGCGAGCGTTTACGATCTAATAGCCGTTTTTCTAGTGACTCTCCTTAAGTTGATGTGAAATACTATATACTTGTTAAGAACAGTAGTTTTTTGTTACTGGTTAAGAACTACAGAAATTATATATAGCGTCCACTTAAATCAGCACGTAAGAGATGCTTATTTATTATTTATTTAATATTTTGTTACATAGTATGTACAAAGCATTAAGTAGCAACTTTACAATTATTACAGACGTTTTTTGTTCCTTTTAGCCAATTTGCTTTAAAAAAAATTCACTAATGAGGAGATCCCGACTTTTTACAAATTTCTTCAAATGAGCGCGAACTAGGCCCCCTAGAACCCATATCGTGGGTCAGTTTCAATTTTTACATTTATTTATTATATATATATATATATATATATATATATATATATATATATATATATATATATATATATATATATATATATATATCAATACCTGTTCCAAAGGGAGGTGATTCTACGTTGATTGAGAACCATAGACAAATTGCTATAATGGACAACTTTGCGAAAGTGTTCGACATTGTCTTGCATGAGATTTGCGGTAAAAAATGTGATTAGCAGCGCTCAGCATGGCTTCGTGAGGGGCCGCTCCACGACCACTAACTTAATCAGCATAACTTACTATGTATCTTCTGCCATGGACAACGGGTTGCAGACGGATGTTATCTACCTGAGCCTCTCCAGGGCCTTTGATAGAATCAATCATGATATTCTTTTGAGGAAACTGGATAACATTCATTTCTCTGATTTCCCTGAAGTTTATGGAATCATATCTTCGTCATCGAGTTAGTGTTGTCCACTATCATGGGTGTCAGTCCGCGGGGGTCTTGGCTGAATCGTGGGTTCCTCAGGAATCTGTTCTGGGACCCTTGCTATTAAATCTGTTCATTATTTCTTTTATTCAAAAGTCGCGATCTTCTCATTAGTGAATTTTTTAATTTACTAAAAAAATCACTAAGACATGTCAAACGTAAATGTGCACATTTTGACAATAAAATTGTTTGGTGACGTCATCGGTTTCGGACATATGACGTCATCGGTTTCGGAGATATTACGTCATCGTAAATAAAATATAATCTCTACTTTTGACAGTTCTGTTGGAAAGAGCGGCTTCTTCTGAATGCAGATCACCAAATTTTACTATATGTTACATAAGGATATTTTTTAGAAAATGGAGGTATAAGTTTTGAACACAAATAATGTAAAAAAAAAACATTAACAACGCATGAGACAATATTGAATTAAATTTTTAAAAATTGTTGGCTATTAACTTCTTGGCAATAAGCAAGACGATTTTCAAATTCCTGGATCACTTGTTTTGTGGTTTGTGGCGGGAATTGCCTTATTTTCATGGTTGTCCTATTTTGCAGTTCTGCGATATTTCTCGGTTGATCAAAATAAACTTTAGATTTTCGAGCCTCGGTTGTTCAGGGGCAAGAACGTGTGCCTCTGAACCGAAGGGTACTGGGTTCGATCCCAGTGTTCTCCTTTCACTTTTTCAGTACAAACTGTCATATTAACGTCAACCGAGGTTCTGGCATTGAATTTGAGCAAGTTGAATGTCTGTACGTTCCGCCCTTCAGAGGGAGCATAAACCCGTCGGTCCCGTGTCCATGCGATGTTGGGCACGTTAAAGATCCCTACCCTCCTTACAGAAAGGCAGGATTTCGGCAAAATTTCCAGGATAGTTAGGTGAAACTGCTCCCTGGCGTCGGTGATTGGCCATAGTCGCGGAAATATGCCGACGTTAAAGAAACAAAACAGACACAACACAACTTTAGATTTTATGTAAACCCAGAAAAAATCTAGAGGCGTTAGGTCCGGAGACTAGCTGGCTATTCAATAAATCCTTCTTCCGGTCCACCTATTCGGGAAAAGTGTGTTATGTAATCACGTACTATTCGCGAGTAGTGTGGAGGAGCTCCATCCTGTTAAAACCAAATTGAATCAAGGGGAATGTTAGGATTTTCTCCGTTCGGATTAAACATAGTTAGATTAGGAATTATATGTTGGCGAAGCAGATCCAAATAATTATTAGCACAAGTGTACCATCAATAAAAAAAGGACCAACAATTGAGGTAGCCACAATTCCCGGCTAAACATTTATTTTTTATTATTATTATTAGATTACTTTTACAATGTGAACTTTAGGGTGCCCAATTAGAAAAAAAAGAAAAAAAAAAGAGAAAAAAAAGAATGAATATGTTAAATAGTAAGAATATTGTTGTACTCAGCCTAGTTAATTATATTAAAAATAAGGGTAGTAATAATAAAAACTACATAATGGTTGGAGCCACGATGGACCATTGTACAGAAAAATACGGACCTAACGCTCGAAAAATAAATCGGACAATGGGCTAATGGATAATTATCCGCAGCCAAGAAAAGCGCCAACAACAACAACAGGGTGCCCAATATCGACAATTTTGCTTGTTGACTAATCAATTTAAATAAAATGTGGCCTCATCAGAAAAAACTGTAATTTTTTTTCCAGAAAATTGGAGGTAGGCATTACAAGTGCCCATCATAATCTCGCAAAAGTCTAAGCAGCGATGGAAATCATCTGAAGCAAGTTCCTGAACTAAATGTACTTTGTAAGGATGCCATTAATTATTCTTTAAACATTTATGAACAGAAGAATTACTTATTGGCTTTTCTCTCGCCACTTGTCCTGACTGATTTTCTTGCAAATTAAGTAAAACATCTAATTATGTATCTTCTGTAACTGTAGGGTGGTTTCTTGAATGTGTCTCTTACATGGCCAAAATCTTTAAAAAAATTTCCCGATTTTACGAATTGTTGATCGTGCAATAGGTGAAACTGAATACGTATTGAATAAATCGCAAACTTCAGTTTATGTTCGCATCATATTTCCATAGCCTATCATCATCCAACTTTCAATTCGCTGTCTCTCAGCTAAAAGTGCAATTTTTAACTTGACTTATCTTACTTAAGCTTATTATAAACTGTCATAAGGTTCCTAAGTAGCGACGTGGGGACACACCAGATTAGCAATAATTGAAATTATGTAGAAAAAACCGCACAGTAGTTAGGAGGAGCTTCTGCAGGAGCGTAATACAAGTGCACGTCTTGAAGTAAGAAATATCAAAATATCTTAACGTAACATGTCGTGAAATTTGGTGATCTGTATTCAGAAAAATACGCTCCTTCCAATAGAACTGTCAAAAGTAGGGACTACCATCGAAAAAATTGGCGATGACATTAGTATTTCTGATGCCATCCAGGGTTTCCTTGGTTCTAGTTTCCCCTTACCCGGTATTTTCCACAGCTAGCTTTATGTTTCTAAAATAAATATCCGGGAAAAATATTCTTGCATTATGATACGTCAATGACACGTGATATAGAACAGGAAAATGGCTGGTTACGTTATAGAATGTGTTTTGGTGTTATTTGAGCGACACTCGTCTCAAATTATAGCCTTCAATCTCAAACTACAATCAATACTAATAAAGCATCTCGACCACAAAACGAAGTGTACTTCTCGGTAACAAGATATTCGATAACAAGTGTTTGACGTCACTAGAAGATACCTGATAGTTTTGTTTGTAGGCTTTAGTAAATTGTATGTTACTCCAATAACGGGAGTACACCACAAAATCTATGCTATTTAATGAGTGAAGATTGGAACCTGTGATGAATACTGATACAATTTGGAGAATTATTTATTCCACGTACACAGAAAACCTCTTCAGCCACTCAAAAGCCCTGGTTCTCTAAATCCTGTGACAAGGCCAGACTTGAAAAGGGGTAAAGCTCACAAAACGCTTCAACACAATCCCAATCAAGAAAACCTTCAAGCATTTAACGACGCAAGAAACCGCTTTGTCCGCATTCTTTCTAAGGCACAAAACTCGTTTAATAACCACATAAAAAACAAAGTCCTCTCAAGCTCCAACGGCAGCAAACCCTTCTGGACTCTTGCTAAATCTATTGGGAATAATTTCTGCAAGAGCACGTTCCCACCTCTTGTTTCAGGGGATGAAATTGTTTCTACCGCCCTGGGCAAGGCTGAACTTTTTGCCTTGTTGTTCGCCGGCAATTCTACTCTCAACCCACCCCTAAATGTTCAACCACCAACAGTCCCCAATGTCGCACATAAAATGACGGATATCATTTTCAAAACTAAAAAGGTACGAAATATGCTATCTTCTCGTAATACCAGGAAAGCCTCTGGCCTTGACGAGATCCCAGCAATTGTTCTCAAAAAATGCGCACCAGAACTTGCTCTTGTCCTGACTCGTTTGTTTCAGACATCTTACAATAGAGACATATTCCATAGTAACTGGAAAACAGCTCGAGTACAACCCGTTCCCAAGAAAGGATCCAAAGCGCTTCCTAGCAACTACAGCCTATTTCTCTCCTTTCAGTTGTCTCTAAAGTGATGGAAAAGTATATAAAAATCGAATTACTAAAGTTTCGTAAAAAAACGCAGTCTAATCCACGACAGGCGGTATGGATTCGGTCAGCGCAAATCAACTGCCGACCTCCTTTCCTCTGTCACCCATTCTTGAAACAAGTCTATGGAAATATACGGTGAATCCCAGATTGTCGCTCTAGACATATCCAAAGCATTCGACCAGGTCTGGCATGCAGCACTGCTTAATAAACTATCGGCTTATGGCCTACCACCAAAACTCTGTACCTGGACAGCAAATTTCCTCTCCAACCTGAGCATTTCTGTTGTCGTGGATGGCCATACCTCTAAACTGTATCCAATTAATGCAGGAGTCCCTCAAGGTTCAGCTTCTTGTTTCTTCTCCACATAAATGACCTCCTCTCTAGCACATCCAACCCTGTTCCCAGTTACGCGGACGACAGCACCCTCCACTCAAATATACAATATTCTAAGCCTGTCTCTTTAGCCCAATTAGATGAGGATCGCAGACTCATGAAGGGTTCTGTCTCTGTGGATCTCCAAAAAATATTAGACTGGGGAAGTAGAAATCTTTTACAATTCAACTCCACCAAATCTCAGTTTTGTTGTTTATCTCATAAGGGATACACCAGCCCTAGACCCATCACAATGAACAACCAAGTTATTCAAAGTAATGAGTCCTTTTCCCTTGTTGGCATTTCTGTGGATTGAAATCTCAATTGGCACCAATATGTCACATCAATTCCAGAAGCGGCTGCTAAGAAATTAGGTTTCCTCTTCCGGGCTCGCAAATACTTTTCACCAGCTAATCTCTATACCTTATATACTTCGCAATAAGGCCAAACCTCGAATACTGCTCCCACATTTGGGGTGCCGCTGCCGCTTCTACGCTCGCTATCCTGGACTCCATTCAGAAGAGAGCAATACGTCTCATCGGTGATCCGACCCTCACCCAAAGGCTGCCATCCCTTGTCCAGCGACGTGCCGTTGGTGACCTCTCTCTTTTTTTATATATATCTGCACGGGCACTGCTCAGAGGAGCTTTCTTTCATAGTTCCTCCACCTGCTGCCCCCAACAGATCTACCAGGGGAACAGAGCGAATGGACCCTTTTACCACAGCATAGTAAACAGTCTTCTTATGCTGTGCTTTTACTGTCTAGGTCAGCAGACATAGAACATCTTGTTATGCCCGCCCTTTTGTCCCGAGGACCTCCAAGTTGTGGAATTCCTTGCCGGCACATGTTTTTCCTTCTCCTCCGAACCCACAAACCTTCAAGTCTTTTAATAAACTTTCCCTGTTATTACGCTCGCCTTTTTAGCGAATTTTTATTTTAAAAAAAATCACTATTAGAGAGGTATCGATGGTGAGACTTTGCAAAAAAAATTCAAATGAGTGCAAATGAAAAATAACCCTGGGAATCGAACCCGGTACTCCTCTGTTCAGGGGTCCACGTCCTTACCACTGAACAACCGAGGCTCTCAGTTTTCTTTTAAATCAATGAATAAAAATAGTTTAATCCCAATTAACCGTTTCCCAGAAATTATATATATATATATATATATATATATATATATATATATATATATATATATATATATATATATATATCAGCTAAAAAGTTAATTTTACGACTTTACAAGCACTGAAGAGAACGAAAACCAAGTTACCTAGTGTGGAGAATATCTTACAAGTATTCTTGTTGCAAGTTGAAACACTTAATTAAATTTTCATTGTGTTTTTGACGCAAAAGCTTTTATTCATAAAAACACCAACGTACATTTTATGTTTTTTATTTAATTAATCTAGCTTTTTTAGAATTTAAGTTAGTACTACGTACTTTACAGAAAGTGTCGACAGAACAAATGATGTACATAAAACGAGTGGTAATAATAATCATTCCAGCAACAATTAACAATTTCCGTTGGTAGACACGAAGCACCGTTGCAAACTTGCTGTAATTCGGTCTAATCTAATTGCGATTTCCTAGAACGGGTAACGGCTCAATAAACAAAAGATATGACATGATAATGGCTAATGACAGAATGATGACACAAGGGACTTACTCAACCGCATGCGAAAATCTAAAACACTATAATTTACCATGCAGTTTTCACAAAATTTATGAAAGAATAATATTATGTATTGTTAAGCGCTATTGAAATACAGTTTTCATTATATTTTCTCTTCTGATAAATAAATATTTGGCGCCTCGTTTCTAGAGGCATCTTGGACACTTTTGGCAAACTGTAATCTGTGATAGATTAAATGTAGCATAGGCGTGTCATCTCATATTTTCACCTGTAACTTAAAACCGCCTTTTTAATTTTTACACAATTTTCTTCTTATCTATCTATATATTTGGTTAAATGTTGTTATTTATTTAATTCAATTAAAATAGCAAATACTGAAGTAATGACCCTTTCTTGTATTTTAGTTACTAAAGATTTATGAAATTTATTTTTTAGTAAATAGCTATTACATTGAGCTGATGAGGTCCTACTTGTAGAAGAGAAGTAGTTTTGTGGAGTATATGGGTCATAGATCTAATAAATTTAATGCTTCATCTGGGGTGCCGCAGGATTCTAATCTTGATGCCACTGGTGATCACAGGAAAGCACAAGAACAAAATATTTTGTGTGATTAACAAAACCAATTGAATATTACACACAACGGTTAAGTTTTCTTGACGCAAAAACGTCAAGAAGTAGCAGAAAAAATATTTTGAAAATTTGATAGTTTTTCTTCTTCAAACGTCAAAGTCGCGATTTGAAACGTCAAAATTTGCAATTTTCAGGCAACGATGTTGGAACAAATATGGATTATATGGACAATATGTCGTAAGAAGTGTGTTTTACAAAGCCTTAAGATTCAGCTTTAACCATCATTGTCCTTCATTTTACTAAAATATTTTCCGAAAATCCATTTCAAATAGACCCTCTTTCTGATGCTTCGGCAGTAGTTTCAGCTATAGAGTTTATGGTTTAATAGTCTATATTTTAGCAAATTTTCTTAGAAAAAATTCGTTATTGAGAAGACAGCGACTCTTCAAATGAGCGCGAACTAGAACCCCAAAAACCCATATACGGGGTCAGTTTCTGTTTTTGTCTACTTACACATATACAGCGTGACGCTTTTTTACGGCGAAGCTCAATACATCCGTTATTATACAATATATGACAAAAAGTTATTTACGTTAATTATAGGGTATCTCGAGCTGCACCTTGTAAACTTATATTGACAATCACAGGGTGACGTATAAGTCGTTGGTGGTACACACTTTCTTTTTTTAATAGAACACCCACATAGAACAATGTGTGGCTTTTAATGATCATAAAACAGGAGTGTTTCTGGCATCTGAGTGGAAGATTATAGAACGAGGTGTGCCTCAGGGCTCAATCCTTGGGCCAGTCTTGTTCTTACTTTATATTAACGAACTGTCTGAAGTATTGCCCCATAAGACAACCCTGTTTGCTGACAATACATCTTTGGTTTTACAAGCTCCTTCAGATAGTGATCTAATTTATGAGGCATCACAATCACTGAGAATTCTGGAACAGTGGTACAATGGAATGAATTTACAATTGAATGTGACTAAAACAAATTTAATCTCATTTAACTATTTTAGGAGTAACCAGTTATCGCTGAAATTCAACTCAGAGTCGCTGAGCACACAGGATGATGTCAAGTTTTTGGGCTTGAAGCTTGATTCTCAGTTGAACTGGAGGGCTCATGTTGGCTATCTGGCAGGTAAACTGTCAGCTTTTAGTTATGCTCTGCGTGTTCTGTGCGATTCTAGTAGTATTAGTGCTGGCCTCGTGGCGTACTACCCATATGTGAACTCAAAGCTTCGGTATGGACTAACGTTCTGGGGGAATTCCATAGAAGCCGGTAGAATCTTTAGGCTCCAAAAGGATTGTATCCGCAGCATATTCAATCTGAAATATAGGGGTTTGTGTAGGAAAACATTCGTCGACAACAGAATACTTACCTTGCCAAATTTGTATATATTAGACTGTGCGTGTTTTGTTAGAGAAAATCGGAGTTTGTTGTCAGATTGTGAACAACAGCATCAATACAACACTAGAGGACGTTTAAAGGATCAGTTAATTGCGCCACAAACTACAAAAAGTATTGTTTACAATAGTGCTGTGGTGCAGTCCCTAAAGGTGTACAACATCGTGATTGTATAGTTTTTTTGAAATGTAATTCCTGTGTTTTTTATGTTTTTTTAAATGTTGACGTGTTCTACACATTTTTTTATGTGTTGATGGTGCGAATAAATATATTATTATTATATTATTATTAATATTATATTTTATTGCATTTTTGTGTTTTCCGGCGAATTATAATGCGTGTTTGTAAGGAAAAAAAATTCGTTAATCGTTTTTGAGTTATTTCAATTGTTTTGCAACTTTTCACGTTTTTGGCACATATTTCAAACACATATCACAAATTGTGAAGGGGCGTTTTTATCAATAGATAGCAGAGCCCCATGAAAATAACGCATTCAGAGAGCTTTTTGTTTGCATTACGCGTCGAAAAAATCAAGCTGCCGTATACAGGCACGCTCAAATAGTGGCTGAAGTTTAAAAGTTTTCGTAGAAATGTTTTTAGTGTTTCTGTGGAACTTATTGTTGTAAGATTTTTGTGATATGTTAGGAATTAATAATAAATGTTTAGTAAGTTATTGTAAAAAAAAGTTGTCGAGTTTTTGTGAAAAATATAATTTAGTGTAACATTATTGAAGGCAATTTTCGTAAAAAAAATTGGTGATTTTCTGTAAAAGAAATTTTTGCAAATTTTTATATATTTTTTTCAATTTTGGTCCTAAAGCTGTTCGTGAATAATTATATCCTGGCAGGTGTGTAAACGGCTTAAAGAGGTTCGTTGGCCCGGAAAATTGGACCAGTTTTTTTTTCTGGAACTTTTAAAGTTTATTTTCCGAAAATGTTTGTACTTTTTGAAAGAACAAAGATATTTTAATGAAATATGGTACATTATTAGTACTATATAGGTTATACTGCCAACCAAATGTCCTTCTTTTAAAAACAAGACATATTTGCCATTAAAAGCACTTTTACGGAAATTCGCTACCATAACGCACTAGCTGCGTCCAGCCTCTTTTTTTTAGTGTTGTAGCGAAGTTCGTCAATCAAATGGATCTTTTTTTGTTGTTGATTTTTGCAATACATTTTAAAACCATAGCATTTTTTAAAAGGGAATGAAGAGACCTTTCAAATGAGGCATCACAAGCCCATTCTTCCTAGTTAAAGCTTTGGGGCTTAAAACTTCACTCGAACGGGGTTGAATGTAAAAGTGAAGTTTTCACGTTGCAGGATATTATTTTTTAATATAAAATTGAGGTGTTTCGGGATTTTTTATCAATATGCAAAATAATTGATATATATATATATATATATATATATATATATATATATATATATATATATATATATATCGCTTGTCATTAATTTTACAAATCGTAAATATGTATGCTCTCTTGATATCCCATATTGAAAGCATTTGGTCATACCCTATTCTGAATCGCTTTTTATTTGATCACATGTTTATATTAAACCTGGCAACACTGCAACTTGAAAATGCATCCATTTTCACTGGGAAACTGGATGAATACTGAATACAGCAAAAATATCACGATTTATTATAAGAAACACGCTTGAAACTTGAGATACGTCTGGTATCGAATCGTCTTCTGCGAATCATTATGGATCTATGTGTCTTTTTGCGGCTATAAACACGGTAATTTACGCAGAATGCTTTATTCACATTTTCTTCTGCAAATATTACACCAACGCTGTCACGTCATGTGGACTAATGTTGCTGCAGGAAAATACTTTAGCTGTTCTGACTGTATCAAGCGAATTACTGTAATACATTTCACTTTATTACTGTTATTGTGTGTTGTATTGGACTATACTAATATCTTTTAGTTGGTGCGTGAATATGTCGTGAATAAAATACTGTTTTTTTTTTCCTCCTTTTTAATCTCTGGAATTAACTCATACGGTTACAGGCGATTTGAATAAAAAGATCAAATATCCACTTTTGGTGGACTAGTAATAATTTTGTTGCTATCACTTGATAGGCCTTACCAAGAAGTTATGGCATCTCTAAAGTGATTTATCATAACATATTCTAACATCTAGTAGGTAAAAAAATATGTCATCGAAAAATATGAAAATGTTAAAATTTTCTGTAGTCTAAGTTCAAATTTTATGTGATAAACAGGCTATAGTTGATAAAGAGTTTAGAAACATGGAGATTGGAGGGACAAAAGTTGGGAAAAATATTTCTGGAATTAGTATATTCTTAAGCTGAAATTTTAACAAAATTTGTTGAGGCAGGTACAGAGACCTTGGACCTTTAATTATGTTCATATGTATAAGTGCAATTTGGAGAACCCAATTCATTACAATACAGTTTTCAGATCTGACGATCGTTTCGCTAACAAAGTTAGCATCATCCTGAATCAACTGTAGTTTATTCATCCTTCTGATGATGCTAACTAACCAAGATTGGAATCCTGAGGCACCCCAGATGAAATAACAAATTTATTAGATCTACGACTCATAAACTTCACAAAACTACATCGCTTCTACAAGTAGGAACTCATCAGCTCAACGTAATTGCTATTTAGTAAAAAATAATAATTTAAGAGATCTTTAATAATTAAAATCCGAGAAATGTCATTATCTCAGTATTTAGTATTTAAATTTAATTAAACAAATAGTATTTTTTTATTTCAACAACATACCACGAGGGCTTACAGCCTAAATACTATTGTACCGTGGGTGTCTACAAGGAGGAAAGAGGCAACCTGTTAATTCTGGACTTGAAGGTTTGGAGGTTCAGAGGAGAAGGAAAAACATGTGCCGGCAAGGAATTCCACAACTTGGAAGTCCTCTGGACAAAAGAGCGGGCATAACAAGATGTTCTATGTCTGGTGACCTGGACAGTAGAAGAGTGCATTCGTTCTGTTCCCCTGGTAGATCTGTTGGGGGCAGCAGGTGGAAGAACTATGGAAGAAAGCTCCTCCGAGCAGTGGTCATGCAAGTATCTGTAAAAGAGGGAGAGGTCACCAACGGCAACTCAGTGAGTGGTGAAACACGAACCATCGTGCCGCCACCTAGTTGCGGAACCAAGTATTATGTTGTCACGGCAGCTCCAAATAACACAAAGTGTTAAAAAATAGAGACTGTATAGAACCAACCAACAATTTAGTAAATTGTCAAATTTAGTAAACTGTCCCTATATTAGGGTAGAAATGGGCCAGGGCTGGCTACCATAGCCGTATTACTTTATAGGTGTATTTCGCTACAATTAGTATGCCGTACTGACGAGCTCTAACTAGAGCGAAACCGGTCTACGGTTCTAATTGTGGTGAGATTGCATCTAGCCTTACATACTTTCTTCCTATATTAGGGTAGAAATGGGCCAGGGCTGACAATTTACTAAATTGTTAGTTGGTTGTATACAGTCTCTATTTTTAACACTGTGTTATTTGGAGCTGCTATGACAACATACTACTTGGTTCCGCAACTAGGTGGCGGCAAGTTGCTTCGTGTCTTACCACTCACTGAACATATCCAGGGTCAGTGTCAATTTATATATGTATGTATGTATCACACCGATAGCTCAAAAAATAATGGGCCGATTTTTGATCAAATTTGGTAAGCCTTCCATTTGCATGTGGCTTGGATGAGTTTGTTAGCCACTAAAATCGGCCCAGGTTTTCCCGGAAAATTTTGTGTTTTCTTTTGGAAAATTTTTATCTCTCCAAAAATAACAACGTAAGGGCAACCAAATTTGGTACACGTGTTTGTATTATAAAGAGTGATGTACCATGTACAAAAATTTAGGTCTGTAAGTTGAAAGACAAAAAGTTAAGGCATGTAAAGAAGGAAAAAAATGGGGTTTTCCTCAAAAGATCAAGCCGCGATTTGAAACGTCAAAAGTAGCAACATTGTCCTTCATTTTACTAAAGTATTTCCCTAAAACTCATTTTAAATAGAGCCTTTCTCTGATGCTCAGGCAGTAATTTTAGTTAAGTTTATCGTTTTAACGGTGTATAATTTGTAGCCAATTTTGGTAGAAAAAATTCGCTATGGAGGAGACAGCGACTTTTGAATTTAAAAAAGATTTCTTCAAATGATTGCAAACTAGGCCCCCTACAATCCATATCGGGTTTTAGTTTCAGTTTTTATATGTTTACATATATACAGGTTAGCTTATTTCTACGGTAAAGCTCAATATAATTGATATTATACAAGATACGAAAAAAAGTTGTATACGTTAGCTATAGGGTGTCTTAAACTGCATCTTATAAAATTATTTTTACAATTACAGGTGGCCTATAAGTTGGTGATACCTACAATTTTTTTCGGAGATCCCTTATATAATTGCGTTTTTGCATGTTTTATCGAAATATGATGCATGTTTGTAAGAAAAAAATCGAGGCACAGTAAGTGCGTTTTGGTAGCGAATTTTCATCAAATGCTTAAACGTTCAATAACTCAATTTGCTATTAACCTAATTAACCGTTGGCTAGGATACCAGTTTTCTCGGAAACATTTTAAGTTTATTTTCGGAAACTTTGATACATTTTCAAACAATAAGTTATTTTGATAGAATATGGTACATTGTTTCGGTAAAAAGATAATTCGATTATATGGGTAACCAAATTGATGTCTGCTTGCATTAAAAAGACATATTTTCTAATTAAAAACTTTTATGAATATTTTCTTCCATAACGCACTTGCTGCGTTCAGACGTTTTGTCTTTCTGTAGGCTTTGCTAAAGATATCTGGCACCTCTAATTCAGTCAAGTTGTTCCTCTTACAAATATGTATATTATTTTATATATTTTTTTCAATGTTAATTTTTTTTTCAGGTACAAAGATGGCAAGCTATATCCATGGCCCTTACCCGTATCGCAATTTATAATCTACCCAGAAAGTGCCAACCAAACGATTTACTCCCAAAATGTCTTCGTAGATGATTCCGGAAATTACACATGCCTCCTTCGAAACGATACCGTTGTTCATTCCCACACAATACATCTTAAAGTTTTTGGTAAGTAATTTATTTTTTAATTTATTGCTTTTCACTCCTAAACGTCACACAGTCTGGGATAGACTTAATTAAATACTCAACGAAAGGCTCTGATCCAGACAGTAAATTTTATTAAAACCGCTACGCGTTTCGGCTAACTAGTAGCCACCCTCAGGGGCAAATCTAAAATACAATAAAAAGGTATGTGCCGGTTAAAGCACAATGATCTCAAGACAAACACTACAGAAATCGTCAGGGTCAAAAATCTACAGTCAAACAGTAAATAGATTAAAAGCTAAGGCAAAATCCAAGAAAGTTACCGTAAAAAACTACAGGCCAAAACTAAACAAGCTAAAAGCTACAATACAGTCAAAACATGTAGTCCAAGCAGGCTAAAATTATCAGAATAAACTAAAGCAAAATGGCTAAGTGTAAAAGTCGCCAGGCTAGGACTGTACAGACTAGCCTGCAATGATAGACTGAAGATCAACCCAGACTCCAGGGGCCACTGCAAAATTCAGGAGATCATGAAGGAGCCCATGCTTGAAATGAGGTCAGACTTCGCGAGCTCGCGAATCTGCAGGGAAAACAACTTTACAGTGAATACCCCGACCGCGAGGCATGGCGGGAGGAGACGCCGGGCATACCACGGGACAGGCTCGTCGAGTTCACGGACGGATCCGGCGGGGAGCAAGGGACGGGGGCAGGTGTTTATTTGGAAGGACCGAGGGTAAGTCATAGTATTTCCCTCGGTCTTCACTTAGTGAATTACGTATTAAATATTACTACTATAGCCGTAGAACGATATGAAGGCAGCTGAAAAAAGTATTTTTCCTACGTGAGTAATGGAGTAGATAAAGAATCGGTGGGGAGCTTGTGACTGGGGCAAGTATTTATTCGGAAGGACCGAGGGTAAGTCATATTATTTCCCTCGGAGCCCATGCAACGGTCTTTCAGACCGAAATGTACGCTATCCTGCACTATGTGCGGGAGAACAAGAGGAGGGGCTACACCAACAAGCGGATCCCCATAGCCACAGACAGCCAGACAGCCCTTAAGGCACTAGGTAGCCCACGGGTAAATTCCTGGCTGGTGAGTGAGTGACGAGACGAGCGATCTGGCTGGGCCGAGCCCTGAGGGAGCAAAAAAGTATTAGTTTGATGATATTTATAAATTAACGTAATAATGTTTTAGTCTTGTCTTTGCTGAGTTATTAAGATTAACCTTGTCTTTTCTGACTTATTTATACAAAAAAATTGTCTTATGTCTGTCGGGTTAAATCACTGATAATTTAAATTTCAAGGTTGGATTAATTAATCTAACTATCGTTATCTTTTGACAATCAAGGTAGGGTCCAAAAGCTTACTAATACCTTTTTGAAACTTATATAAAAAACCTTTCGAAATTGGCACAGTATGTAAGTTAATTTTATTACATTTATTGACGTATCGTGTAGGATGTATTGTATATCTGTGTTTTTTAACTCTACATATGTTAAAGACACAGATAAGTAAGATGAAAAATATAATTTTTCATGCTCTGATGACGTTAACTTTGTTAGTGAAACGATCGTCAGGTCTTTAAAAAGATGTGTTGTGGTGATTTGGGTTCTCAAAGTGTACTTATCAGTGCGCATCACAGGTTCCAATCTCAGCTCCTTTCAGTAATAATGGAGTGGTGTCTTCCAATAATTTAAGATTGTGCTCCGATCAAAGTCCAAATTGGGTAATACGCTGAAAAAGGGTATGTTTCCGTATTTGTTATGAACACTGTATAAGATATGATGATGAGACTATGTGAATTGATACACTAGGTGACTCTTAATTCAGTGGCATTCTAATATTTGCAAGACACATAGTAGCGTCTACACAGGGCACTCTCAAAAATTCGATTTTTTGATTTTTACACTCAAATTGTGGACACTCGGTATAAGTTACGATATTGAAACTTGGGACTTGTGGCTTACAGATGTGCCTAAATCGATGGAGATATTTGATTCTTTCGTAAAAAAAATGCCTAATGTGCTTTAGTCATTTTTGGGGTCTTATTTGTTAGCGTAGTAGGCTGTGGAAAGGGCGAATCTTAAAACATTTCACCCCAGGGTGTGGAGCTTTTGCAGTACTTTGTTTAATTTTGTTGTTGAAAAACGACCGACCCGTTATGAAATAATGAATTGTGGCCACTTAAAGTCACTTGGTCTACTTCTTCCAAGTATATATCCTGCAAATAATGTTGTCTGAAAGTTATTACGTCTCAGAATATGTCCAATACGTTTTGCCTTCTTATCAATTTGTTTCAGCAAGTATCTCTCTTCCTTCACTTTTTCTAACACACTTCTCTTCGTTTCTCTATCGGTGTACCGTGTTTTTTTTTTCATGACAACATTTCAAGAACTTCTATTCTACCTATGTGCTGCTTAGTTAATTTCAGCTTTCCGCCCCATATCACAGTCCATACGTACACTGTATGTATGTATGAAAGCAAATAAATTGTGACAAAATCGAAAATTAGTGGTGAAAGGACAGTTGGATCACAGATAAGAAGATTACACCATAATAATAATATAAATAACAAACGCTATTGATCCCTGGGCGTTTGTTATTATTATTATTATGGTGTAGTCTTCTCATCTGTTGATAGGCGTGATCCAACTGTTCCTTCACCACTAATTTTCGATTTCGTCACTATTTATTTGCTTTCATACGTTTTTGTCTGATAATAATTGTAATTTGTTATTATAATTATTTATTGTTAAATTTCTAACCAATACAACAAATGTTTTACCTTTTCAAAATGTGGGCAGAGCAATCACCTTAACAAGGCCGTACAATAGAAACAGTAACCAAACCCCTCGGTAAAAAATTCACGTGGTACGTGCACTTTGATTAATGTCATTACATTATTTAGCATAGGTAGGCATTTTACCCAAATGCCCACACCACCGTTACAGATCATTGAATAATAAATTCAAATGACGCTATTAGGTAAATGTATCTAATTGGTTGTGGTAAATAGATGATAATAAATATCTATTGCATCAGATTATCATAAGGTAGGCAGATACAACAGACAATACAATGCCTGGCCTGGCAATAACATCAAAAATGTCCACCTTGCACCGGTCTAAAATGGAACAGGCCGCTTTTACCGGATATGTGTAGGAATTCTTTGAGGTTATTGTCTTTACATATATGTTTTATTGTGTTAGTGATATGGGTGCTGTATCTAAGACAGATTTATTATAATTTACAGGATGATCCACTTAAAATTATACCTCTTCAACTCTTCATTTGTCTGCTTAGAAAAAAAAACTGTAGATGTAGCGAGAGTAGATCATTTCTATTTCAACGTAATTCACTCCTCAAATGGCACACCATATACACGTTGACGCGTGAAGAGTTTCTATTAAGAGTTTCTCAATAACCTAACCGATTTTAATTCGGAAAATTTCGATTCCTAGGTTTTCGGCCAAGGCCAATGAAACAAATATTTTTGCTCACGTGACACTTTCTACCGGAAGTGTCCATCAACTTCGTTACTTTATGCAATATGCCAGTTTTTGATAGAATTTTGAATTTTACTCGTAATTTAAGGTTGACTTTCACTGGTATACGGTGTCTAAAATTAACCATTTTCAAAATATTTCGTTTTTTCGAAAATTTTTGCAGAATCATAGTTGCACCTTATACCTGATAACTTGAAGGAAAAATAAGCTACAAGATTCATCTTTTTACACAACACACCAGTATGTGTACCTTCACCACACGTAATACAGTTTTGCGTTGCAACATACAGGGTGATAGAAATTTACTTGGCAACTTGACAAAATTCAACTGATCAAAACTTGCGTTTTTCAAATGGGACATTCTGTATTTATTAACTAAGTTAGTTGGCATTTCGAATCTCTTTCGATTTAGATTAGCATTCCCTATACCAAAATCTAACCATTTTGGAGATAAATACATATTTATTCGAATCAGGGTTGCAAACTTGTAACAATAGTTGCCTTTGGAATTTAATTTGTCAACCAAATGACGTTTGCACGCGGTTAACTTTGTTATCGAAATTACAAAATAGGCCCTTAATAGTGATAAAAATGGCCAGCTATTAATTATTTATGGCGAATGTCATCGAATAATTGCTCGCACATGTCATGCTTTAAAGAGATTATTGAAGAATTGTTCAAGTTACGGGAGCTTTATCCACAAAAAAGAGAAACCAAAGCCAAGTGTTAATAATGAGGTAAACGAAGTCAGTCATATTTCGCTGCTGAGCCAAATTCATTTCTCAGGGATTGCCAACGAGAGTTGGAAGTCTATTATATTATTGCATTTTTGCATTTTTTTTTAACGAAATATGATGCATGTTTGTAAGAAAAAAATCGAGACAGTGTAAGTGCGTTTTGGTAGCGAATTTACATTAAATGCCTCATATTTCAGTAACTCAATTTGCTATTAACCAAAGGTTTGTTGGCTAGGAAACCAGTTTTCTCGGAAACATTTAAAGTTTATTGTCGGAAAATTTTCTTACATTTTCAAACAATACGTTATTTTGATAAAATATAGTACATCGTTTCTACTATATAGGTTATATCGGTGACCAAATTGATGTCTGCTTGCATGAGATATTTGCTTTTAAAAACATTTTTATGAAGATTCACTTCCATAACTCAATTGCCGCCACCAGGATTTTTTGTGCATCTTCATGCGCCTAAAAGAATGACAGCTATGATATACAATTCATAATTATCTTAGAATTACCTACCGGAAGCTGAACAATGTAAGAAAATAATGATGACTAGTTTGTGGAGTGTAACTATTGGTGGTGTCGCCAAGGAGGTGGAAAAGGAAATTCCGATTTCCGCCATAAAGGTGAGGGATGCCGAGGACGATATTAGGTTGACTAGGCCATACACCCTCAGGATCCCCAGTAGGGATCAGTGGAGGGAAAATGAGGTTGCATTCCAGCCCGCAAGCCTGGTCTGTTTCACCGACGGATCGTGGCTGGAGGAGCAACAATCCTCCGGGGCAGGAATATATATCGAGCGCCTGGGGGTGTGCGAGAGCTATGCTCTTGGCGCATACACCACGGCATTCGAAACAGAGGCGTATGCTATCCTGTCTGTGGCCAATAGACAGGATGTGAAGATGAGTCCCGAGAAATGTGTGTGCATTTGCTCGGATAGCCAGGCAGTCCTCCGGGCAGTCTGCGCGGCCAGAATCAGGTCACCCCTGGTTCAGGAGTGCGCTGACGCCCTCAGAGGGCTAGCCAGGACGAAGGAGGTGCAACTGGTGTGGGTTCCGGGACACTGTGGCGTAGCGGGGAATGAGGTGGCGAATAATCTCGCAAAACTCGGTTCCCGGTGGCCGTTCTGTGGCCCGGAGCCTGCGATAGGCATAAGTAGGAAGACAGTCTCTGTCGTCTTAGACAGGTGGACCGAGGAAGCAATGGAGAGGCACTGGGGGTCGGTTGGTGGCTGCAGGCAGGCGAGGGACTTCGTGGAGGGGCCGGACAGAGATAAAGCTGTCTGGCTACTCGGAAGGAGTCGACCTACGCTTCGCCGCATCCTCGGGGTGCTGACAGGCCACTGCGCCCTTAGAAGACACCTCACATTGATAGGCGTAGAGAGGGATCCCATTTGCCAGGAATGTGGCGAGGATGAAGAAACGTCCTACCACTACCTGTGTGAATGCGAGGCTTTTGGGAGTCTTCGAGCAGAATTGTTCGGATCAAGGACTCTGCAGAGGAATCAGGTAAGTACCGTCCAATTGAAGACCGTCATGGCCTTCATATCGAGGTCGAGGCGGTTTGGCGACGGAACCGAGGAAGAGTAGAGCATGGTTGCTGGGTTGCTGGGGTTGGCAAAAAGGGCCCATTGTGGCCTACTTGCTTGGCGTTGGCCTCCCCACCACTGCTACTAACTATTGGTGGTAAAGAGAACAACTGCTTTTGGGTCGTTGGAGCTGCCAAAAAGACAGTTCATTAATATTTAGACATTTATTTGAAAATGTAACTTTTTAAATTGTATCTTACACAATCACATGCCGATGCTTCTTTGTAAGGTGCATTGCATAACAAATATATCCTACTATTCCTATTCCAGAATAAACATCTGGACAAATTTTAAACCATAAAAACCGCGTGTATGTAGGTTTGGATCACCTGCATTATGAGCTGCCACACGCTAATTAATATGTTAACGCATACAGAATAGATAAACATCTACTTCCCAGTCATAATATCACAGGTGCAATAACTTCTCGGAGCGAAATGCTAAAAGACGTACTATAAATTATACAATTTATTATCTCAACGTCATTAGATTCCTTCGGTGTTTATTATTTATAGTTGTGTATGTGATTGCCACACTTAATTTATTATTTATAGCTTATAACAACTAGCTTGCTGCACCCCTAACGCTTGTGTTTTGCATTATGTTGCATTCAACCTACAAAAATATTTGTAAATTTTCTTTTAAAAAAATCTCTATTGAGATTTCGATTTTGATTTTATAAGCCCCAACTAAACCCCCTAGAACCCATATCCAGTGTCAGTGTTAAGTCTATGAAGTTTATGGTATTGTTTGCTTCTTTTTCCATTGTAAATTTTATGTTGTTGTTGATTTGGTTTCTTTTTCGAGGATATTGTCTATGTTGGTTTTTTGATTGTCGTATATTATTAATATGTAGTCGACGTATCATATCCATTTGATGTTTGGGTCTGTTTCTTTTACGATGGTGTTGATATTATCTTCTAACTGTTGTATGTATATTTCTCCCATGATGCTTTTTTATATTTCAACAACACACCATGAGGGCTTAGAGCCTAAATACTATCGTACCGTGGATGTTGACAAGGACGAAAGAGGCAACTTGTTAATTCTGGACTTGAAGGTTTGGAGGTTCGGAGGAGAAGGAGAAATATGTGCCGGCAAGGAATTCCACAACTTGGAAGTCCTCGGGACAAAAGAGCGGGCATAACAAGATGTTCTATGTCTGATGACCTGGACAGTAAAATGGTGCATTTCCTCTGTTCCCCTGGTGGATCTGTTGGGGGCAGCAGATGGAGGAACTATGGAAGAAATCTCCTCTGAGCAGTGCCCGTGGAGATATCTATAAAAGAGAGAGTGGTCACCAACGGCACCTTGGTGGGCAAGGGATGGCAGCCTTTTGGTGAGGGTAGGGTCACCGATGACACGGATAGCTCTCTTTTGAATGGAGTCCAGGATAGCAAGTGTAGAAGCGGCAGCGGCACCTCAGATGTGGGAGCAGTATTCGAGGTTTGGTCTTATTTGTGAAGTATATAAGGTTGCTTGATAGTGGAGATCCCATTGATAGTCCGTCTGTTTGGATGTCTTCTCAGAAAGGTGTTCTCCATTATTAATAACGGCCCCCCGGAGTAATGTGATAGCTGAATGGAACAAGTATTTGACCTACGCCAGCACTTCCTTATTTGTACTTTAGATGTAAGTAATAATAACGAGCCTTTGACTTCTTGTATAAAGCATACTGTAATACTGTATAAAATTTTTAGACTACTGTTACTATTATAAAATAAGAAGGTATCTGCTATTAGAAGTAATTATTTTAGGCTTTTAGTTTTATTTGGATTAGGGACACATTGATTTTACTAAGAAATGAACAATGCGTCAGAACTTAAAAACAAAACCATACATATACAAATGAATTTCGATTTCGTTGATTAATAAATAAAATAGATTTGTTTTTGTGCCCCGCAAACGCTTCCAGGAAGCAGCAGGGAACTCACACAACAGGATAGCAGAAACAGTAACGGAAGTATCCTGCATGCGGCTGTATTGTGTCCTATTGTGCAGGAAGGGACAAGCGAAACGGATTTTGATTATAATTTGCCAGCACCTGCGCGTGAAGAGGTTGATGTTCTGATGTTTTCCGCGAATTGCGACCCCTCCTGGAAACCCCTTCTAACCGTCTACCTGTCATTTGCTTTGGTTAGTGGTCATGACCTATAAATGTAATCTATTTTATTTATTTATTTAAAAGAACGAAGAGCTAAGGCAAATATTTGCTTATTACATACAGTTAAAAAGTCTGGACGCAGCAAGTGCGTTATGGTAGTGAATTTTCATTTAAATGTTTTTAATAGCAAATATCTGGTTTTTTTTTTAAGAAATCAGGCTTCAAATTTGGTTATCAGTCTAACATATATAGTAGAAACAATGTGCCATGTTTCATCAAAATAACTTTATTGTTTGAAAATGTATAAAAATTTACGAAAGTAAACTTAAGGTGTTCCCGAAAAAACTGGTTTCTTGGTCAACCTTATAGGTTAATAGCAAATTGAGCTATTAAAATTTGAAGCATTTAATGAAAATTCGCTACCATAACGCACTTGCCACGTCCCAAATTATTTTCTTACAAACATGTATTATATTTCGATGGAAAATGCAAAAATGCAATAACATAAGGCGCGTTCGATTAAAAAAAAAGATAATTTGTATCACCAACGACTTATGGGCCACACTTTGATTGTAGAAATGTTTTTTTAAGATATAGCTCAAGACAGCCTATAATTAGTGTATACAATTTTTTTCGTATCTTGTATAATAACGGATATATTGAGCTTTATTGATTTTTTATGAAAATTCTACAAAAATTATATACTATTAAACGATAAACTCTATAGCTACGACTACTGCCAAAGCAAATTTTTTCGCTTAAAAGCGTAAAAACATATAGAAAACATGATTTGGGAACGCTTTTTTTGTGTGTGTCGGTCTGTATGTCCGAACGTACGATAACTTTAGAACGAATTGAGATATCGTGTTCAAATTTGGTATACAGTTAGCACCCGACGAAGGAACGTTTCTGATTTTTAGTGAATTTTCTTTAAAAAAAAATCACTAATGAGGAGATCCCGACTTTTGAATTTTGAAAAAATTTCTTCAAATGAGCGCAAATTAGGCCCCCCAGAAAACATATCCGGGGTCAGTTTCAATTTTTATATGTTTATATATATATATATATATATATATATATATATATATATATATATATATATATATATATATATATATATATATATATATATATATATATATATATATATATATATATATATATATATATATATATATATATATATATATATATATATATATATATATATATATATATATATGTATCACACCGATAACTCAAAAAATAATAGGCCGATTTTGATCAAATTTGGTGAAAAAATTCCTTTTGCAAATGGCTTGGATGAGTTCGTTAGTCAGGAAAATCTGCCCAGGTTTTCCCGGAAAATTTTGTGTTTTCTTTCGAAAAAAATTTATATCTTCGGTACGCAGGTTTACATCCTTATAGGTAAGTTACCTACCAAAATTTAGCTATGTAGGTCAAAAGACAAAAAAGTTATACTTACTTATAACTTAAATCTAATACGGGCTATAGAAATAAAAGGTCTCAAGAAGGATGTTTTACAAACCGTAAAGTCTTAGTTTCAACCGTCATAGTCCTTCATTTTACTAAAATATTTCCAGAAAATTCATTTCAAATAGACCCTTTCTCTGATGCTTGGCAGTAGCCTTAGCTATAGAGTTTATCATTTAATGGTATATAATTTTTGTCGAATTTTCGTAAAAAATTAATAAAGCTCAATATATCCGTTATTATATAAGATATGAAGAAAATTTGTATATATTAATTATAGGGTGTCTTGAGCTACATCTTAAAATAATATTTCTGCAATCACAGGTTGGCCCATAAGTCGTTGGTGATACAAATTTCCTTTTTTTAATCAAACACGCCTTATGTTATTGCATTTTTGCATTTTCCATCGAGATATAATGCATATTTGTAAGAAAATAAATTCTGGACGCAGCAAGTGCGTTATAGTAGCGAATTTTGATCAAATGTTTCATATTTGAACAGCTCAATTTGCTATTAACCTATAAGGTTGACCAAGAAACGTATTTTTTCGGGAACATTTTAAGTTTACTTTTGCAAATTTTTGTACATTTTCACACAATAAAGTTATTTTAATGGAACATGGCACATTGTTTTTACTATATAGGTTATACTGGTAACCAAATTTGATGCCTGCTTTTTTAAAAAAACACACATATTTGTTATTAAAAAGATTTTTATGAAAATTCACTACCATAACGCACTTGCTGCGTCCCGAATTTTTTAGGGTAAAATCGCTGTATTGGGGGGAGTGGGTACTGATTGGTGAAAATTGGAATTGTTTGGTTAAAACTCGGGTAATATGACGTTTCAGGGTTTGTTTATTAAAAAACACATTTGGTATACTGTGCTGAAATTAAATTAAGGGTTGAATGTGTGGGGGTGAAATATCAGTGACAAAAATTTCGAATTTTTTTATGCTAAAACGGCGTAAAAAACTTAAAACATACACAAAACTTGATTCTTGAACAAATTTTTTTTGTCTGTCGGTCGGTCAGTCTGTCGACCTGTACGTCTGTCTGTTAGTAGACGCAATAACTCTTCAAATTTGGTATCCAGTTAGCACCCAGCAAAGGAACGCTTGAAATTGTTTTTGGGTAAGATCGCTTTAGGGGGTAGGGGATAAATGAGTGGTGATTTTGTGAAAACTGAGAGTTTTTTGGTTAAAACTCGAGTAATATCAGAAGTTTATGAGTACCACAATACGAATATTTTCTTGGTGGTGAAGTCGTGGACTCTAAATTCATTTCATGAGAACGTCCTTCGGAGGAGAGTAGATTATCACAGCTATGTGGAAGTTACGATTCAATTTGCAGCACTATATTTAACTGAGAATCATAGCCTTTCGTTATACATGTTAGGGAAGGAGGATCGGGATACGCAATCCTGCGTTACCTTATTGATTAGAGAACAAAATGATTTCACTGTATTAAATATCGTAGAAGCATTAATCAGACTCGGGAATAAACAATCCTTTCATGTTTGCATATAAATTAGCAGGGTACTGTGATGTATGTAGACTCAATCTCGTTCAATTAATCATACGCATTGGTGTCTATCATAATTCCTTAGGCAAATACACAGGGCAAAGAGGAGTTCCTGGAACACTCAGTGCTGCACCTGCATACGCGCCTTGTTATTTGAATATACAAGTTCAATGAGATGATTAAGTTGTGCCATACCAACAGATTCCTGCTGCATCAATATCGCCAGCCCGGCGGCTCGTTTGAACTGCACTTCCGAGTAATTTGACTGTGTGACGTCAATTCCATATACGTAACAAAGAGTACGTTGGAATTTATAGTTGCAGTAGCTTATCATATTTGGCGATAATTCAAAAATTTGTTTATCCCAAGTGTGCTTATCAGTGCTCATCACTGGTTTCAATATTCACTTATTGATAAACATGTTTTTACATAGACGAAAGCCTTGAGTAAATAAAAAGTATGTATGTTGAAAATACAAATCCATTTGAAAACGCTGTCTATCTATATGCCAGTACCAACGTCTCAAAGGTTCAAGGCAAGGCCATTAGTCGGGGAAACGATCGCGAAGGAATAAGTCGTATCATATTAGTTATTGTACTCTATCGCAATTTTGGGTTGTTACTATGTGAAAAACTGGAACCTGTGATGAGCACTAATAAGTACACTTGGAGAACACCCAAATCACCACAACACATATTTCAGAGACCTTACGATCGTTTCGTTGACAAGGTCAACATCTTCAGAGGAAGAAAAATTCAGAGGAAGAATTTTTCTTCCTTTGAAGATGTTGACTTTGTCAACGAAACGATCGTAAGGTCTCTGAAATATGTGTTGTGGTGATTTGGGTGTTCTCCAAGTGTACTTATTGGGTTGTTAGTTTATGCTTAAAATTGTCTTTAAGTTGTCATTGAATTCAGTATATTAATTTGTTGGGGGAGTATTTTTTATTCACGTTCATAATGTAATTATTCCCGAGTTTCGGCACAAAATTGTATTCTTTTACCTTCCGTGGACTCAATTATCGTTTGTATAGTTAGTAACTAACATAAATAATATAAGTTACTACTGAACTTCCCAGGATATAGCTAAATACCGAAGCTAACAGGAAATAATTACGTTATAATCTTTTGTAAGAATATCGGTGAAAACTATCGTACCGTAGGTGTCGACAAGAAGGAAAGGGGCAACTTCTTAATTCTAAACTTGAAGGTTTGGACGTTCGGAGGAGAAGGAAAAACATGTGCCGCGAAGAAATTCCACAACTTGGAAGTCCTCGGAACAAAATAGGGCGCATAACAAGATGTTCTATGTCTGGTGACCTGGACAGTAAAAGGGTGCATTCGCTCTGTTCCCCTGGTAGATCTGTTGGGGACAGCAGGTGGAGGAACTATGGAATAAAGCTTCTCTGAGCAGTGGGCAATGGATGGTAGCCTTTGGGTCAGGGTAGGGTCACCGATGAGACGTACAGCTCTCTTCTGAATGGACTCCAGGATAGCGAGTGTAGAAGCGGCAGCGGCACCACACATGTGGGAGCAGTATTCGAGATTTGGCATTATCTGTGAAGTATATAAGGTATAGAGATTAGCTGGTGAAAAGTATTTGCGAGCCGGGAAGTGGAAACCTAATTTCTTAGCAGCCGCTTCTGCAATTGATGTGACATGTTGGTGCCAATTGAGATTTCGATCCACAGAAATGCCAATAAGTGAAAAGGACTTATTACTTTGAATAACTTGGTTGTTCATTGAGATGGGTCTAGGGCTGGTGTATCTCTTATGAGATAAAAAGCAAGACTGAGATTTGGTGGAGTTGAACTGTACAATATTTCTACTTCGCCAGTCTAATATTTTTTGGAGATCCACAGGGACAGAACCCTCCATAAGTCTGCGATCCTCATCTAATTGGACTAAAGAGACAGGCTTAGAATATTGTATATTTGAGTGGATGGTGCTGTCGTCCGCGTAACTGTGAACTGGGTTGGATGTGCTAGAGAAGAGGTCATTGATGTGGAGAAGAAACAAAGTAGGGGCTAAAGCTGAACCTTGGGGAACTCCTGCATTAATTGGATACAGTTTAGCGGCCATCCACGACAACAGAAATGCTCCGGTTAGAGAGGAAATTTGCTGTCCAGGTACAGAGTTTTGGTGGTAGGCCATAGGCCGGAAGTTTATTAAGCAGCGCTGCGTGCCAGACCTGGTCGAATGCTTTGGATATGTCTAGAGCGACAATCTGGGATTCACCGTGTGGTTCCATAGACTTGTTCCAAGAATGGGATCAAGTTTCAAGACCGTGTCATCTCTGGGTTTGGCGATCAAAATTAGCCACCAAATTCGTGCGATCTAACGCCTGTGGACTCCTTTATGTGGGGAATACGTGTAGGAAAAGGTGTATGCGAACAAGCCACAAACAGTTGAGCATATAAAAGAAGAGACACGGCAAGTTATTGGCAAAATTGAGCAACAGTTAGGCGAGAAAGAATGACCCCTATGCCAGAGGTTTCAACTATTCCTCTTTACGTTAAAATATAAATATACGCTTAATTCAACAACAAAAAATCTTGAAAATTAAATCTGGCGCTAAATGCATAAACAAGGAAAAAACCTACCCACAAAGGGTGAGTTTGTATAACATTCTGCAGATTCAGACACATGGTAAAATAAGTGTGCCTTTTTTGTGTAAATTGTAAGAACGATTACATATTTTTATTTGCGTTATTGTGTATAAACACAATGAAAGTCATATCATTAATTAGAAAAAACGAGGCTAATAAAGAATGGTTCTTAAAAAGATGACATGCTAAATTTGAGTGAAAAGTGAATACGAGAACTCCTGTCATGTATCCTTGGAACTGTACGGGTATGTTCAATACAGCGTGACGAAGTGGGCCTAACCAAGTAGGCAGAACTTCATTTTATAATTATCTTTTATTTATCTGATCTCCAGCTGCACACCCCACGTACTCGATGCTACAATGAGATCAAGTTTTAATTATCAACACAACAATTTATATCGAAATCCATTTCATTTATGTACATATAGGCATCCACAAAAGAGAGTAAGAGAGATAGGGATAACATGATAAGAATAATGGTTTTGGTTTTGTTCTTTTTACAAAGCTTGTTCTAAGTAGCGAGTCTAATTGTATACAGTGGCATACGATAATTAAAATTTCTGGAATTAATGAAGGAGATATGAAGCAGAATGACTAAGCTATCGAATTAGGACAGTGCATTTCTGGATTACATTATATATTCTATAATAATTACATACATAATATTGTTTTCAGTATTTTCGTGTTTATTTAGAAATAATAATAATAATAATAATAATAATAATAATAATAATAATAATAAATAAATAAATAAATAAAAAGCAATGGCGGGGAGCAAATGAGGCTAAATCATCTGCTGTATATGGATGATCTTAGGCTAATGACCTCCACAAAGAACCACCTGGAACAACTCCTTAAAATCGTGGAAGGGTTTTCCAGAGATATTGACATGCTGTTTGGGCTTGCAGAACGGCCAGCAAATTGCCTCGATGGATGTGGAGGAGTGTTATAACTGGGAATACACCAAGCGAGGAAAATAAACCACTCGGTAATGAAGAACGATCTGACAAATGAGTTTACAAAACGAGTAAAGCAGATGGTGCGATCACATCTTAACAGCAAGAACCTGACTAAAGATTACCTGACTGGATACATACGCATGTTCTGCACTTAGCTACTCCTTTGGGATTGTGAACTGGAGTAAAATGGACATCGAAAATCTACAACGGAAGGTGCGAACACTCCTAACAAAATCCAAAAAGCATCATCCCCGTAGTGCTATCGAGGGAGTAACCCTACGTAGACACCAAGGTGGAAGAGGAGTGTTGGATATTGGTAAACAGTTGGAGCAGCAGATAGTGAACCTGCGTACATATTTCCATCAGAAGGCGCTTACTTCTGAACTACACCGTGCCATATGCGAGGAAGATGATTTAACACCGCCACAATTAAAAGAAAGTGAAATACAAAGTCACCATCGGACTGATCAGGACAAGCTGCAATCTTGGATGCAGAAACCTCTCCATGGGCGACATCTGACTGAGACCTCCCAGGCACTTGTCGACAAACTGGCGGAGAACTACTGGTTGGTGTCCGGACAGATGTTTCCGGAGACAGAGAGGTTTTTGCTGGCCATACAAGATCAGGTCATCTCAACAAGAAACTACCTGAAGTATATAGTTGGAGATAATTCGGTCCAAAATGACAAATGTAGATTTGGGTGTCAGTCATCAGAGACTATCCAGCACGTCACCGGAGGATATCAAGCGTTTGCTGCAATAGAGTATAAAGATAGGCGCGGCGCAGTTGCTAAAATACTTCATCAAGAACTGGCTCTGAAACTGGGACTTTTAAATCTTAGTAAGGTGCCCTACTATGGATACACTCCTGAGTCTGTTCTGGAGAACTCGGGATACAGGTTGTACTAAAATCGGACCGTGGTCACAGATCAACGAGTTGCCCACAACATGCCAGATATAATAATAGTGGATAAGTCCTACAACCAAGTAAGTTTTCTGTATAACTTTAATGAAACTTGTAAAACAAGTTTCTTTTAAAGAGACTTAACTATCTACAGGTATAGCAAAATTTAGTTCTTTAGCTTCATAGAAAATTGAGTTTTGGGTATTTTTGTCAAAAGGCGCTAGAACGCAAGATTTTTTTGTCAATAGAGAGATACCGATGGTAATACTTTCGAAAGAATTCTTCAAATGTGCGTGTACTGGGGGGACCTAGAAAATCGATCTTGAAGGGCTGTGTAACTTATATATATATATATATATATATATATATATATATATATATATATATATATATATATATATATATATATATATATATATATATATATATATATATATATATAATATGCCTTATAATAACAGCGTGCAATTCTTGTGAAAATTCATTACTATAACGCACTTGTTGCGTCCTGAATTTCTTTTCATTTAGTTTGGTGGCACAATAAACACTTTGTTCAGTATGAATGCGTTTAAAATATTCCAAACACTATAATAAGGAGCTACGAATGTTTAAATGAACGAAAAGTACTTTCAGTTAGTAGAAATTATTATAAACAAAATGGGGTCACAGTGACCCCACGTCACTAGTTACGTTAAAATGAAACCACCTCGCCAGTTAATTGGCACCAACATGTTACATCAATTGCAGAAGCGGCTGCTAAGAAATTGGGTTTCCTCTTCCGGGCTCGCAAATACTTTTCACCAACTAATCTCTATACCTTATACACTTCACAAATAAGGCCAAACCTCGAATACTGCTCCCACATCTGGGGTGCAGCAGCCGCTTCTACACTCGCTATCCTGGACTCCATTCAAAAGAGAGCTATACGTCTCATCGGTGACCCTACCCTCACCCAAAGGCTTCCATCCCTTGCCCACCGACGTGCCGTTGGTGACCTCTCTCTCTTTTATAGATATCTGCACGGGCACTGCTCAGAGGAGCTTTCCTCCATAATTCCCCCACCTGCTGCCCCCAGCAGATCTACCAGGGGAGCAGAGCGAATGCACCCTTTTAATGTCCAGGTCACCAGACATAGAACATCTTGTTATGCCCGCTCTTTTGTCCCGAGGACTTCCAAGTTGTGGAATTCCTTGCCAGCACATGTTTTTCCTTCTCCTCCGAACCTCCAAACCTTCAAGTCCAGAATTAACAAGCTGCCTCTTTCCTCCTTGTCAACACCCACGGTACGATAGTATTTAGGCTGTAAGCCCTCGTGGTGTGTTGTTGACATAAAAAAAAAAAAAAAAAAGGTTAAGTAGCTCCATACGTAGGGTATCGGTCTAAAAGCTAGTGGGGTGGGGGTTAGATGTAAAAATATTAACCCATGAACCGCTGTTTTAACAATCTATCTGCGAACATTTAAAAATATGATATATTCATCACTGTGAATCGTCCCAGATAACGACAATTTGGAACCCAAAACTGTGCCTTGTAGTATACTCGCCTATAAATATTCCACGAAGATAAGATATATTTTTAGAGAAATCACTTTTCTTAACAAAATAGCATTGTATTTTACGAATAATATTCACTTTTGTGCCCATTTCTCGGTGCTGTTAAACATCCCATGTAATGTCGCTATATACCATAAACAAGAGAACATTAAAATGCCCCGTTGCTGTGTTTTATATTGCCGTCTTATAATAATTGTTGTTGTTGTTGTTGTTCGAATTATGGCTGTGGCTTTTTGCCATTAGCTCATTTTTCCAGTTTAGGAGGTATAGTCAAATATTTCCAGACCAGCCGATAACTGATACCGATTGATAATAAACAATAGTGTCGGATCACTCTATGTAATGATATATACATTTTTATCTTTCCCATCCATACACCCTATCATACAACATACTTCTCAATAAATGTTTGATATATAATATATACACATATATAGACACAATCATACACACATATGACATATGTACACACAAATATATACACACATTTTTTTTTTTTTTTTTTTTTTTTTTTTTTTTTTTTTTTTTTTTCCATTTTTATTTATTCAGGATTGCACAGGGGACACATGTCTTCGTGCCAAGGGGTCTATCATGGCAACTTTATAGACAAACAGGAAGACCTCTATAAGAATAGGAGAACATAAAGGGATTGAACACTGGGAATATCTACCTAAACTACCTTAATTCTATCCTACGTCTAAATATATTTATCATAATTTTAAAGCCAACCTGTGCACGTGGTCTATTAATACTTTATATAATGCTATATTTTTCATCTCTAGTATTTGTGTTATGCAAAATGGTTTTTGTACTATATTTAAGTTGTTAATATATTCTATAAAAATTTCAATAATGTTATATTTATTGGTACATTCCAACAAAACATGCTGCGCGTTTCCTACTTCCCCACATGCACAGGTTGGCTCATCTGAAAGGCCTATTTTATATTTATGGCTTGGGAATAAAGCATGGTTGAACCTTAACCTACATATTATCGTTACAAAATTTTTTTCGTAATAGCAATTTCTAAACCATGGTACCCTAGGTATCGTGGGCTGAATATCTCTGTAAAACTTTCCTTTTGTCTCTCTGCTGTATTGCTCCGCCCATAATCTATTACTATATTTGAGACCTTTCGACAAAAAATCTTCAAGTGGACAGAGATACTCAGTCGACTGACCCTCTTCCAAAGCTTTTTTTGCTAACCTGTCTACAATTTCATTGGGTACAATGCCACAGTGGCCCTTAATCCACATAAATCTCACCACTTTGTTGTTAAGCATTAGAATATGTAACCACTTGGCAAGTTCACCAAATAAATAGTTGTTACAAATATGACTATTGAAGTTTTCTATTTTTTGTAGTACACTTTTGCAGTCTGTAATTATTACTATATAATTGTCGTTGCTGTCGGTGGCATACTTCAGGGCTTCTATGATAGCTATCAATTCTGCTGTGTAGTTAGACATATTTTTGTTCAATTTAAAAATTTTTGAATTTTCGTCTTGGACTGCAAAATAGGCACATGCTGTTTTTTCGTCAGTTTTTGATCCATCTGTGTATATCAGACAGCTATTTGGTGGTACTAATTTACTAATGTCTTCCTGGAAGATGTTGTTTCTTAACGGCTGGGCTATGTATGAGTAATCTGGCAGGTAGTCAATTTGTACATTTTGCAATACTTCATATTTTATATTGTAAAACGGCTGCGTATCGTAGGTGTACATATCGGGCTTTACTTTGAGTGCAGACAAATATGCTTCTACTGTAAGTGGGATTGCTTTTTGACTCCAATAACGATGTCTTGCTGTGAGCTTGTGTAATTGGTCCAATTTGAGTAGGATTGGGCTGTTTTTTGCTTGTAACTTTAATATAAATCTTATTGCTATCATTTTTCTTCTGAATTGAAGAGGCATCTCACCACATTCGGCTAGCAAATTATTAACTGGAGTGCTTTTTAGTGCACCTAATGCCAACCTTAAGCATTTATTTTGGATGGTACTGATTTTATTGAGGTGGGTTTTCGCCGCTTGGTCATAGAGGAATGAGCTGTAATCTAACATGGCTCTAACAAATGATCTGTATATCATTAAGGCTACATTTGTGTCAGCGCCCCATCTTGTGTGACACACCATACGAAGTATATTTATTGCTTTCTCAGTTTTTGTCGTTAGATGTTGAAGATGATCCCTCCAGAGCAGTTTTTTATCCAAAAACACCCCTAAAAAGCACACCTTATCCTTAATGGGGTAATCAGTGTTGTTAACAGTGACCGTAGTGGGCAGTGGCTGTCTCTTGCGCGTAAATATACATAGCTGAGTTTTTTTGGTTGATATGTTCATGTTGTTGTTGTTCGTCCATTGTTGTAGTTGCTCTATAGCTTTTGTAACTTCTTGGATTCCCCTATCTATTTCGCAGTTGGTGTCATAAATGCATATATCGTCGGCAAATTGTAATACTTGTATGTTGATATTGTTGCTTATGTCATGTGTATAGATCAAATATAAGAGAGGACTGATTATACTGCCCTGTGGTACTCCTCTTGACGTGCTTCTGGGAGTGATATTTTCATTTGCTGTTAGAAGATGTATTTTTCTGTTTAAATATAATTTTATAATTTTACGGGCAAAGTTTGGTTCTATTCCCAAGTATATCATCTTATCATACAATAGGCTTAAGTTTATATTATCATAAGCGTTTTCTATGTCGATAAATCCTGCCACTGTTGATTTTGTGTTGGTGAATGAAATGTTGATATCTGTGGTAAACTTTGTTAGACTTTCTGCAGTGGAATATCCCTTTCTAAAGCCAAACTGATTTGGAGATAATTTATGGTTTTTTCCCAGCCAAGTCTCTAGTCGTCGTTTGATCATTCTCTCCAACGTTTTTAGTACACAGGACGCTAACGATATTCCCCTATATGACTTGGCTAAGTTGGGATCTCTAAATGGTTTCAAAAATGCCATAACCAGATATGTTTTCCAGCTTTCTGGATATTCTTCTGATAGCCATATTTTATTTATTACGTTTAGTAATAAATCCTTAGCTATTTGGGGTAGTTGGTACAACATAGAGTAATGTATGTTATCTGCCCCTGCAGCTGTGTTGTTGTTATTCTTAAGACTAAGGTTTAGTTCTTGCATGGTGAATATTTCGATGTTAATATTGGATATTGGACCGCCTCCAAATGAGTTTTCTTCCACCCAAGCCGGTGCTTGTAGCTGCATAAACTCTATCATCCAATCGTTGTTCAAACTTCGGGGTATGTTGTCTGTTTGCACGCCATTTATACATTTTATTGTTTTCCAGATTTCCTTTATTCTAGTGTTTCTATTAAGTGTACTACAAAAGTTTTGCCAAGTTTTTCTTTTATTATCTAAAATTACTCGTTTTGCTATTGCCGCACATTTCTTATATTCTATAAAATTTTGCATTGTAGGGTTAAATTTATACGATTGTAATGCTACTTTGCGTTTATCAATTGCTATTTTACAATTTTCGTTCCACCATGCTTTATTAAATTTTGTTTTTTTTGCTTTATTCACTGGAATAGTTTCAGAAATTATTAGATTTAGATTTTGAAGAAACTCTTCATAGCCTATGTTTGTATTTATTTCTAAGGCATTTTTTGCAAATTGCTCTGTTTTTTGTTTGTATTGTTCCCAATTAGCTTTTTTAACATTCCATTTTTTGTTTGTTATTTTGTTTTCCGAGGAATCTACGCTACTATTTGTATTATCTATAAAAAACTTATACTCAATAACAAAATGATCCGACCCTAATGTTTCATTTTTTACACTCCATTCAATATTTTGAGCTAAAGCGTTTGAAGTTATTGTTATATCAACTGCAGACCTGGAAATACTATTTGGCTTAGTCATACGCGTTTCTGCACCTGTATTAAGATAAGTAAGTTGATTATCATCAATGGCTGAAATTAAGTTTTGGCCATTTAAGTCTGTACTGGTACTTCCCAACGCTGTATGGTGGATATTGAAGTCGCCCCCTAGAATAAATGGTTTTTCTAAGCTTCTAAAAAAGGTATCCCATTGAGTAACTGAAATTCTATTTCCAGGTTTAATATATATTGAATAAAAATTAACGATCTTGTTACGATGTAGTTTAATTTTTGCACCTACGCACATTATGTTATCCACAAAATAAAACTGGTTAATTTGAGTAAAGGCAAATTTATTTGATATTAGTAGCGCTACGCCACCATATCCATCTGCCCTATCTTTTCTAAGTATACTATATCCTGACAATTTAATATTGAATGTAGATTTTAACCATGTTTCACTAAGCAGTGAAATATCAATACAGTTATCAAATAGATATCTTTCAAAGCTGCCCTTGTTTGACATTAAAGACCTACAATTCCATTGCATTATTTTCAGCGCGAATATGTATTTTGGGTTTGTACGATACGTGATATATCTAGTCTAAGTTTATCTAACAGCTCTTTGTCTAATGGGTTACCTGTGCCAATGTTTTTTAGTGTTTCTATAAAAAAAGATACCAGTTTTTCAGTTTTATCTTCGTCTTTTGGTAGATTATATCTAGGGGGTATGGGATTTATGATTGGTGTTGTTCTGAATGTTGTTGGCGCCACAATTTCTTGATGTTGTTGTCGTATGTTTTCCATTTTATTTTCGTGCAGTATATCTGTACGTTTGCGTTTTACTACAGGTTGTGGATAAAACTGAGAGTTTGCTTGTGAATGCGTAAAAGAATTTGGAAAAGTATAATTTGTTGCGGGAAGTTTGGCATCACCGTTGACTGAAAAATTATCTACGTTAGTTACATGTGATTTTGTTACTTTTGCGTAACTTTGTGAGTATTGTGTTGATGCTTCTTTATACGATTTATTTTCCGTGCTCATTATATTTTTGATGGATTTTTGTTTTTGAAATTCTGGGCAACTATTTCTGTCAGTGGCCTTATGTGGTCCCCGACATATAACACATACCGGTGTCCCTGTATGTGTGCACTGATTATTACTATGTTCTTCTCCACAGTTTCCGCACCTTTCTTTTCCTCTACATTGTGTGCTAACGTGGTTATAGCGTAAGCATTTCATGCATTGTATGACCCGTCTAATGTAAGGTTCTACCTCGAAAATGATTTTTTCTATCGACACTTTTTTTGGCAAATATTGACCTTGAAAAGTAACTAGAATTGACTGTGTTGGAACGTATAAAATCTGATCACCATTTTGAACACGCCTGTTCATTCTTCTAACACTAGAAACCTGAAAATTTTCGCCTATGCGCGGTTTTATTATGTTGCATAATTCGCTTTCTTGGATATCTAAATCTACTTTTTTAATTACCCCCTGCCTTTTTGTTAAATACTGAGGTATGTAAGCGTAATAATTTTTATTTTTAAGAATTTCTGAATTTACTAGGTTATTTGCACTTTTTCCGTTATTAAGTTCTAATCTTATTTTGTTCAGGCCTACACTAACTATCGATTTAATGTCTTGATCTATTTCAGGTACTGAATTACGTATAATTCTCGAAGTCGTTATGATATGACTTTTACCTATATTTCCATTGTTATTTTGAATATATACAATGTACGGACCGCTATGCTTGTTATCATAAAAATTATCCACAACTTTATACTGTTTATCGACCACTGTAGTCGGCTTATCGCTTATTGGATTTTTACATATATTTTCATTTACATTTTTATTTGAAGTTTCTACTAATGAATTAAAAACTTCACTTACCAAATCCTTATTGATATTATTTGAAACTTTTTTTTCGCCTATGGCTTTATTTTGATTTTCTGTTCCTACCTTATTAGTTTCGTAATTCATCTCTATATCCTGGGACATTTCTTGTGTTTTTTCATACCAATCTGTTTTTGCAGGATTAGATTCTAATCTTCCGCGATCAGGCGGTTCGCCTGTTTTATTTGTATACATTTTCACTTAAAAACACCAAAACACTTCGTATTTTAACACGATTTTCACTACGTATTCGCTTAACTACCGTTCACCTCGAACGCCGGCTGCCGAATGTCTTATAATAATTAACTTTATCCCCATAAAGGTCAAGTGAGAATTATAACAATGCTTAGATCACACACGACAAATGTTACGTGCATCTATGTCAACTGACGGCAATGGCCCTTTGACTCTACCTCTCTTTCTATCGCCTCTAACTCACTCGCTCGACAAGAGAAGTCTTGTTCTCGTTCTGCAAGTTCACTGTTTTTAATTACTTCCCTGTAATTTATGTTCGTTCTCATCAACTATCAACTATATCATACGTTTCTTTTCCGTGAATGCTTGATTTTTGTACACTTATATTTATAGGCAGACTGCAGTCATATTTTGATTGTCAAAGTTACCGTGGTGAATGCCAGTGTTAATAGTGCCGCCAATTGAATCATAACCACAGAACACCCCATATAGAAGAAAAACGCCAATGCTGACGTTTTGAACAATATTACAGCGCCTCTTGCGGATGCGATGAATTTTAGTCACACGCGGGAAATTTGATTTCATTTTCATTTAGCAAATCCAAATAAATTCTATTTAATTTTATACCACTGCCAGTAAAGAGGCTAAATTAGTCAAATATTTTTTTTTAATGATTTTTATAGTGAAAGCAAAACAAGTTATGTTTTAATAACACACATACGCCTGTTTTTAGCTTTGCAATCATAGGAAAAATTAATTGGCAATTTGCACCTTCTAACACTTGCAGCTTCAGGTTTTACTATCCATATGATTAATGGAAAATGAAACAAGATAAAATACACTGGTGTTTTATTAGAACAGTATTAATATTACATTTATTTAAAAACCATTTTAATTCTGAAAGTAAGATGAAGTATAGATGGCCATTCCTTATCGATACATAGGTATATTACAGCAGTCTGGTGCTTGTACACTATTACATTTATATGCTCACATGACCACAATGTATGGCAAGGTTGGTTTTGCCTTCTTTTAGGGTATGTATAAATGACGTCATATTGTCATTTATTAGAAAAACATTTGTGTACCCTTTAATTTCCTTCTTTATTTAAAATGACACTTGGTAATATTCATCTGACAACAGTGTACACTATCAGGCTTTCTGGTCGCCTTCCGAATCCACCCGATCCATTGTTTACTTTCGAGATATTGTATAAATAGAAATAGAAATTTTTAATTTTTATTTGCACTTTAAAATATATGAATACTTACTCAAAGGAAGATGTAATATGGGAACAGCAGTTCTTTTCAGGCCTCTTCTCATTTCAGGTACTTTATTCTCATCAACGAAATGACGATCACAAACATAAACTCTATCATAAATGGCTTGTGGATATAAACCAAGCATCTTAGGGCTTTGTACAGCTTTCACCCAGTCATCAAAATGGTCTTCTGATGATTTCAACGAAAAATGATGTCTTTTGCTAAATATTTCCAGGCACCCCGGAACACATAACAATAAATCGTTTTCTTGGATGGTATCATATTTATAACCCACAAAGCTTCTGAAAGAAAACGTTATTTACTTATAACCTATGAACTACTAAAACGTTCTAAACTTGCCTGAAAACTAAAACAGTTGTAATTATGTTTCACCAAAACACCTTGAACTATGAAGTCACCTTGCTTCTTTGATAAGAAAACTGAAAATAGAATTGAGATTACATTATTGTTTAAACACAAAGCTTATGATAACGATCATATTTTGATTCACAAAAAAAAACGCACCTTTAAAACACAAAACCGACGAACAATGAAAACACTGTAAAGTATCCACTAAAAGTTAATATAGTTAAAACTTAATTAAAAGAAACGTTTAGCAACAAACTTGTATTATAATTATACAATGAAAGAACTAGAAGCGAACAAAAACTTTTTTTGCATTCAAAACATTTGAATTTTGAATGAATGATAAAATGGCGCACTGAACAGCTTGTTCAGTAGAATTGTAGGACTGCTAGCGACATCTACTATATGCGATGTCCGAACTAGAGCCCTAATAAAGTCCAGGTTAGCTCCATTTAGGTGAAACTTCTATAGAGAGTGTTCTGTGATCATAACTTTCACATAGTTGTGATAATCTACTCTGCTTAGAAACACATTCTCGTAACATGAATTTAGGGTCTATAACTTGACGACAAAGAAAATATTTGTATTCCTTTGGCAATAAACTTCTGAAACGTTATATTTATTACTCTACTTTTAACGAAAAAATTTCAATTTTCACCAAATCACCCCTCATTTATCCCCTACCCCGATCTTACCCAAAAACAATTCGAAGCGTTCTATGGTCGGGTGCTAACTAGATACCAAATTTGAAGATGATATCTCAATTCGTTCGAAAGTTATTGCCCCTACAGACGTACATGCCGATCGACCGACCGCCAAAAAAAGTTTCGTTCCAGAATCAAGTTTTCTATATGTTTTGAGACGCCTAGTCAACCTCTAGTTTAATTTTAGCACAGAACACCAGATCTTGGATGAAATTAAAAGTTTTCTAACAAACAAATCCTGAAACATTATATTACCTGAGTATTAACGACAAAATGTCAATTTTCACCAAATCGCCCCCATTCATCTGCTACCACCTGGAGCGATTTATTTATAAAAATAACATTATAGCATCTTACGAAATTTCTGTAAGTACAAGTGAATTACTAGAAACGTATTAATAAATTATTCGGTACAAGTTGGGCACCCTTTTTTCTGATGCTGTAAACATATGAATGTGTTGCACATCGCGCACTTACTCCTGGATTTTCGGTCTTACCTCCTGGGACAGAAAGTGCATCTACCCGTGTTAGTATCGGACCTTGTTGGTACTTCTACTGTATGGGCTATTTTCAGTACATTTCGTATAGTCTGACTGAGTTCACATCTTAAAGTTACTGTTTCCAAACGACTTTCCATGAGGTCTCGCCAAATCCAGTGCAAGTTTTTTTCAAATATGTTCTTCTGTTGGTTACAATTTCTTTATTTGGCGCATTAGAACCACGTAAAAGAACCATAGAGTTATACCCGACTATATTGAGCAAATTTTATAACAAACATAATGGCCAACGACATGTTTTTCTACCAACAGAATAAGTGTGACACAGTTGGTCTAAAGTGTCCACTCCTTCTTTTGTTGAACTATAAAATTGTATAATTTCTGGTAATTTGGTCTTATTCGGTTCGTCACCTCTTTCGTGCATTGTTGAGAGCATTATGACCATTTGCTTCTTAGTCTTTGGGGGACACAATGAAAGTAGTGTAAGTTCGCCACTATAGCAGAACATGGCGGAATTTATCTCCCTCTTCTTTAGATCTAAAAATGACTGAGGAATCTCCTTTTTATTTTTCCTCATAATGCCTACCACTGTAATCTTTTTTTCCAAAAGATTCTTTGCTGTTTGAACAGACGTGAACCAATTGTCCATAGTCAAATTTCTGTTTGTTCCCTAAATTAAGCTAGAATCTTCAATATTGAACCATAGTAACACCTATGTAAACGCACCGTGGGTACTAAATTAAAGAAAAATAACATAATGAGCTACGCGGGTAACTACAAATTTGTTCTAAAAAACCTTTTTTATTGTTTATTGGTTGCAAAAACTGGATGGGTTGGCTAAAACAAAACCATGCAAGCAATCAATAAGGAAAAATATCAGAATGAAAAATAAAATAATGAAATTTGTAACACGATTTTTTAAGAGACTTGCAGTACTTACATTTTATATCTAAGACCAAATTTTAATTTTCTAGCTCCATATAAAATATAAATTTGTCAAATAATAGCTAACTGGGACTCTAAAACCGATCTCCAAGGTCCATTTAAATTTAAAGAATTAGTTTTAATAATATATCTTAGTAATATTAATGTTTTTCCTTCTCCTCCAAATCTCCAAACCATGAAGTACAGAATTAACAAGTTGCCTCTTTCCTCCTTGTCGACATCCACGGTACGACAGTATTTAGGCTGTGAGCCCTCGTGGTGTGTTGTTGATATATATATATATATATATATATATATATATATATATATATATATATATATATATATATATATATGTATGTATATATATATATATATATATATATATATATATATATATATATATATATATATATTCTTATGAAAATTCACTGCTATGACGCACTTGCTGCGTTCTGAACGTTTTTCAATAGTGGTTTCTAATGCATAGTGTTTTAAACGGACTTAATTGTTAACAAATTAAAAAAAAAACTAATACAAACTGGGTTTTATTTTACTGCTTGCATTATTTAAGGAATTGAACATGGCTATTGTTGAACAGTCGGTTCTTTTGTTCTGCAAAATGGAACCTGCAGGCAACAATAACACTCTTGTATTGTTGGCTCATGCAGAATCCTGACAAGTTTCCGTCACAGCGGAGTGGCAGTACAATACCTTCTTAACAACTCTGTAATCTGTAGTAATATTCAATATTCAATAAAGTTCGAACTCCTTACAACTGATTTTCCATTACCGCAGGACAATTGTCAGACAGAAGAGCGAAGATAACCGCCAAGTTGCAGGCGCTGAGTTTGCACCAAAACAAGCAGTGTTGCCACATGATACAATATGTTATGTAGTTTTTTAATTTTGTTGCATAAGCCAGTTATCTTTCGAACAACTCGTTCTATCAAAAAATCACGCCCCCACCCCTAGGGGTGTTAGTGATGTCTTATGCCGGGTCCAGACCAAGCAGACAAAAAGTGAACACGATTTTGAGACAAAAACACGACAAAATTGCGACAAAATTTTAGGTATTCGGACAAGACAAAATTGAGACAAACTGTCCACACCACAAGGACAAATGTGCAACAAAATTCAGTTGTTGCGAATCGGTTGTTTAACCATGTGGCGTTTCCACAAGGAAGACAATTAAAAAAATTAAGATTTATTGCTAGCCGCCAGTTGTTATATCTTTCTCTCCTCGCAAACGTTTTTGGATGAGACCAAGCTTAAAAAAGCGAGAAAGTTATTCCATAAATAAATTGTTAGTTCAGTTACGTGAGGATGATATTGGACTAAGTGGTGAGATTCGTTCAAGCTTTAAGAATTTTCTAAGAATGTCCACTGAAGATTTTGAGAATGTGATGTGCCTTGTTGGTCCTGCAGTTGCCAAAAGACATACTAACTACAGAAATGCTATAAGTGTAACAGAATTCTCTCTGTACAATTCTATTAATTTGCAAGTATTTTCTGTGTTCCACTTTTTTCCCCCGACATATTTCGCAAAAACACTAGTACTCCACTACACAACAACACATCACAACTAAATATGTGTGATTTTCCACTGATTTATTGGTTTCCTACTTTTGTCAGCGCACACCGTCGCCACTGCGCCGACAACTTGTCGTAAAATATGCAGACAAAACAGAGACCCTTTGATCTTTACTGACGCGAGACAGGACTCGCAAGTGTCTCCGAATTTGGAAACAAAAGAAAAATAAGACAAAAATGTTTCAAAAATGTATCGAATTTAACGCCACTATGTCGCGAAACATGAATTTCTTTGTCTTGTCCCGGCATTACCCCCCACAGCAATTTATCCAGATAGAGAGTCATATGTGTACCAAGTTTGGTTGAAATAGCGCCAGGTGTTCCAGAGTTATATTGGATTCATTAGTTATGTCTTTTTTGATCTATCGATCTATATCTATACCAGATGTTTTTCAAAAGTGGCTCCCCAATAACTTTCTTCTTTGAGCCAAAAAAAATATGAGATTTGGTATGTTAGTATGTGACACAAAGCCAGATTGACGTATTCAGTTGTTTTCGGTCACTTCCGGTTTCACCGGAAATGTCTGCAAGTTTTGATTTTAAAATTGCACCTCCGGAATTTTTTGAGAGAAAATTACATTCTAAATACAATGACATCTCATATGTTCACTTTTGACATTTTCCCTTAAAAAATAATATTTTAAATTTCGATCCATTTTTCCACGGCTTCTTGATTAAAAAATAATGGTTTTAACATAGTTTTTTGGGGTGTCACAACCAAAATATACATTGGATGTTCAACAAGGTAAACGCTCTCCTAATGATTCTAGTGCTCATTGAGAATGGTTGTGAGGCCGAAACAGCGTCTCCATGTCTAAGCTTAATTAACTATCGTCTGTGGAGTTTCACATAAGCGTTTTTAGCAAATTCTTATTTTTTTTATCGCTAAAAGAGAGGTATCGATGGTGAGACTGCAAAAAATGAGCAATAATTTGGGCCCCTAGAACCCGAAACCAAGGTCTGTTTGATTATATATATATATATATATATATATATATATATATATATATATATATATATATATATATATATATATGGATGGATGGATGGATGGATGGAAGGATGGATGGATGTCTCCACCCGATAACTCAAAAAGTAATACACCGATTTCGTTGAAACTCGGCAAGTACGTTTCTTTTACTAATAGCTTGGATGAGTTCGTTAGTCATCCCGATCAAACCAGTTTTTTAATCTTTCTTTGCAAAAAATAACAAAGCTATTTTGATGAAATTTGGGAGATATGCTGTCAAGGTTATAATCTTACTACATGTCAAAATTCAACACTCTCGATTTGTATAAAAGTAAGTTATTCAAATTTGAAGCATTTAATAAAAATTCGCTGCCATAACGCACTTGCTGCGTACCGAACTTTTTTTAGATGTTCACTAAAAGCCAAGAAAAACAATTAAAATTTGTACATGTTTTCTTCTAATTTTAATTTATTTTTATTTATAAAAAGTAAATATACATACGTAGGAACTCTAATTCGATTAGTTGACTCGATATAATTTTCTATTCACTTTTTCTAAATATTTTTATATACAGTGGTGTACAAGATACTCAAAATGAAAATTAAATAATCTGTTTAGAATACGGGGTTAGTCGGCAAGGCTGGACCAACCACAGAGCGAGAAGTAAATGTTTGTCACACATAAACGGAAAAAAATTGGTAATGTTTAAATGAGGATTCTCGAATTGATGCAACACTTTGCATAGAATGTCTTTAGCAAGGTCTCACATTTCTGTCTCAGCTGTTACTCTTGTTCGTTGACTAAGATATTTGCAATTCATCTTTTCTGTGATATGTCAGTTTTGTTTTATTTACCATTTGACTATAATATATCCCTGTCGTATCTTAATTGTTTTTACGTTACATTATCTCCATGTACTGTTATGTATGAATCACTACACAAGTATGCATTCGCTATCCGATATTTAATTTGTTATCGGAAATTGTCGCAAAAATACCAGTTTGACATCAGTAGACGTCACACTTTTTAGTTTGATTTGGCAACACTGGACATATATAATATACAGCATATCGAAGTGTATTCAGCAGAATATTATGCAGTTCCACGAGTGTGACCGATCTGAGACACTGAATTGCTTTTCTGAGAAAGCTTTGCACATGTTAGAACATTCAAAATCGACGACCGTGTTGAATTTCGCCATCCTTGCATATATGTTGCCTTATATACATACACATATACCCATATGTGCGATAGGTTATGTCCTGAAAGAAATATGGCTTGAGCTGTAATTCATATCTAAGAACAAACATTTAGAGCTTTATTTGTATGCGAATAAATTCGACACAGACGGTTGATATATGTAGAAGGTTATGCTTTAAGTCAACATTTTCAGGTTTGTTATGGAAGTGTAGGCATGGTAAAGCAGAAATTTGCATAAGGGCACATACTGACTGTTATTGTCTGAAAAAAAGGCATTAGTTTGGCATATTTAGAGAAGACGCTTTTTTTCCAAGTCTCTGACGTTATGAAAATACTTAGCGTTGAATGGTTTATAATATTTTTATTATTATCGACTTTAGCCTGGAGGGTTTTCATATTCCCTTAAAGGAGATCATTCACTCATCCCAGGTATCTCAGATACCAAAGAGACTGAGCTCAGATGTGGCCCTTGCCAAGTTATCGGGCCCTGAACAACAACGCGACAATGCACAATAAGCCAAAGGTTGCAGTGCTATCGGGGCGGCAAAGCCGCGGACGAGCCCTGAGGAGGGAAAAAAACAACGCGACACATCCACATTTCCCAGGAATCTCCGCAAGGTGTGGGCAGTTTCAAGTATTGCCGCCTTCTGCATAACCTTATAAAGATGCTCCGCAATATCCAGTCTCTCAATGTTTTCTCGAAGGTTCTTAGGAACCACACCAGTTGACGACATGACTATTGGAATCACTTAGACACTATCTGCCCTCCACTTCCTCTTTACCTGCATTCGAGGTGTCTGTACTTAATGATCTTCTCGTTCTACTTTACCTCTAGATGATTAGTATTCGAAATGGCCACATCAATCAGCGTCACTTGCTCGCAAGACTTATCTACTATTATTATATCTGACCTGTCGTAGACAACTCGTTGGTCTGTGAGCACGGTCCGAGCGTAGTACAGCCTGGTTCCTGAGTTCTCTAACCAGGCTCAGGAGTGTATCTATAGTGGCACCTTATCAAGATTTAAAAATCCCATCTTCAGAGCCAGTTCTTCATGAAGTATTTTAGCAACTGTGTCGAGCCTCTCTTTATATTCTGTTCCAGCAAACGCTTGACATCCTCCAGTGACGTGCTGGATAGTCTCTGATGACTAACACCCAAATCTACATTTGTCATCTTCCAACTATATAGCTCAGGTAATTTCTTTGGGATGACCTGATGTTGTATGGCCAGCAAAACCCCCTATGTCTCTGGAAACAACTGTTTGGACACCAACCAGTAATTCGACGCCAATTTGTCGACATGTATTCTGGAGGTCTCATTCAGATGTCGCCCATGGAGAGGCTTCTGTATCCAAGATTGCAGCTTGTCTTGATCAGTCCGATGGTGACTTTGTATTTCACTTTCTTTTAATTGCAGCGGTGTTAAAACATCTGCCTCGCATATGACACGGTGTAGTTAAGAAGTAACCGCCCGCTGATTGAAATATGTACGTAGGTTCAATATCTGGTGATCTAACTGTTTACTAATATCCAACCCTCCTCTTCCACCGTGGTGTCTCAGTAGGGTTACTCGCTCCGTAGCACTACGGGGGTGATGGTTTTTGTATTTTGTTCGGAGTGTTCGCACCTTTTGTGGTAGATTTTCAAAGTCCGTTTTGCTCCAGCTAAGTGCAGAAAATGCATATGTATTAAGAGCCTTGGTCATGCTCCTGCTGTTGAGATGTTCCCGCGCTACCTGCTTTACTCGGTTCGTGAACTCATTTATCAGGTCGTTCTTCCTTACTGAGTGTTTTATTTTTTCTCACTTCTATATTCCCAGGTACTTATAACACTTCTACATCCATTGAGGCAATTTCCTGGCCATTCTGCATTCCATATACATTTGGCTGCATCTTCCCTCTTGTCAAGCCCAAACAGTTTGTCAATGTCTCTGGAAAACCCTTCCACGATTTTAGGGAGTTGTTTCAGGTGGTTCTTTGTGGAGGCCATCAGCTGAAACTCATCCACATACAGCAGATAATTTAGCCTTATGTGCTCCCCGCCATTGCTTTTTATACTGAAGCTATATCTAGTGGAGTTGAGGCGGTTTGATAATGGGTTCAATGCGAGGCAGAACCACAATGGGCTTAGCGAGTCGCCTTGAAATATGCCTCTTCCAATTGGTATCGTGCTTGTTACGATGTTATCACCTGTTTGTACCCGTAACTTAATCTTTGTTCTTCAGGTAGGCATTGTGTGGTCAAGGAACCTCAGGATATAAGTATCGATCTTATAGATCTTCAGCACACTTATAAGCCATTCGTGTGGAACTGAATCAAATGTCTTTTTGTAATACACGTAGGCAACAAAGCGATTTCTTCGTCCATTGTAAACTTGATTGCACACAACCGAACCAATTATTAGCTGTTCTTTGCATCCCATAGATCCTTTGGCACACCTTTTTTTCTGGCTCGCCATAATTTTGTTTCGTTCGCAGTGCGGATATATGCCTCTCTCAAGGCAATATGTAATCAACTTATATAGGGTCGCTATTATTATCATTATTATTTTTATTATACAAACTCAAGAGTAAAGACATTGCCTATAAATTACTCAAAACATAAAAAATAATAACAACATCCATAAACCTAATCCTCTTAATGAATTTAAAAAAAAATCACCAATGAGGAGCTCCCGACTTATGAATTTTGAAAAAATTTCTTCAATCACACTGATAACGCAAAAAATAATGAGCCGATTTTGATCAAATTTGCTGAGTACCTTCCTTTTGCAAGTGGCTTGGACAAGTTCGTTAGCCAGGGGTTTCCGAAAATAACAAAGTAAGGGCAACCAAATTTGGTACGCGTATTTGTATTATAAATAGTGACCCACGTCCCAATCAAATAGACCCTTTCTCTAATGCTTTTGCTGTCTGGCACATCCAACCCAGTTCACAGTTACCCTCCACTCAAATATACAATACTCTAAGCCTGTCTCTTTAGCCCAATTAGATGAGGATCGCAGACTCATGGAGGGTTCTGTGTCCGTGGATCTCCAAAAAATATTAGACTGGGGAAGCAGAAATCTTCTGCAATTCAACCCCACCAAATCTGTCTTGCTTTCTATCTCATAAGATATACACCAGCCCTAGACCCATCACAATGAACAACCAAGTTATTCAAAGTAATGAGTCCTTTTCACTTGTTGGCATTTCTGTGGATAGAACTCTCAATTGGCACCAACATGTCGGTGACCCTACCCTCACCCAAAGGATGCCATTCCTTGCCCACCAAAGTGCCCTTGGTGGCGACCCCTCTCTCTCTCTCTCTCTCTCTCTCTCTCTCTCTTATAGATATCTGCACGGGCACTGCTCAGAGGAGCTTTCTTTCATAGTTCCTCCACCTGCTGCCCCCATCAGATCTACCAGGGGAACAGAGCGAATGCACCCTTTTACTGTCCAGGTCACCAGACATGGAACATCTTGTTATGCCCGCACTTTTGTCTCAAGGACTTCCAAGTTGTGGAATTCCTTGCCGGTACATGTTTTCCCTTCTCCTCCGAACCTTTAACCCTTCAAGTGCAGAATTAACAAGTTACCCCTTTCCTCCTTGTCGACACCCACGGTACGATAGTATTTAGGCTGTGAGCCCTCGTGGTGTGTTGTTGAAATATATTTTAAAAATATATATTTAGTTAAGTTGATGCTTTGGCTGTAGGTTTAGTTAAGTTTATGGTTTAACAGTCTATAATTTTTAGCTAATTTTTATAGAAAAAAATCGTTAATGAGGAGACAGCGACTCTGCATTTTTAAAAAGATTTCTTGAAATAAGCGCAAACTAGCCCTCTAGAATCCATATCCAGGTTTACTTTCAGTTTTCATCTGTTTGCATACATACAAGGTGGCGCTTTTCTACGGTAAAGCTCAACCTAACTCTTATTATATAAGATACGAGAAAAAATTGCATACGTTAGTCATAGAAAGTCTTGAGCTGCATCTTATAAAATTATTTTGACAATCACAGGTGGCCCATAAGTCGTTGGTGATCCCTACAATATATTTTTTTCGAACAAGAGAAAAACTCCTGGAAAACCTGACCTGACCTGATGAAGTGCTAAAGCTGCAATGAAATGAAAAGAGCTGTTGAAGACAGAGAATCATGTCTCAGACAATATAGCGACGTCGCCTTGATATTGTAATAATGATGGAGATGATTTAAACACATGTAAGATGTTAAACATTTTTCTTTGGAATAGTTTCCACATGGGTTCCTAATCTTCTTCTCACATTACTATTTCACCTGTAATCGGAATGCAGGGCATGAACTCGTGATTGTAATAACAAAAAGATTAAAATACACTTTCACTGTTGTGTGGAATTACCAGTAATGAATAATAAACTTGTTTTATTTAATTTTATAATTTAGTCTGGGTCATATGATTCACTCCCACATCGCGGTTTTGTATGTTTGTACATAATTGTACTTCTTGGGATGATGTTATCATGCAGATGTCTTTGTTTTCATTTTTTCGTTCTTTGAAATCATTAAAATCGTGCTTTCTGCAAATGCAAATCAGGAACTTCCGTTGTCCACATTAAATTCAGAGAAAACTAACCACGGGATTTTGGTTTTTCAAGTTTTTAATAAAAACACAAAGCTATTTTATATACCTGTGACTTTAACTATTATTATTATTACCTTTATTGCTTAAAATTATACATGTTTATTCAATAAGTCTAAGACTTGTGGTGAATATTAACATACTTTTATACATAGTTGCATCCAAAACTGCTTGACAACACTCCAAATTCAACAACCTTAAAATTTTGACATTCCAAAAAATTTCTTTCCTGTTCCTGTTCTAATGTTTCACCTGATACCTCCATTTACAATTCATACTAATCACTCCATAATACTTTTCCAACTGCAAACCTTTCTCAACTACCCACATTTTTGCCGAAATTGTAAATTTTGTACGAGACCAAAAATGACATTTTAATTTGACATACTATTTAACCTCAAAAACATTAACTGGAGTGCCCCAACTTGAGATTTTTGATGAAACATGGAACGTACATTGTTCTTGTTAATGATACGTGATAGATCCTTTTAGAAATGCTAATTGTACTTTTTTTTTCAACAACACACCACGAGAGCTTCCAGTCTAAATACCTTCGTACCGTGGGTGTCGACAAGGAGGAAAGAGGCAACTTGTTAATTCTAGACTTGAAGGTTTTGAGGTTCGGAGGGGAAGTGAAAAACATGTGCCGGCAAGGAATTCCACAACTTGGAAGTCCTCGGGAGACAATATGTTCTATGTCTGGTGACCTCGGCAGTAAAAGGGTGCATTCGCTCTGTTCCCTTGGTAGATCTAGCGAGTGTAGAAGCGGCAGCGGCACCCCAGATGTGGGAGCAGTATTCGAGGTTTAGCCTTATTTGTGACGTATATAAGGTATAGAGATTAGCTGGTGAAAAGTATTTGCGAGCCTGGAAGAGGAAACCTAATTTCTTAGCAGCCGCTTCTGCAATTGATGTGACATGTTGGTGATCCACAGAAATGCCAACAAGTGAAAAGGACTCATTACTTTGAATAAATTGGTTGTTCATTGTGATGGGTCTAGGGCTGGTGTATCTCTTATGGGATAGAAAGCAAAAATGAGATTTGGTGGAGTTGAATTGTACAAGATTTCTACTTCCCCAGTCTAATATTTTTTGGAGATCCACAGAGACAGAACCCTCCATGAGTCTGCGATCATCATCTAATTGGGCTAAAGAGGCAGGCTTAGAATATTGTATTTAAGTGGAGGGTGCTGTCGTCCGCGTAACTGTCAACTGGGTTGGGTGTGCTAGAGAGGAGGTCATATTGATGCGGAGAAGAAACAAAGTAGGGGCTAAAGCTGAAGTTTGAGGGACTCCTGCATTAATTGGATACAGTTTAGAGGAATGGCGATCCACGACAACAGAAATGCTCCGGTTGGAGAGGAAATTTCCTGTCCGGATACATAGTTTTGGTGGTAGGCCATAGGCCGGAAGTTTATTTAGTAGCGCTGCGTGCCAAACCTGGTCGAATGCTTTGGATATGTCTAGAGCGACAATCTGGGATTCACCGTGTAGTTCCATAGACTTGTTCCAAGAATGGGTAACAAAGGAAAGGAGTTCGGCAGTTGATCTGCGCTGACGGAATCCATACTGCCTGTCGTGGATTAGACTGGGTTTTTCAAGAAATTTTAGTAATTCGGTGTTTATTTACTTTTCCACCACTTAAGAGACGAGTGAAATGAGCGAAATAGGCCTGTAGTTTCTAGGAAGCGCTTTGGATCCTTTCTTGGGGACGGGTTGTACTCGAGCAGTTTTCCAGTTTCTAGGGAATATGCCTCTATTGTTAGATATCTCAAACAGGCGAGTCAGGACAGGAGATTAAATCCCCCAGTTAAATAACAATCACTTGGCAAATTTTTAATTTCATGTCGTCTGTCATTTTCCATAATTGCGGCCGAGATTTCATGATTGTTGGTTCGGGTAGTATGTTTTATGCCTGGTATATATTTAGTTTGATTACCGTTGATGTATGGTTTATACCTGTTGTATGAATCAATCTACGCATGGCAGTTATCTACTCTGTCTGTCAGGCATTGGACTTTAACCAAAAAATCGTTTAAACGCATGTATTTGGGATTTTATTTTTAATTTGGAAAAAACTTTAAATACCGTGTACCAAATTACTTAAAATTCACAACATAGGTTTACTTGGACTATTTCTAGCCACATGCAAAGTCTCATTTCAGTTACTCTGATACTTACAAAATATAGCGTTTTCAAAAATATTGTTGTATATTTTTGGGGGGAAAATGTCCGTTATAGCTTATATACGAAATCGTCCGCGGTCTACAATGAAGATATGTGCCAAGTTTCGTTCAAGTCAGTTGAGTATTTATTTTAATTATCGCTCCGATACACACACACACACACACACACACATATATATATATATATATATATATATATATATATATATATATATATATATATATATATATATATATATATAAATTTTTTCAAAAGGTTTTCAACGTTACTTCTCTATTAGCGATTTTTTTCTTAATGAAAAACCAAAAATATAGGTTGATACCCACAGATTCTATTAAGGTCGAGAAATGTTTCTACCAAAATTTACTAAAAGTAACAAGCTGCTGTTTTTCTATTATATTTTGTTATTCGTAATCATGGTACATTAAATATGTTTTTATAAATATTTTTTATTTGTGTTTGCCTTTAATAAAATAATACAGTGATTAGCCCATTTTTGTAAAACAATGTAAAACTAAGCTGGGGTACAGAAATATCCCACTTGGGGAGTGTAAAGTTACTCAGTATTAGGAAGGTTAATATACACATTTAGAAGTTTTCACCTTTTGCTAAATGAGATGGGCACATATACAGAGTGTGCCATTTGAATTGGAACCATCTTATTATTTCGGTATCGATAAATATTTTTTGATTATATCAGGGTACCCAGCGGCCTGGAAAACCGGAAAAACCTGGAAAAATCAGGGAATGTGAAATACCCCCTGAAATGTCAGGGAAATGTCAGAGAAATTTGTGATTTTACTCAAATGTCATGGAAATCATTCAGTAGACCTGGAAATTATATATTTGTCAAATTTCGTCACTGGCAAGCAGATGCATTTTTATTATGATTTCATATATATTATAGGAATTTTCTTACTTGAATAGTTTTCTCATACCTAGGAAAATATATCTTGATAACAATGCGTCTTACCTTTGGTACCAATATCAATTAAATCTGCCACTGAACGCAGCGTATGCCACATCATGTGCTGGTATAAAAAGCGTCTTCTCACTTGGACTATTCTTCCTTGAATGCATAAAATGCAAAATGCATTTTATGTATTGGCCGGGTAGAGCTCTGCTGTGAATGTGTTTATTCTATTTGAATTTTTATGATCATGTTAAAAGCTGCACAATATTTGGCATTTGTATGTAAACAGTATCTTTGTTTCATTTTCTCAGCGAATTTTCATAAATAAAATTTTGCTTTTAGAGAGGTAACGACTTTCGAATTTTCAAAAAAAATAATGGGCGCGAGTGTGAAATTTTGGAACCCATTTCCCAGGCTTATTCAAATTTATATATACGAACAACATAGTTTGCAAAGTTTCTACTCCATCTAGAGACTTCTGGTTTGTTCCTTTATTCCTTTACACTCGAAAATTCTTTCCGGAGGCTAAGTTCATCGGTCAGTTATGAAAGTCAAGTTTTTCCATGAAAAAATTGCTTCTCTAAAATGCTATATGTTCTAAAATTTAACAAAACTGGACGCAGCAAGTGCGTTATGGTAGTGAATTTTCATTAAAATGTTTTTAAAAGCAAAAAAATATGTTTTTTTTTAAGAAAGCAGGCATCAAATTTGGTTACCATTATAATCTGTATATTAGAAACAATGGGCCATGTTTCATCAAAATAACTTTATTGTTTAAAAATGTACAAAATTTACCGAAAGTAAACTTAAATTGTTCCCGAAAAAACTGGTTTTCTGGTCAACCGTATAGGTTAATAGCAGATTGATCCAAATTTGAAGCATTTAATGAAAATTCGCTACCATAACGCACTTGATGCGTCCCGAATTTCTTTTCTTACAAAGATGTATTATATTTCGATGGAAAATTCAAAAAATGCAATAACATAGGGCGTGTTCGTTAAAAAAAAAGAGGATTTGAATTACCAACGACTTATGGGCCAGCCTGTAATTGTGGAAATATTTTTAAAGGTGTAGCTCAAGACACCCTATAATTAATGTATACAATTTTTTCTTCGAAACTTGCATAATAACGGATATATTGAGCTTTAATGATTTTTTACGAAAATTCGACAAAAATGGTATACCTTTAAACGATAAACTCTATAGCGAACACTACTGACAAAGCATCAGAGAAAGGGTCTATTTGAAATGAATTTTCTGGGAACATTTTAGTAAAATGAAGGACAATAACGATTGAAACCAAGAGTTCAGGCTTTGTAAAACATTCTTCTTGAGACATTTTCTTTCCATAGGTCATATTAGTTTTAGGTTGATTGCCTAAATATTACCAATTCTGACGTTTTAAATCGCGACTTTGACGTTTTGAGGAAAACCAAAATTTATTTTTCTTTAAATGCCTGTAATTTTTTTGTCCTTTAATCTATAGAGCTAAATTTTGGTAGGTAGCTTACCTATAATGATATAAACTCGTGTAACAAATTTGGTTGCCCTTAATTTTGTTAATTCCGGAGATATATCTTTTTTTCGAATGACAACTTAAAATTTTCCCGGAAAACCTCGCCCGATTTTCCTGACTAACGAACCTCTCCAAGCCATTTACAAAAGGAAGGTACATGCCAAATTTTATCAAAATCGGTCTATTATTTTTTGAGTTATCGGTGTTATATATATATATATATATATATATATATATATATATATATATATATATATATATATATATATATATATATATATATATATATATATAACATATAAAAATTGAAACTGACACCGGATATGGGTTCTAGGGGTCCTAGTTCGCGCTCATTTGCAAAAGTTTTTTCAAAATTCAAAAGTCGGGATCTCCCCATTAGTTAATTTTTTCTACGAAAATGCACTAAAAAGTTTTCGAGTATGTAAAGTATTCGAGTATGTGTGTTTTTTATTTCGAGTATTATGAAAAATGTACTCGAGGGGCCTGGAAATATCAGGAAATTTGATTTTTGATGTCTGCTGGATACCCTGTTATATTTCATTGTCTGCATAGTAAACGTCTGTTGTTGTAAACAAATGTGAAAAAATCAATTGTCAAAATCGCGTCTTGGTGGTAATTAGTTGTTATTTTGATTACCTAAAATATTCCGCGACATTATTGTTCCTAATGAAGAAATGCCAGATATGATTTGTTTTAAGGCGCAAACAAATTTTAACGCACGTAAGGGGTACTGAATGTTTGCTGAAAAGTTTACAAAAATTCGCTAAAAAAATGATAGTATTTCAGTAACAATCTTGTCAAGAGAGAATTGAGTACAAAAATGAGCTAAAAACAGAACCAATTAGACCTACCGGTTTTAGATATTAAAGACTATTTAGTCATCTCTGCCTACCTACATATTAGGAAGAAATTACGTAAAACCAAGTTCCTAATAAAGGCAAAATTCACAACCGGTTTAAAATTATTGATAGATTATTTACCATTATGGGAGTATTAAAGCAAAGTTTCCGTTAATGACCGCAATTTCCAGTAAACCCAATATTGAATTTCCTATACCACTAACAGTGATTGATTGATTTCTTATTATCAGTTACTAGAACAGCTTTGGTTCCTGGAAATCCGACGTATTGATGACAGCATCGCGAAAACTTTTACAAATCGATACGGAAAGATATTGGCAAAAGTATTACTCAATTCATTTCTTGATAAGAAAGTGTTTGGTTACTAATCTATAACTGTGGAACTTTTTTTATCATTATTTTACTATGCATAGGTATTAAGTGAAGACTGGAACCTGTGATGAGCACTAATAAGCACACTTGGTGAACCCAAATTACCACAACACATTTTAGAAGTGTTATCAGAGGAGAAATAATTTTGAAGAATTATTTATCCTCTGATGACGCTAACTTGGTGAGTGAAACGACCGTCAGGTTGTTTTGTGGTGATTTGTTCCTACAAGTGTACTTATCCATAGGTATTTTGTCATTCATAATTCATGGTGAAAATATCTTAGGTTTTAAATAAAGGTAATACAATGATTTCAGGTTCTCTAGGGCTATCGCAGTGAAATAGTACACCTAGTATATTTTGTAAATAAATGGTACAATGTGCGGTAGAAATAGACGCCATTTAGTTACAGATATGCTTCATTAATTGTCCAAAACTCTCCACAGCTGACACTACCAATTTTCTTAAAATTTCAGCTTCCCAATGACCTCTCTCTTTCATCAATACTTCTACCCACTCTCGTTCTTTCAACCTCCATTTTGGTATATTCTTTCGAATCTACGGTCTGGTTATTACGTCAAATTTGATTTTAAACTATTACAGCATATTTCGCATTTATGTAGCCATACTTAAAAGTTTTTGTAAATGGTATGCCATTTGGGTACTTATTAGTGAATTTTCTTAATGAACATTTTGTAAATTAGTGAATTTTCATTACGAAAATTTACTAATAGAGAGATATCGATGGTGAGACTTTCGGAAAATTTCTTCAAATGAGCGCGAATTAGAGCTTCTGCAACCCATTTCCATGGTCTGTTAAAATGTTTATATATATATATATATATATATATATATATATATATATATATATATATATATATATATATATATATATACTATGTATGTATGTATGTATCCAACCGATAACTCAAAAAATACTTTACTGATTTGGACCGATTATTTTGCTAATGGCTTGGATGAATTCGTTCCCAAAGAATTTTAAAACGCAATATTCTTCAAATTTTCCAAGTGATTGAAACGAAAATGTACAGCTTAAAAGAACATAGACAGACGTGTTTGTGTACCAACTTTCAAGTCATTTGATCAAAGAAGAATGAAGTTATTCGAAATTAATAATAAACTAATCCTCGACATCACTTCTGAATCTGTAATGCAATATCTACAATGTTGGACAGAGACAGATGACGTTATCTGTGCTGCTATGCTATTGAAGTAAATCGTATATAAAAAACTAAACAATGGAAGTTATTGCAACATGTCAGACTGGAGAGCATTGTGTGAGATATGACAGGGCCGCCATCTTGGTACAGGACCAGGTAGTATGTTGTCACGGCTCACGAGCTCTAGTTTACACAAAACTATATAGATAGAGCTGTGTACAAAGTTTGCGTCTAAAATCGCTAAATTTTAGCATGGGAATGTATAGTCATAAATTAAAAAAAAATGACAGAGATTCAATTTATTTAAAAGCAATCTAGAACGACGTTTCATTATGTATCATTCACGGTATTTAAAATTAAAAGCCATCTCTCTCTTTCTCTCCTAGTTTAATCGGACCACACGTAGCTATTTGTCCGCTGATGCTAATTGCTGATACCTTATTAGGATCTTATCATAGAAAACAACTAGGTACCTATATTTTAAGGTTAATATAAATAGTAGGTAAATAATAACCCAACTTTTAATTTTAACTCAATTTTAACAAAATGACTGTAGTAATATATTATGATTGTAATATCCAATAAAACATATTTGAAAGTGATAGGTAAACTGCATGTAGTTTGTAGATATTGTATGTATTACCTAGTGAACTCTATACATAATTCACTGCTGGGTATTACAAAAAATATACCTACCTCAAAGTAATACAATAAGTACTCATAATATCTAGGTAGGTACTACAAAGTACAGACATCCATAGTTCAAATTATATAAACAGATGTTTAGGTTATATTATTAAAATTTTAATTTCAAAATTTTGTATTGTTTATATTTATTTCATTTACAAAAGTATGGATAATTACAGCAATAGTAATCAAGTGTTGAAAAGAGTTTAAGTGCGTTATGGTAGCGAATTTTCATAAAAATATTTCAAATGGTGATAACCCAATTTTCCATTAAACTAGAATCTTCAGTTTTGATAGTAAAGCTTATATAAAAGCAGCGTGGATACTAAATTTAAAAAATAACACAATGAGCTTCACAGATCATTAAAAATTTGTTTTAAAAAACCTTTTTTTGTTATTTTGTTTACAGAAACTGCTTCGATTGAGTTGATTAAAACCGATCATTCAAGCGCTTAATATGGAAAAATACTTACCTGTCCCTATAATTTCTTAGATGCATTCCGTTTGTAAATAAAAAATTGAATTTTCGGTTAATTTTCAGATTGGCACATTGAGGGTGTTTAGAAAAATCTTTTCAGAAATATGCTGAGAACCCCTTCTGGATGCTCAAACCACAAGAAGAATTTCTTGCAAACAGCCCACAAGAAAGGTACGGGACCAAGGGTGCTGCACGGAGAAGAATATAAAAAGGAAATGTGAGCGGAAAGTGCGAAAGAAACAGCTTAGTTGGACCTCTTTAAGCTGCCTTTATCCCATTTTGTAGCTATACCTCCTTAAAATCCTGTTTACCGCGCGCAGAACGTCTATAATAACCGCAGATCCCGTAACTTTCTTAGGGGCTCCTCCAAAGGAATTTTTCTTGTTTACGTTGTTCTTGTTTATGCATTGAGGGTGATTGTAGGTATGCAGAAGGGGAAGGAGAACCCCCGCCACGAATCAGCGAACCAAGATTTTCAATTTATGTTTAAATTGTTATCTCATTTCATTTTTTTTTAATAATATTTTTCCAAAAATGATTTTGAGGTTGCCTTGTTGTCAGTCTTATATAGTAAGCTGCAATATTTTATCATTTTGAAAAAGTATGGATGCAGCAACCGTAAATAAGTGTTGAAAAGGGTCTGGGTGCAGCAAGTATGTTATGGTAGAAAATTGTCGCAAAAATATTTCAAATCCGCTAGCTCAATAAATTTCCCATTAAGCTAGAATCTTCAATCTTGAACCATAGCAACACCTATGTAAACGCACCGTGGGTACTAAAGTAAAGAAAAATAACCTAATGAGCTTCGCGGATAACTACAAATTTGTTTTAAAAAACCTTTTTTGTTATTTTTTGTTTACACAAACTGGATGGGTTGACTAAAACAAGAGCATCCAAGCAATTAATAAGGAAAAATACCTGCCATATTTATAATTTGACAGGTACATTCCCTTGGTAAATAATCTTTTTCTGAAAAACTTTTGTAACTTTAATAAAATTTGTCACACAATTTTTTTAAAGGCACTTGCAGTACTCACATATTATATCTAAGACCAAATTTTAATTTTTTAGCTCCATATGAAATATATATTTTTTCAAATAATAACTGGGAGTCTAAAGCCGATCTCCAAGGTGCATTCAAATTTAAAGAATTAGTTTTAATAATATATCTTACTAATAGTGTACAATTCTTATGAAAATTCACTACTATAACGCACTTGCTGCGTCCCGAAATTTTTTTACATTCGTTATTTTTTTATTTTTCATGATGTTTAAGTTATATTTTTACTATATTACTTGTCTCTCTGTATTATTGATTGTTATTTTTGTTTCAGATAAAATTCCAGATGATCCTCAGATTACCTACATGTCACAAGATACTGTTGTGCCAATTGGCGGTTCCGTCAGGTTATTTTGCGAAGCTTTTGCTGGTAAGTTTAAATCTCTTATTATTTTAAAGGCTTCACAGTACTTTAAGACCATTCATTTTCTACCGAAAATGTTATCTCTAGACAGTTAAAAAAAAAATTTTTCGAAAATATCTGGCCTGCAAGCCAGATGCTTCCTTGCTTTAAGACATTAACAAACATGCTTGGTAACACTTCAGATGATATTAAACTAAGAGACCAAGTTCCGGGCTTCCGACCATTCACAACTAATTCTCAATCAACCTTAAATAATGATAATCAAGAGAATATTTATTACAACGTGTAGCAAAGATATAGTTAATTCTAAATAACTATAATTTAGAGAAAGTGTATTACCATGTGGCCGCACTGTATTACATGACAATAACTATATAATACATTTTCAAACACAACACGTAATCTCATTTCTGAACGTCACACAGTCTGGGATTTACATAATTAAACAATTGAAATGTAAGACTTCTCCTAGGTCAGACTTCGCTAGCCCGCTAATGTGCAGGGAAAAGAACTTTACAGTGGAAATTCCCGACCGCGAGGAGACGCCGGGCATACCACGGGGCGCGTTCGTCTGGTTCACGGACGGATCCGGCGGGGAGCGTGGGACGGGGGCTGGTGTTTACTCGGAAGGACCGACGGTAAGTCATAGTATTTCCCTCGGAGCCCATGCAACGGTCTTTCAGGCCGAAATGTACGCCATCCTGCACTGTATGCGGGAGAACAAGAGGAGTGGCTACACCAACAAGCGGATCCTCATAGCCACAGACATCCAGGCAGCCCTTAAGGCACTAAGTAGCCCACGGGTAAATTCCTGGCTGGTGAGTGAGTGCCGAGACGAGACGAGCGACCTGGCTGGGCAGAATGAGGTGACCCTCATCTGGGTGCCGGGTCACTCGGCGGTCAAAGGCAATGAAGAAGCTGACAGTCTCGCGAAGAGAGGGTCAGCAGAACCATTTATGGAACCAGAACCGGCTCTGGGCGTGACAAAGAGCACTGCCAGGGGAGCCATTAAGTCCTGGGTCAGAAACCAACACAAGGTGTACTGGGCGGACTGTCCAGGGCGCAGACATGGGAAGTCAATAATTGACGGACCCAGTTCAAAGAGAGCTGTGGAGCTGCTAAATCTTAGCAGAGGACAGCTCAGAAACACAACAGGTATCTTGACGGGACACATGGCCGTCAAGAAACACCTGCATAAAATGGAGCGGTTCGAAGGGGACCTCGCATGCAGACTCTGCGGCGAGGGGGGAATCAGCCCAGCACATCTTGTGCGAGTGTAAATCTCTGGACCGCAAAAGACAACTGATCTACGGTCAGTCTAGACCGGAGACAGAGCAATATAAAACTTCACCCTACCAATCGCTGTGCAGACTAGTTCAAGGCACAGTGATTTTGGAATGGGTGGAGTATGCACAATCAACTAAAAGTTGCATTGCTGTCGGGGCGGCAAGGCCGCGGACGAGCCCTGAGGGGAAAAAAAGGCTTCTCCTACAGACACCAAATTTATTCAAAATTTCTTTTGCTCCCGACGCGTTTCGACACTCTTAAGAGGTCATCCTAAGGGGATAAATTTGAACAATTCTTATAAATTAAACCCGAAACTATACAGAAAGGTTCCACAGGTCACCACTTCATCCATTGCGCTAGGGGCCCTGCAATACTACATCTGCATATGCCAGAAAAATTTCTCCAAAACAAAAATCAATGGAAATGATCGGCGATTTTTAACAACAGACATGATGAGGGGTGGCCATTATGTGAACTTATCCCCTGAGGATGACCTCTTAAGAGTGTCGAAACGCGTCGGGAGCAAAATAAATTTTGAATAAATTTGGTGTCTGGAGGAGAAGCCTTACATTTCAATTGTTTAATTACAACACGTAATGTACTTAACCCATTAAGTTTTCCAGATGTAATTCAAATTAATGCCTTTTAAACGTACTTCTCAAAATTTAATTAAGAATAAGAGAAATTATACTTACGTTGTTCCTTTACCTTGTATCGTTACGGCAGCTAAACGTCAGCGCTGTGTTAGACAGGTATCGAACTCCATCAGGACCGTAAACTGGGCTCGTAAAAATCCGGGTAATAGGTATGACTTTTCATTAAAACCATATCGGTAAATTCATTGGTATGACCATATGGGAAGAATTATTTATTATAAATTTATAATTCGGATGTCAACGGAAGATCTGGACGCTAGAGACCCTAATAACGACCGGAATCACGTCATTCATTCTAAAACTTCTACATTTGCAGACGATACAAAAATCTTCACAAACCCGCTCCTGCGTTAACTTCAATAGGATTTGTTATCTATCAAAAACTGGTGCGACGATTGGATACTACCTTTAAAGATTGTCAGATGTTTTAGGCGCAAATCTAATTACTAGTTAATAAAACAGAATGAGTTACCCACTGTTATGGTGGGAACGATATTTAACACAGACTACGGTATTTTGATTAACGGAAACAAACAGCTTACTAATAAACCGCGATAACTTTAACGCAAAGAAGATATTCGGTAAGCACTTGACCTACTTTTCAGATGGCTCTTTTAGCAAGCATTGTGTGGCGTTGGAACCTGTAAGATTTCGCTGTTTCCTGTAGAAACCGAACTTTAATTATTCTTCATTAGCTGACATATTTCAGATATTTTAATTTAGAGGACTTAGTTATACACAGCGTCTATTTCTGAAAAAAATAAGAAGCAAAGAAGAGGAGGATCGCGATGGCAGACAAGAATTTAATAAGAAAAGGACTCGTGTTACTAATAAACATTTCACAATGGATGTAGGGAAATGTCCATGTCATGCGTTAGGAGTGTTCTAATGTATGAGGCAAAAAGTGGACTTCGAATGAACAGGACATGGAAAGAATAGCAGCTTTTGAAATGTTCACATGGAGAAAAGTGCAAGGGCAAGATCCACCAAGAGAAAGACGAATGGAAGTGTGGTAGAAGAGGGCTGCAACTAAATTAATATGTTGCATTTACCGGTCACCTTCTGACAACAATTTTGTCCAGCTCTTCGACTACCTTTCTGAAAAAAAAAACGACCATCTTATTTCTGAATATCCTTCCTCCGAGGTCACTATTCTTTGTGACTTCAATGTCCATAATAAGGAATGGCTAGGATCTTCAAAAACCGATCCACAAGGGAGAGTAGCGGAGGCCTTTGCAGTCAGCAATTCTTTAGCCAATATGGTTCGGCAACCTACTTACTTTCCTCGCATCCCAACACACAGCTCAAATCCCTTGGATCTCCTTCATCCTACAAAACCTGAATGCTATAAGACATCAGTCACCGCCCCCCTTGGTCGCTCAGACCACGGCATGGCAACTGCTTCCTGCGCAATGCAATCCGAGGTCACACAGTCATCACACCCACGTATTGTTTGGCAATACAACTCCGCGAACTGGGACGAAATGCGGGATTACTTTTCCTCATTTCCATGGCCGTCTGTCTGCTTCTCTCATCCTGACCCCTCTGATATCTCACAAAACGCCACCGAAATTATCCAAGCTGGCATGGAATTATTTATTCCATGTACACAGAAAACCTCGTCAGCCACTCAAAAGACCTGGTGCTATAAATCCTGTGACAAAAGTATATAAACACCGAATTACTAAAATTTCTTGAAAAACGCAGTCTAATCCACGACAGGCAGTATGGATTCCGTCAGCACAGATCAACTGCCAACTTCCTTTCCTTTGTCACCCATTCTTGGAACAAGTCTATGGAACTACACGGTGAATCCCAGATTGTCGCTCTAGACATTTCCAAGGCATTCGACCAGGTGTAGCACGCAGCGCTGCTTAATAAACTACCGGCCTATGGCCTACCACCAAAACTCTGTACGTGGACAGCAAATTTCCTCCCCAACCGGAGCATTTCTGTTGTCGTGGATGCCCATTCCTCTAAACTGTATCCAATTAATGCAGGAGTTCCTCAAGGTTCAGCTTTAGCCCCTACTTTGTTACTTCTCCACATCAATGACCTCCTCTCTAGCACATCCAACCCAGTTCACAGTTACGCCGGCACATGTTTTTCCCTTCTCCCCCGAACCTCCAAACCTCCAAGTCCAGAATTAACTAGTTGTCTCTTTCCTTCTTGTCGACACCCACGGTACGATAGTATTTAGGCTATAAGCCCTTGAGGTGTGTTGTTGAAATAAATAAATAAATAAAAAAGTGGCAAAACCATTTAGAGATAAGAAAAGTGTCCGAATGAACATCACATTGGTGACAGTGGAGTGACCCAGTTAAGATGTTACTACCCTTGTTCGAATTTTTTGAATGGTTTCTTAAGCAATTACAGAGCAAGGGGGTTGGGTACTGCCCACTAGTAACAAACGATGTGCGTTAACTAAACGTTTATTATTAGACTATGCCAACAACAACAGTGTAATAATGTAGGTACATATATTTATAATCTCAAGCCACGCTACACAAAGGCATTATGGGAGCCGAGACTTACATGTAATCTGTGGGAAGTGTCATGGTTGCATTTAATTTTATAAAATACACATTATCGTGTCGGATGGCTACCCTGCTGTATATATCTATGCTGTCGTGTGGACGTTACAGTGTACCTCTGGACATAGAGGGTCATGGTTGCAAGGACCATGGATTGGGGATTTTAACAAAGCTTTATTAGTGAATTTTTATTTAAAAAATTCACTAATAGAGAGGTATCGATGGTGAGACTTTGCAAAAATTCTTTCAAATGAGCGCGAATTAGGACCCCTAGAACCCATATCCGGGGTCAGTTTGAATTTTTATATGCTTATATATATATATATATATATATATATATATATATATATATATATATATATATATATATATATATATATATATATATATATATATATATATATATATATATATATATATATATATATATATATATATATATATATATGTATCCGTCTGATAACTCAAAAAATAATTAACCGATTTAGATGAAACTCGGCAAGTGCCTTTCTTTTATTAATGGCTTGGATGAGTTCGTTGGCCAGGAAAATCGGACGGGGTTTTCCGGGAAAATTTTGAGTTTTCTTTCAAAAAAATTTTTTTTTTCCGAAAATTTCGATAAAATTTGGTCTACATATTGCTTTGGGAAATACCTAACTATGTGCCAAAATTCAGCTTTCTAGGGTTACAGAAAATTGAGCTATTCAAATTTGAAACATGTTTAAATCATAAGTGTGTGGTTGCTGTTGGTTATTTATATTTCTATTGACCGCAGCTTCAAAATCTCGTATTATTCAATGACTTTGTAGTTCTCATTCTCACTTTTATTGACTAACATTTCAATTCTTGGTCTCAATGGTTTTATATTTTCACGTTTGACCAGCAGATGTCGCTCACTGTAAACATTGTTATTATTAATAAATGCATAAGTCAATTCGTAGCGTGTTAATCGGTAACGTGAAAATACTAGGCGGTCCAAGTCGCAGATAGAGGTTCCATCGCAGTTGCAGTAAGATCCTCCATGCCAGTTCGATGCAGATGAGATTTATATCTACCGTGGTTAAATCTCATTCTAATTATGGTAGTTGAAGTTTTTCTTGGTAAATTGAGATCTTTAATTTGATTTTCTAAAGACAATTGCGAGTAGAGCAAGCTATCTCTGTTATTTGATTTTAGTGAATTTTTATTTTTTAAAAAATCACTAATAGAGAGGTATCGACGGTGAGACTTTGCAAAAAAATTTTCAAATGAGCGCGAACTAGGACCCCTAGAACCCATATCCGAGGTCAGTTTCAATTTTTATGTTTATATATATATATATATATATATATATATATATATATATATATATATATATATATATATATATATATATATATATATATATATATATCCGTCTGATAACTCGAAAAATAATTAACCGATTTCAATAAAACTCGGCAAGTGCCTTTCTTTTAATAAGGGCTTGGATGAGTTCGTTAGCCAGGAAAATCAGACGGGGTTTTCCGGGAAAATTTTGAGTTTTATTTCAAAAAAAAAATTTTTTTCTCCGAAAATAACAAAGCTGTTTTAATGAAATTTACATGTATTGCCTTGGGATAGACCTTACTAAGTAACAAAATTTAACTTTCTCAATTTATCAAAAATTGAGTTATTAAAATTTTATATTTTCTTTCAAAAAATTTTTTTTCTCCAAAATTTACAGTTATTTTAATGAAATTTGGTGAATATCTTGTCCTAAGAAAGACCTTACTACATACCAAAATTAAATTTTCTAAGTTTATAGAAAAATTTGTTATTCAAATTTGAAGCATTTAATAAAAATTCACTACCATAACGCACTTGCTGCGTCCAGAGTTTTTTTTTATTCTAGCGCCAGCATAATGATAGCATCTGTTCTGTTTCTATTTATTCTTGTCGTCTTATACCCAATTTCGATGACCGATTGTTTACAGCTTGTCAGGACTATTTTATTACAGTATTCATTTCATGTCGCGTTTCAGAATATTAAACAATTACGATATTCTGGTGCCTGCCTTCTGTACATATCGATGGAATATACAGCCAATGTAAAATCACTTTTATTACCACTATTTATTTGCATATATCCTGCCGTTAAAGTGCTAAACGGGAATTTACGATTGTCGTAAATAGACCAGCTTTAACGAGAATAGTATGGAACATGTAATCAAACAAAAGGTAATGAAATAGCCAATCAGTCATGTATATACCTCTACGTTCGCGCCATAATAAAATATGAAACTGAAGATTGTATCTTCTCAGCGTAACTGACAACAATAAAGGAGCAGTTAGCTGCCCGGGTAGAGACTCATTATTCATAAAATATAGGTTGTATATTGTCAGTGTCGTAGATAAACTCCACAGCTTCCGTTGGGTAGAAGCTTATGCTCCGAGCGGTTTGCAAGAAACTATTTTAATTTTCCCAAAATATTTTTGTGTGGTATGGCGAATGTTTGAATTTGAAAGATATATTCATTTTATTTTCAAAAAATTGCATTTTGAATGGTAATAATTATTTATCACTGCTCCAAAATAATATCGTGCCAACTTTGGCAAACTTCTATCCTGATCGACAAACCCATAAGTTCCAACGAATATGATATGGGTCCAGCAGGATGGAACACAAGCACATTAGCAAATCATGTCCGTACTACTCGATTTAATATTTCCGAATCGGTGGATAGGGAAACGAGGATCGTTAAAATAGCCAGCACGATCAACCGATCTTCCATCGTTGTATTCTTATCGTAAAAATAGTATATACCTGGCGTTCTTGTTTTTTTTTTATTGTATACTAGGTCTGTAAATGCAGTAGTGAGAATGACAACGCAGCTTTCGATATGGCAACACTGGAAGCAAGTGGCATGTAGGGGCGAAAGGTTGACATGTGCTACACGTTCAGTACGAGTTTGAATTCGATCGCGTGATTTGGTGGTTGTCCGTTGTCGTTGTTCCCGTGAAACCTGTTTTCGTAGTGCGTTCTAAAAATGCGTGGCATTAATTTCGAGGAACGGTGTGCTATCAGGTTTTGCTTTAGACTTGGGCAAAGTGCAACAGGAACTTTTGCAAAACTTAAGCAGGCTTATGGAGACAGTGTTTTGTCAAGAGCCCAGGTTTTCCGGCGGTGTAAGGCATTTTCAGAAGGAGGATCGTAATTATTTAGCACTGCTCCAAAATAATATCGTGCCAACTTTGGCAAACTCCTATCATAATCGAGAAAACCCATAAGTTCCAATGAATGTGATATGGGTCCAGCAGGATGGAACACAAGCACATTAGCAAATCATGTCCGTACTACTCGATTTAATATTTGCGAATCGGTGGATAGGGAAACGAGGATCGTTAAAATAGCCAGCACGATCAACCGATCTTCCATCGTTGTATTCTTATCGTAAAAATAGTATATACCTGGCGTTCTTGTTTTTTTTATTGTATACTAGGTCTGTAAATGCAGTAGTGAGACTGACAACGCAGCTTTTGATATGGCAACACTGGAAGCAAGTGGCATGTAGGGGCGAAAGGTTGACATGTGCTACGCGTTCAGTACGAGTTTGAATTCGATCGCGTGATTTGGTGGTTGTCCGTTGTCGTTGTTCCCGTGAAACCTGTTTTCATAGTGCGTTCTAAAAATGTGTGGCATTAATTTCGAGGAACGGTGTGCTATCAGGTTTTGTTTTAGACTTGGGCAAAGTGCAACAGGAACTTTTGCAAAACTTAAGCAGGCTTATGGAGACAGTGTTTTGTCAATAGCCCAGGTTTTCCGGTGGTGTAAGGCATTTTCAGAAGGAAGAGAGTCTGTGGGAGATGAGCCACTCAGTGGAAGGCCTGCAAGAACCGATGAAAATGTCGACAGAATCAGAGGTCTTGTGCATTCAGATCGTCTGTTGACGGTCGGGATGATCGAGGAAAAGTTGAACTTGAATTTAGACAAATAAATAAATAAAATATAGAAACTGAATAAATAAAATAAAATAGACAAATTGTCAAACCACAATAATGAAAACAGGAAACTGATACACTCGACACAAACCGATAACACAGCCAATCAAACAACTGTGCAACATTCTAATATATATATATATATATATATATATATATATATATATATATATATATATATATATACATACATACATACATACATACATACATACATACATACATACATACATACATACATACATACATACATACATACATACATACATACATACATACATACATACATACATACATACATACATACATACATACATACATACATACATACATACATACATACATACATACATACATACATACATACATACATACATACTTAAATAACTCCGGGAATAAACCTCTTGCATTTTTGCCGTATGTTTGATAAACACGCTGTAACTTTGAATAGCAGCTTGATATAAATAAAGCAATCACCGATAAAGTAATTGTAAACCGATCGAAGACAACAGAAACTTAATTTATCCTTTGCGGCAACTCGCCTTAGACTGTGGTGATGGCTTTATTTCACTATCTAATAACCCATCGTTTATTCGGTTCTACCTTTGTGGTGGTTGAAAATAAATAAATGGATAAATAAATATTACGAAACGAAATTGTTGTTTTGAAACGTACAATTTAGAGAACACAACTCATCACAATACAGTTTTCAGACCCGACGATCGTTTCGCTAACAAAGCTGGCGTCGTCAGAGGGATGAATAATAAATTGATGTGATGAATTACGTTCTCCAAATTGTACTAATCAGTGCTCATCACAAGCTCCAATTAACTTCAATTAACCCATTTATACCCATGGTTGCGTTAACGCAACGTCAACAAAAATGTTTTTTTGCTTATTGAACGATCGTTATTTCCGATGCCTTGTCAGTAGGTATAGATGAGGGGTTCTGAGACCATCTCCCACATTCGACCTCCCACCTCCCGCTAGACTGGGAGGTGTGAGGCAGGAGGCGGTTTCAGAACTGTATAGATTGTGACGTAAGCTCTAAACTGATGACGTAATCCAAGATGGCGGCTGTTGGCGCGAAATTTGGAAAACATTTTAATTTTAAAAGGTAGTTAAGTTCAGCTTTTAAAATAAGAGGCTCCGCCATTTTGATTTTTGCAAAGAATGGCGTAAGTAAATATGGCGGTTGGCGCAGGCGCAAACTCAACTTTTTAGTTTTTGCTTTAAGTCTTAGGTGTGAGGTGTCATTTTACTCGGCTCGATGAGTAGAATTCCAAAATAACATATGCGCAAACTCAACTTTTAGAGTTTTTAGCCTAAGCCCCAGGTGTGAGGTATCATTTTACTCGGCTCAGCAAGCAGATTTTAAAAAACTAAGAATATGCGACCGCCAGACATGTTGAATATGGAAACACACAGTATTACATTATGTGTGAACATGGATTTAAAAATTGCCCTAAGTCCCAAAAATATTCTGAATTTCAAATGTAAACAAAAGTCAATGTTACAAGTAGAAAACCTGAATTTCGAAATAACCATCCAATACCACATGGTAGTATATTTTCTTAATTTGAAATGGGGATTGTATGACACAAACTTCACGGAATGATATCTCTAAACAAATTAAATAATTCCTTTCAAAGAATATCTGTAAAATCACATTGAAATGCAACGTTGCGAAAACTCAACATTGGAATAAACAGTGAAACTTCATAAATATCCTGTCTGAACTAGTTTTTACGCGTCTTAGTTTGTCATCAGTATCAGAATCGTTTACACTGTGACAGAGTGAGGTTAGCGTTAAGTTAGTAAGCAAAATAGCTTTGTCTATTCTGAGATTGCAGGAATTTGTAATTGACGAAAATGGTGACTCAAAATTTGAAGCATGGTGGTTTTGTGCACGGAGACAATATATGTTTCAGGGTACTGTGTAATATTGTGATGATCCTAGGAGGTCATTGACACTGAGTGAACTTGAGGCAATAATTGAAAATCTTGATGTGAATATGTTTGTTATATACCACCTGATGTTGCTAATCTAACCAACGAAGAAGACATTGATGATGATGCTATAGGTGGAACAGGAAATATGCCTTCGGGTCTAGCAGGAACCTTCGAAATATTACATTTGGAGATAGAAATTGAGACTGAAGGAAATATTTATGATGAGGCGATTCCACCACCAACAGGAAAAATAGTTAGAATGGAAGACATTGCTTGGTGTAGAAGATCTGTTGATTACGATAACAATGCATCGTCTAACGAAGAAAGTGCTCTGCAAAATATCATCGAGCTGCTACATGGAAAGTCTCCCCTTGATTTATTCAAAGAGATGTTTGATGACATTTTTCAGACGATTATTTTGAACTCTATAAAATATTCTAGAGATCACAACCGGCCACATTTTGAATTAGATAATATTGCTTCTCATTGGATATCATACTCTTCCACAAACAAAGCTCTATGGATCATCTGGTGAAGATAAGGGTGTTCAGTTTGTTAAAAACGCGATGTCTCGGAATAGATTCGTTGAGATAAAAAAGAATGTTCACCTAGCAGATAATAACCAGTTAGACAAACAGGATAAATTTGATAAACTACGCCCAGTGATTCATGTGGTAAATAAAAACTTCCTGAAATATGGCATCTTTCGTCACCACTTATCGAATGACCAGCAGGTGGTGCCCTACTTTGGCCATAATTCAGCGAAGATGTTTTTGAAAGGGAAACCCCTACGTTTTGGGTTCAAATTGTGGTGTTTGGCATCTAGTGATGGGTATTTATATCAATTCAATCTTTATGCAGGGAAAAATTTCCAAAATGGGAAGCGGCAAATTGGTCTGGGTGAAGCAACGGTTATCAATCTTCTGATCGTGTTGGAAACTAAGTGAGTCCATAATATTTATTTTTATAACGTTTTCACTAGTTACAAGCTTCTAGTTCATCTAAAAAATGAGGGATATTTCGCCATTGGAACTATTCGCGAAAACAGAATTCTCAAATGTCCACTAGAAAATAGTAAGACAATTCGAAAGAAACCACGTGGAGCAATGGACTCTCGCTACGATCACACGAATGAAAGCAGTGTAGTACGATGGAATGATCGTGTTTTTTTTTTCGTCAGGGCTCGTCTGCGGCCTTGCCGCCCCGATAGCACTGCAACCTTTGGTTGATGGTGCATATCCTTAGTCTTACTCCACCCATTCCAAAATCACTGTGCCTTGAACTAGTCTGCACAGCGATTGCTAGGGTGAAGTTTTATATTGATCTGTCTCCGGTCTAGACTGACCGTAGGTCAGTTGTTTTTTGCGGTCCAGAGCTTTACACTCGCACAAGATGTGCTGGGCTGATTCCTCCCCCTCGCCGCAGGGTCTGCATGCGAGGTCCCCTTCGAACCGCCCAATTTTATGCAGGTGTTTCTTGACGGCCATGTGTCCCGTCAAGAGACCTGTTGTGTTTCTGAGCTGTCCTCTGCTAAGATTTAGCAGCTCCACAGCTCTCTTTGAACTGGGTCCGTCAATTATTGACTTCCCATGTCTGAGCCCTGGACAGTCCGCCCAGTACACCTTGTGTTGGTTTCTGACCCAGGACTTGATGGCTCCCCTGGCAGTGCTCTTTGTCACGCCCAGAGCCGGTTCTGGTCCCATAAATGGTTCTGCTGACCCTCTCTTCGCGAGACTGTCATCTTCTTCATTGCCTTTGACCCCCGAGTGACCCGGCACCCAGATTAGGGTCACCTCATTCTGCCCTGCCAGGTCGCTCGTCTCGTCTCGGCACTCACTCACCAGCTAGGAATTTACCCGTGTGCTACTTAGTGCCTTAAGGGCTGCCTGGCTGTCTGTGGCTATGATGATCCGCTTGTTGGTGTAGCCCCTCCTCTTGTTCTCCCGCACACACTGCAGGATGGCGTACATTTCGGCCTGAAACACCGTTGCATGGGCTCCGAGGCAAATACTATGACTTACTTAGTATTTTTCCAATGTGGCCATTCCAGGTTAGATGATCGTGGTTCCTATGGCAAGCAATTGTGAGTCCTTCGAACCCTTTGTGTCTGTGAAAAGGTACAACCGCAAGGAGAAAAAAAAGAAGTCTCTGTATCTCAGCCAAACATGATTGCTAAGTATAACAGGTATATAGTGGGCGTTGATTTCCACGACAAGGCAATTTGAAATTATCGAATAAATATCGTGGTACAAAATGGTGGTGGTCACTGTTCATAAATTTGTTGGATTCGTCTGTAGTGAATAGTTGGAAATTGCTTAGACTTGTTTGTAAAGAGAATCCAATTTCACAGTTAGAATTCAGGTCAGAACTTGTCCGAGCCATATCAGTTCCTACAAGTGTAGAATGCAATCTGTCCGTGGCCGAGAGTCCAGCACTTCTCTACCAAACATTGCACTTTGAATAATGTTGGGCACATAATTGAGAGGAACACTGAAAATTTTAGGAGACGTTGCTGGGTATGCAAAAGCACCACAGTATTCACGTGCATTAAATGTGGTATACCATTACATTCTCATTGTTTCAAGGACTATCACAAGTGATGTTCATTATTTAGCATATTATGTTCTCATTGCGTTAACGCAAAAATGAACTTTTTTTTATTAATTTTTTGACATTGTAACCTGTTTATTGAAACTAAAATAAATATTAATTGACTAAAGAACGGTTTTGTATTATTTCTACTAGTGGTCGTAAATGGGTTAAGTCTAGAATTTCAATTGCGTCTGGACTGGATTGAAGTTTTTCTTTGACGGCAAAACTTTCATACAGAAACGGGATTCTTGATAATTAAACTTATGTAGCTAGCCGTTTTCATTTAATATAAAATTACTCCTTGTAACTGCAAATCCTTTGAGATTTTCCTCGGGAAAATACACCGCATTACCTGAAATCGCATTAATGTAGAGAACTAAGGATATCCGTCATCGTGGAAGCCATGGCGATGCTGTATTGGTATCAGGAGATTAAATTTTAATGAAGCTGTTGTTTTGTTCCAGGACGAGTCGATCTACCAGACGCTTACAACGAGGTCGTTTGGCGTAAGCCGGGACACAATTACACGGCCAATGGGGAACCTCATTTCAGACAGGAAAAAACTTCCAGGTAAGTTTTGTTGAATAAAAACGGTTAGTTCATCTTTTCCCGGAAACTGCATGACTTCAAAAATACAGAATTGATGAGAAACTTTAAACTATAATTGAACATGCTTTCATATGGATTTAGAAAAAGTTCGGGACGCAGCAAATGCGTTATGGTAGCAAATTTTCGTAAAAATATTTTTAATTGAAAGTTTTGTTATTTTTGAAGATACATCAATTTCACGAAAGGAAAGGCAAAAAACTGGTCCGATTTTCCTGACTAACAAACTTATCCAAGCCACTTACAAAAGGAAGGTATTATGTTTTAATATATATATATATATATATATATATATATATATATATATATATATATATATATATATATATATATATATATATATATATATATATATATATATATATATATATATATATATATGCTTTGAATGCAAGTCATGGGAGTGTGTGGAAAATGTTCAGGGACTATTTATTGTGTCCATACCATATAAGCCACTTCTTCGTACTGATTTTCCTCCACTCATTGCATTTTGTCAGTGGCTTTTGCACACATTGGTTCAAATCCGTTAACTGCTATCGCTGATTCTTTTTACCAATGAAGCAATTTATCATGAAATGCAATAAGCGATTTTCACAATAACCATGTACGGGCTGAAGAAAATCCACATGAGGTACTTAAAAATCGTTTTGAACATCAATGGTCGTTGAACGTTTTGGGGTTGGAATTATTGGTGACTCTCTAATTGGACCGCTGTTTCTACAAAGAAGACTTACCGGCGAGGTGTATCGAAACTTTTTGGACCTATCGCTACCTCAGTTTCTGTAGTATGTAGCATTGCAACCAGAAATGCAATATGCTTTATGCAAGACGGTGCACCAGCGCATTTTAGTATGGTTGCTCGTGAGTTTTCAACAGCAACATATGGAGATCGTTGGATTGGTAGATGTGGATCACTTATGGCTTGCTCGATGCCCGGACTTAAACGCTACTGGATTATTACCTTTTTTCCCTCAGGGCTCGTCCACGGCCTTGCCGCTCCGAAAGCACTGCAACCTTTGGTTGATTGTGCATACCCTTAGTGTCACTCCACCCATTCAAAAATCACTGTGCCTTGAACTAGTCTGCACAGCAATTGGTAGGGTGAGTTTTATATTGCTCTGTCTCCGGTCTAGGCTGACCGTAGATCAGTTGTCTTTTGCGGTCCAGAGCTTTACACTCGCACAAAATGTGCTGGGCTGATTCCTCCCATTCGCCGCAGTCTGCATGCGAGGTCCCCTTCGAACCGCCCCATTTTATGCAGGTGTTTCTTGACGGTCATGTGTCCCATCAAGATACCTGTTGTGTTTCTGAGCTGTCCTCTGCTAAGATTTAGCAGCTCCACAGCTCTCTTTGAACTGGGTTCGTCAATTATTGACTTCCCATGTCTGAGCCATGAACAGTCTGCCCAGGACTTAATGGCTCCCCTGGCAGTGCTCTTTGTCACGCCCAGAGCCGGTTCTGGTCCCATAAATGGTTCTGGCCCCATAAATGGTTCTGGCCCCATAAATGGTTCTGCTGACCCTCTCTTCGCGAGACTGTCAACTTCTTCATTGCCTTTGATCCCCGAGTGATCCGGCACCCAGATGAAGGTCACCTCATTCTGCCCAGCCAGGTCGCTCGTTTCGTCTCGGCACTCACTCACCAGCCAGGAATTTACCCGTGGGCCATTTAGTGCCTTAAGGGCTGTCTGCGGCTATGAGGATTCGCTTGCTCATGTAGCCCCTCCTCTTGTTCTCCCGCACACAGTGCAGGATGGGGTACATTTCGGCCTGAAACACCGTTGCATGGGCTCCGAGGAAAATAATATGACACCCTCGATCCTTCCGAGTAAACACCTGCCCACGTCCCACGCTCCCCGCCGGATCCGTCCGTGAACCAGACGAGCGGGTCCTGTGGTATGCCCGGCGTCTCCTTCCGCCATGCCTCGCGATCTGGGAAACCCCGCCGCGACCCCCGCCAGCAGGTATTACCAATGGGGGCCATCTAATATATATATATATAAACAAACAATTGAAGCTGGCCCGGAATGTGGGCCCTAGTTCGCGCTCATTTGAAGATGTTTGATTAAAATTTAAAAGTCGCGATCTCCTCAATAGATAATTTTTTCTACGAAAATTCTATAAAACAAACAAAATCTTACCACTAACTATAGTCAACTAAAAAGCAGTTTAATAACGAAAGAGATAAAGTTTCTCGTACATTCAATCTAAAGCTTTATAAATGAATAGTAAACTAAGTTATCAGTCAAAATCATCAGGTGAAATTTTAAGGTGACATCTTTCATGTTTATGGTCAATTGGTAGAGAAGCAACATACTCCATATCGGGTACGCAAATCTGCGCATGTTTCTTCATGACCGAATACCAGTTCGTTTCTTTATTGCCATCGAAGAAAAAGGAACCCCACACGAAAGAAAACGTGCTCATATCTTCGTTTTCTTCTTGCCTTTCGAAACCAAAAATTCCTTCAGTATTCATTTCATCCGAAACAAAAACTGCATCACACTGAGTGTAAACATTTGGTGCGTAAATATCTTGAATCAGATGATCTCCAACATAGAGAAACCTTGGAGTCTTTTTATTTTGTAGCTTTCCACTCAAGAAATTACATAGATCTGTATAGTTGCCTCTTATATTTAATTGACTTACGTGGCTAGTTTTTGCGGTAGAATCACCTTCGTTTGTTGCTACCGAAACGAATGGTCGTCGGCTAGTGAAAAACCCTGGCTTTCGTGCGTCGTACACCACAGTATCAAAGATATCTTTCCAGTTGTCGCCTATTGTGTTTTTGATAGTGAATTCAGCAAAAGGTTTCTCAGAACCAGTCACCAAAAATAACAATTTTCCTCTGTCTTTCAGTTGTTTTAACCAGCATAATAATTTCTTGCTACATTTTTCGTAGTATCTCTCAGGTTGTTCACAAATAGTTTTGTAGAAATAACTACCACTCTTAGAGAAGTTCTCGGTATTGTAGATATGGTAGACTGCCTCAAGCATATCAGGCCAGATGTTATAGTTCTTTTTTTCACCGTTTATATTATCTATCATATCAACACACCTAGCAAACACCAAAGAAGCTGGTGATTCGAATATATCTAAAAGCGCATACGTTTTCAAAATGTATTGGCTCTCCCAAGTCATCAGAGGATCTTTGATATAAACATCAGCGATTTTCCAGTGTCTTGTTGGGTAGTAGTCTTGAATCTCTGGCTTCATCAGGATTCTGGTACCATGGCTAGCTCTTAAAATTGTGCCATCTGACGCGAGCTTTAGAATATTGCCGTTTTCGTCGTCTATCAATAGTCCACGGACGCAGAAGTTGTAATCTATTTTGTGCAATAAGTGGTTTGGAGAGTAGTTCTTGTTGTCTATCATGTATTTTGCTAAGGCATCATACGCCAGCTTGATGGTAGGTTTGTGTTTGAAGCGGGCTAGAGTGCAGTCCAAGTCGAAACCAATGCAATCGTAGTCAGCAAAACTAAAAGTACTGAGAGTTTTCTCTGAAGGTGTTGATTCAGGTCTAGTTGTTTCTAGGTTAGCTTTAGTGGCGAAATGTTTGAAAACTTTTCTTGGGAAGCTTTTTTGTGCTATTTTACGTATCTTATATGATCCTGTACTTAACATTGTTTTCTTTGGAAGAGTATCTTCTCTCTCTGTACCTATCTTATTCCATTTTTAAATAACAAGATGGTTTTTGACAGTGACAGGAGTCATAAAAATACTAAATGACGTAAAGTGTTTTTATTTTTATTATTATCACAGATCAAGTTAATTTTAGTTTGGGCGTCAGGTGCATTTTGTAACTAATATCTGCAGCGTTCTAAACTTTTGTCTTATAAAATGAAATCGCAGAATCGGGGGAGTTAACGCATTGAATGCCACTAGAACCATTTGTGCTGGTTACGTAAAGTCGCAGAGAACGCCATTCGGGAAAGTACAGCATGGAAATAAGTATATTTAATTTTGTTTCAAAGGGGAGATCTTCACTTAAATATTATTGGCGTTCAGGGCGACCCTCATACTTTGTTGAAGATCGTTTGAATGCTTTAAAGTCGTTGCCAAACCACACGGGGATTGGATAGTTGTCGACCATAGTATGACATTTGCATTCTATGGAGAAAGTTCAAAAATTAGATGTACGGGTACCGCATATTTATAATTGTTATTATGCAAGATACGATAAAAAATTGTATACCTTAATTAAACGGTGTCTTGAGCTGCATCTTATAAAAATTTTGGCAATCACAGGGTAGCCCATAAGTCGTTGGTGGTGACATCCCTTATATTATTGCATTTTTGCATTTTTTTATCGAAATATGATGCATGTTTGTAAGAAAAAAAATTGAGACGCAGTAAGTGCGTTTTGGTAGCACGATTAAATACGATTTTTCTTGATTTAAACTATTTATAATATTAGTAATTTTCAATTTTAGATTAAGGATACAAGTCTGTGGTTGATAAAAAATTCAATTTCAAACCATCCCATCGCGCAACACACTATTTTAGATTATCTATGTTTTTTCCCTCAGGGCTCGTCGGCGGCCTTGCCGCCCCGATAGCCCTGCCCTTAGTCTTACTCCACCCATTCCAAAATCACTGTGCCTTGAACTAGTCTGCACAGTGATTGGTAGGGTGAAGTTTTATATTGCTCTGTCTCCGGTCTAGACTGACCGTAGATCAGTTGTCTTTTGCGGTCCAGAGCTTTACACTCGCACAAGATGTGCTGGGCTGATTCCTCCCCCTCGCCGCAGAGTCTGCATGCGAGGTCCCCTTCGAACCGCCCCATTTTATGCAGGTGTTTCTTGACGGCCATGTGTCCCGTCAAGAGACCTGTTGTGTTTCTGAGCTGTCCTCTGCTAAGATTTAGCAGCTTCGTAGCTCTCTTTGAACTGTGTCCGTCAATTATTGACTTCCCATGTCTGAGCCCTGGACAGTCCGCCAAGTACACCTTGTGTTGGTTTCTGACCCTGGCTCCCCTGGCAGTGCTCTTTGTCACGCCCAGAGCCGGTTCTGGTCCCATAAACGGTTCTGCTGACCCTCTCTTCGCGAGACTGTCAGCGTCTTTATTGCCTTTGACCCTGAGTGACCCGGCACCCAGATGAGGGTGAGCTTATTCTGCCCAGCCAGGTCGCTCGTCTCGTCTCGGCACTCACTCACCAGCCAGGAATTTACCCGTTGGCTACTTAGTGCCTTAAGGGCTGCCTGGCTGTGTGTAACCCCTCCTCTTGTTCTCCCGCACACAGTGCAGGATGGCGTATATTATTATCTATGGTTAGAATTATTTCTTCGTAAACTGTAAATGTATCATATATCCCCGGAGAAACGAATCTAAAATTATTGGCAGGCCATTCAATCCAATCCATCCATTAAATTCCCAATCCATAAGTTATGGCGGTTATCAAGGTAATTTCGAACCGAAGTGATATTATGGGGTGGCGCGGCATCTTGCTGCCATACTCCTGAACAATTGAATTATCCAACATCCATCAACTTCATATTGCAGGAAGTGTGAATATCATTCCCCAGTTAATGACCCCTCATAGAAAATAGGTCCAATAATTTTATTGCGGATAATACCCCAACAAATGGAAAGCGATTTCCTTTCTCGAAATCTAATTTCAATCCGCGTGGACTTTTAAAGTTCTATATTTAGACGTTTTTTCGGTTATATATTCCCGCTGTTGTGAAGGTCGCTTCGTCACTTCATAAAATGTTTTAGAAGAACTTAGAGCAGCATGTCACGGCAAAATGATAAAATTAACAGGTAAAAGCTTATGTGGATGAAATCCATACTTGTGCACTGTTCGACTGATTTTCTTTGTTGAATTATTGAAAAATCTACTGGCATCGTTAATGGAATGCATAGGATTTTCTGAAGGAAGACATATAGATTTTATTGATATATTTTGTAAATCATAAATCAAACAAATTTTTTACCTTCAAAATATAAGAGAATGTTGAGTTCTTCAATCTCATTTGTCGTGTCGTGACGCTCCTTTTTTTTCCGTTGAACACTTTGGCGTTCACTAAAATTATTCTCTGTATAGCAGTGATCTATTGGGATGCAAGCTGCGATTTTCAATTTATGCAGTAATGGCATTTTAATTATTTTTGTGAACACTGTTGATAATTTGGAGGCCATATCGAATTTGAACTCACGCAAGGTTTCAACACAACAAATTCTTATCTCTATTAAAACTGTATCTAAGTTATAATACACATAATTAAAATTCAACCTGTTTCCAACTGTTACAAAATATTAAATCTAAAATCAACTACCCTTCACTTTTTTTGGTCTCCTTATCAGTGAGTCTGTGGAGTTAGCCCTCTTTCTTAAAAGGTGTAGTTAGTTCCGTGAGCTCATCGCCTCATCACTCTACCACCCCCCCTCCCCCACAGAGAGAGGTTTATCGAAAACGTGAAGCAACATGTATTGCACGGCCGGAGGACGTGTGGCATGTTGGTGGCGAATGTGACGCGACGTGGCTTATGCTCAAGTTTTTCCGGTGAAAAATCGGGAAAACTTTTTGAAAACGGTATATTTTTGTGTCAGAGTAACTGGAATGAGACTTTACATGTGGCGAGAAATGGTGCAAATAAACCTATGTTGTGAATTTTAAGTAATTTGGTACACAATATTTAGAGTTTTTTCAAAATTAAAAATAAAATCACAAAGACATGCGTTGAGACGACTTAGTGGTAACTGCCACGCGTAGATTGATTCATACAACGGGTATAAACCATACATCAACGGCAACCAAACTAAATATATACCAGGCAGAAAACATACTACCCGAACCAACAATCGTAAAATCTCGGCCGCACTAATGGAAAATGACAGACGACATGATATTAAAAATTTGCCATTTGATTGTTATTTAACTGGGGGATTCAATCAATTATTAAAAGACACTAGATTTGTAGCTTTATGAACGGCCTCAAATATAGTTTTAGCGCAGCATAGATATATTATGCTGTCGTGTAATATACTAGAAATGTAAACAAAATCACGCCAAGTCTCTATAAAAATGATTCTAAAATAGTTTATTTTATCTTTAAACTTAAACATAAGACGTCATATATATATATATATATATATATATATATATATATATATATATATATATATATATATATATATATATATATATATATATGTATGTATGTATATATATATATATATATATATATATATATATATATATATATATATATATAAGGCCGAAACAGTCGTGGGATGTGTAATGTGTAATTCTACTAAATCTGTAATTAATTACATATACTTTGATTATAATATCCCGGGCATGAAGCCGATCTAAAATATCACGCAAATAAAACGTTGGTTGATGTATACTTAGATGGCGCCGGGGACATTGCCCTTGCCTCCTAAGCAGAAGGTTACGCGATCGAATCCAGCTTGTTGAATGTATGTTTTTCTATGTTTTATTTTGACATTTGGAGAAACGATAGTGCACAGATTTCATACGTTTTGAACAAGATCTCTTTTTTTAAACGCCTAAATAAGTTTGTCACCTTTCAGTCTGAAATTATAATTTTGTTATTGTTGATATTAAAAAACTCTGGACGCAGCAAGTGCGTTATGGTAGTGAATTTTCATAAAACTATTTTTAAATAGCAATAATGTTTTTTTTAAGAAAGCAGGCATCACATTTGGTTACCAGTATAATCTATATAGTAAAAAAAATGTGCCATGTTTCATCAAAATAACTTTATTGTTTGAAAATGTACAAAAATTTCCGAAAGTAAACTTAAAGTGTCCCCAAAAAAACTCGTTTCTTGGTCAACCTTATAGGTTAATAGCAAATTGAGCTATTCAAATATTAAGCATAACGCACTTACTGCGTCCAGAATTTCTTTTCTTACAAACATGTATTATATTTCGATGGAAAATGCAAAAATGCAATAACATAAGGCGTGTTTGATTAAAAAAAGAAAAAGAAAATTTGTATCACCAACGACTTATGGGCCAGCCTGTGATTGTAGAAATAATTTTTTAAGATGTAGCTCAGGACACCCTATAATTAATATATACAATTTTTGTTCATATCTTGTATAATAACAGATATATTGAGCTTTATTGATTTTTTTTTACGAAAATTCTACAAAAATTATATACCATTAACGATGAACTCTATAGTTAAAACTACTGCCAAGCGTCAGAGAAATGGTCTATTTGAAATGAATTTTCTGGAAACATTTTATTAAAATGAAGGACAATGACGGTTGAAACTAAGACATCGGGATTTGTAAAACATTCTTCTTGAGACATTTTATTTCCATATTAGATCCAGTATTAGATTCAAGTTCTTTTCCTAAATGTTGCCAATTTTGACGTTTAAATCGCAACTTTGACGTTTTGTGAAAAACCCCAATTTATTTTTGTTTAAATGCCTATAACTTTTTTGTCTTTTGACCTACAGAGCTAGGTGGCTTGCCTATAATGATATAAACCCGCGTATAAAATTTGGTTGCCCTTACTTTGTTAATTTTAGAGATATAAATTTTTTTCGAAAGAAAACACAAAATTTTTCGGGAAAACCTTGGCGGATTTTCCTGGATAACAAACCTATCCAAGCCACTTGCGAAAGGAAGGTACTCACCAATTTTGACGTTTAAAATCGGGATTTTGACGTTTTGAGGAGAACCCAAATTTATTTTTCTTTAAATGCCTGTAACTTTTTTCTTTTAACCTACGGAGCTAAATTTTGGTATGTAACTTGCATATAATGATATAAACCCGCGTATGAAATTTGGTTGCCCTTACTTTGTTAATTTTGAAAATATAAAAAAAAATCGATTTTTTTCGAAAGAAAACTCAAAATTTTCCGGGAAAACCTCGGCGGATTTTCCTGGCTAACGAACTTATCCAAGCCACTTGCAAAAGGAAGGTACTCACCAAGTTTTATCAAAATCGGTCCATTATTTTTTAAGTTATAGGTGTGACACATAAATATATATATATATATATATATATATATATATATATATATATATATATATATATATATATATATATATATATATATATATATATATATATATATATATATACATATAAAGTCTGAAACTGACCTCGGATTTGGGTTCCGGGGGTCCTAAATAGCGCTCATTTGAAGAATTTTTTTCAAAATTCAAAAGTCGGGATCTCCTCATTAGTGATTTTTTTTAAAGAAAATTCACTAAAAACCGGTTTGATTAGGTTGACCAAAACGAAATCATACTGGTGATTAGTAAGAAAAAATAACTGCTACGTTTATAATTTGGCAGATACTTTACTTTTCTAAATATGTTTTCTTCTGTAAATCTTTTGTATAACTTTAATGAAATTTGTAATACAAGTTTATTTTAAAGAGACTTACACTATCTACAGGTATAGCAAAATTTAGTTCTTTAGCTTCATAGAAAATTGAGTTTTGGGCATTTTTCTCAAAAGGAGTTAGAACACAAGATTTTTTTGATAATACAGAGATATCGATGGTAAAACTTTCGAAAGAATTCTTAAAATGTGCGCGTGCTAGGACCTCTAAAATCGATCTTCAAGGTCTGTGTAAGTTTAAAGTATTAACTTTACTAATATGCCGTATAATAATAGTGTACAAATCTTATGAAAACTCGCTACTATAAAGCACTTGCTGCGTCCCGTTTTTTTTAACTTCTATTGATATGTCACTATTATCAATCTCTGTCACCTTTTCAATTTACAATTTTGGCAAAAAATATGGGCTGTTAAAAAGAAATTGTAATCAAGACAGTATTATGGACAGATCACAACTTATTATAAATAAAGGCATGTGGTGAAACATCCGAAGAGAGACATGAAGCAAAAGGCCATTTTAATTGGAAAGTCAAAATTTGAAGTTTGTTGATTTTGGTATGCACTATCTGTCAAGGAATTCTGGATCAAACTTGATAAATTATGTTATCATACACCACAAGTCTTAGACTTTTTGTATAGGCATATTGTATAATTTAAGGTAATAAACATAATAATAATAATAATAATAATAATAATAATAATAATAATAATAATAATAATAATAATAATAATGATAATAATAATAATAATAATAATAATAATAATAATAATAATAATAATAATAATAATAATAATAATAATTCCACACTGATACACTATTTTGGGGATAAAGTTTTCACTAACGCAAAAATACATTGTGTTCGTTTTAGATGTCTTAAAAGATAAGTTTTAGCATCATCTCGTAAAATCATCAGTACAAAATGAACTTTTTTCTTCTGTAAATACTGACGCGACTAATACCGAGAAAAATTAGATGATGCAGCTGAAGATAAAACGAAATACCTCATGGTTGACAGACTGATTATGTAAAGACAAAAATCCCCAGTGCAATTTTCCATCTCGTTTGCCTTTAATTAACTCCTGCTCTGTCTACTTTTCAGTCATCCGCGTGATTGGTGACTTGCACATTTTTTTTAAATTCTTTGTTTATTTTGTTCATAATTATTTTTATAACCAGCGACACAACACGGCCAGTCTAACGAGTAATGAGTTCATTACTAAAGTTATAATTTGAAAAAACAATGTAATAAAAAGTTCATATGGGAAGATTTAATGGTCACGCAAGCATTGTGTTAATGATGGCACACATACATAACATAGCCAGAAAAAAGTGACTAAAGATTATTTACACACGTTATAAAGGATTTCATACATGTGATAAAGTTCTTCATACACGTATGCGTTTCCGCCTTGGGTAGATGATAAACGTAATGATAGTAGCAAAAAATTGCTTCATTTCCTGTATCTTCATCTTCTAAGAAACAGCAAGAAATAATCATCGTCACAGTGTATAGGCGATGTCGCCTTGCCGTCACTGTCACAACTTTCTGTCTCCAGAATAGTCTAGTCGACAGGTTGGAAAAAGTGGGGTTAGGTGGAAAAAGGTCGGAATTTAATGAAACTTTGGGAAGTTTTTTAAGGATGGTTAATAAACATTTTCTCAAGTTTTGGACCTCGAGGAGCCTGTGCGAAAAATGAGGGGGGGGGGGGTTACTGCAAAATTTTCGACCTTTCTCCGGTTTTTCATTAATAACTTTTTCCCCTTACATACTACGGCAAAAACATCTTAAACTTTTTTGTAGAGCGTTAAATTTCCTACTATTTTGACTATTCAAACGTGTTTGTATGTCAAATAGTTACCGAGATAGGGCGGTTCGAAAAAAAATTAATTTTTGAAAATTCGCTAAAAAAATGCCGAAGAATGCATAATTCCACCTTATTTCTTCTGTTATACCCGAATTATTGTTAAATGTTACATCGACGAGAACAGTGATGAATGCGTTTTCCATTCAGCAGCTGATTGAGTTGATTGAGGAAGACATGTATGAAAATATCACCTGCATGGCCTCGTCAACACTCGGTGATGGGCGGAATCCTCTTTTCCGCGCTTACTTAGGTGGATGAGAAAAACTTGCAAGGCCGTTTTGGTGATACTCAGCATTGACAGCGACTAAATCAGTGTTCAAATTGGGCAACTGGCTGATGCGTTCTTCTATTTTCTTCCCTCACTCGTCTCTACGCATCCTCGCCTTTTCGATAATCTTATTAGCAATTTCGGGTAGAGTCACTTTGACCGGAGCATTGCGCCTTTCCAAGGGCAACTTTGCCTTTCATTGATTGTTGTTGCCCTTACTTAGTGAAACTTGTCCATACTGCATACAGACTTGGAGACTACTTCTCTGGCTTCACTGTTGGTTTTTGTAGGTGAAGAACGTAGCCAGCGCGTGAGCTAACTGGAACAAGTGGCCCTTCGAATTCTGGAAGTTCTAGGATGTTCTTAAATGCTTTGTCAAGCAGCGAAACTATAGTCACAGAAGCATTTAAGAACATCCTAGAACTTCCAGAATACGAAGGGCCACTTGCTCCAGTTAGCTCACGCGCTGGCTACGTCCTTCACCTACAAAAACCAACAGTGAAGCCAGAGAAGTAGTCTCCAAGTCTGTATGCAGCAACTTTGCCTGTTTAGCTCTGAAATCATCAGTAATAGCGCCCTCACAAAAAAAAAACACGCATTGGTGAAGTCGAATTTTGCAACTTGTGACCGACGGGTAGGTACAGGAGAAGAAGCATTGGATGTGTCATATCCTCGACGTGCAAAGACAGCAATCAAATTCTCATTGTTGTACCTTGTTTGGCAAGCACTGTGCACTCTCACTTCACTCAACCCACGCAGGAACTGTTTATCTGCCGAAAGTTTCATTTTCACACTGGACACCAACAGTCTGGCAACTCCTCTGGCTTTCACAACAGTTAGTTCACCTGCTTCAACTCCTCCTTTACAAATAAAACACAAGTCTGATTGACTAGATGTAGACGCCATCTCCAAAAGGTACTCGAATTTGCGCAAACACGGATTCACCAGGTTCTCTTGAAACGATAACGAAAAACTGCACCGATTCCTTTCTGACGATTCACGATGTTTGATCAGAAAACACTCTTTATGCCTGTAATCAGAAAAAAAGGATATAAATATTAGTACGAACGTACAAATTTAGGTAGTAATTATGTAGTGGGTTGGGGTGGGGTGTGGTGAGGTGAGGTGAGGGAGGATATCGTTCGGAAGAATAACTAATATCAATACCAACATGGAGTGAGTGTGGTTGGATTTCATCAGAGAAGAAAATGAGCTTTTGTGAATTTGGGTTTGGGTGGGGAGGGGGGCATTGTGTGGGGGTTTCCGAAGTTGGCAGTTGTAACCAGAAATCATAATGACAACAACATTTCACAATAATTTGGGTATAACAGAAGAAATAAGGTGGAATTCTGCATTCTTCGGCATTTTTTAGCGAATTTTGATTAAAAAAAATTTTTTCGAAGCGCCATATCTCGGTAACGCTAACGGTAATGTTTTTGCCGTAGTATGTAAGGGGGAAAAGTTATTAAGGAAAAACCGGAGAAAGGTCGAAAATTTTGCAGTTCCCCCGCCTCTTTATTCGTACAGGGTCTTCGAGGTCCAAAATTTAAGAAAATGTTTATTAGCCATCCTTAAAAAACTCCCCAAAGTTTCATTAACTTCCGACCTTTTTCTATCTCAAACTACCTGTCGACTGAACTAGAAGCTCTTCGTATTTGTGGCTTCTGCACTTTTTCAATGGGGTTGCCAAGAAGATTTCCTCTTGGTCTACCTCTTTCCTTATTTCCAAGTATGTATCCTTTAAGTAATGTTGTCAGAAAAGTACTACGAAGCTGGATCAAATATAGGATGCTCCAACAGTGCGTTCAAGTTCAATATCTCCTTCATTTATCAATAATGAAAAAAAATTTGAAACAAAAATTGCAGGTACTAATGTTAGCTACAAACTTAAATTATTTTTGCGTATACAGGGTGTTGCATAAGTTAGATACAACCCTGTATATTATAATTAATTTCGATACATCAACTAATGATCTTTCAGTTTGATGAAGTATTCCCTACACCTAAAACCAGTACTTACTGAGATATTGGGTACCCTTTATTTGTTAATGGCTTGGATGAGTTCGTTCATTAGATCTTAACGCCCCAATTTTTCTTAACAAAAAAGTAAAAAATGTTTTTTAAAACGCACTATCTTTCAAATTTTTTAAGTGATTGAAATGAAAATTTTCAACTCAAAAGAACGGCAATTCGGCAATTATACTCTCAACCCACCTCCAAATGTTCAACCACCAACGCGCATGTCGCTCATAAAATGACAGATAACATTTTCAAAACTAAAAAGGTACGAAAGATGCTCTCTTCCCTTAACACCAAGAAAGCCTCTGGCCTTGACGAGATTCCAGCAATTGTTTTCAAAAAATGCGCACCAGAACTTGCTCCTGTCCTGACTCGTCTGTTTCAGACATTTTACGATAGAGGCATATTCCCTAGTAACTGGAAAACTGCTAGAGTACAACCCGTCCCCAAGAAAGGATCCAAAGCGATTCCTAGCAACTACAGGCCTATTTCTCTCCTTTCAGTCGTCTCTAAAGTGATGGAAAAGTATATTTATCTCCTTTCAGTCGTCTCTAAAGTGATGGAAAAGTATATAAGCACCGAATTACTAAAATTTCTTGAAAAACACAGTCTAATCCACGACAGGTAGTATGGATTCCGTCAGCGCAGATCAACTGCCGGCCTCCTTTCCTTTGTTATCCATTCTCAGAACAAGTCTACGGAACTACACGGTGAATCCCAGATTGTCGCTCTAGACATATCCAAAGCATTCGACCAGGTCTGGCACGCAGCGTTGCTTGATAAACTTCCGGCCTATGGCCTGCCACCAAAACTCTGTACCTGGACAGCAAATTTACTCTCCAACCGGAGCATTTCTGTTGTCGTGGATGGCCATTCCTCTAATCTGTATCCAATTAATGCAGGAGTCCCTCAAGGTTCAGCTTTAGCCTCTACTTTGTTTCTTCTTCACATCAATGACCTCCTCCCCAGCACATCCAACCCAGTTCACAGTTACGGACAGCACTCTCCACTCAAATATACAATATTCTTAGCCCAATTAGATGAGGATCGCAGACTCATGGAGGGTTCTGTCTCTGTGGATCTTCAAAAAATATTAGACTGGGAAAGTAGAAATCTTGTAAAATTCAACTCCACCAAATCTCAGTCTTGCTTTCTATCCCATAAGAGATACACCAGCCCTAGACCCATCACAACGAACAACCAAGTTATTCAAAGTAATGAGTCCTTTTTACTTGTTGACATATCTGTGGATCAAAATCTTAATTGGCACCAACATGTCACATCAATTGCAGAAGCAGCTGCTAAGACAGTAGCTTTCCTCTTTCCGGCTAGCAAATACTTTTCACTAGCTAATCCCTATACCTTTAATACTTCACAAATAAGGCCACACCTCGAATACTGATCCCACATCTGGGGTGCCGCTGCCGCTTCTACACTCGCTATCCTAAACTCCATTCAGAGAGAGCTATACGTCTCATCGGTGACTCTACCCGCACCTAAAGGCTGCCATCCCTTGCCAACGACGTGCTGTTGGTGACCTCTCTCTCTCTCTCTCTCTCTCTCTCTCTTTTATAGATATCTGCACGGGCACTGCTCAAAGGAGCTTTCTTCCATAGTTCCTCCCTGCTGCCCCCAACAGATCTACCAGGGGAACAGAGCGAATGCACCCTTTTACTGTCCAGGTCACTAGACATAGAACATCTTGTTATGCCCGCTCTTTTGTCCCGAGGACTTCCAAGTTGTGGAACTCCTTGCCGGCACGTGTTTTTCCTTCTGCTCCTAACCTCCAGTTTTTTCAGAAATATGCTTAGAACCTCCCATGGATGCGCAAGCCACAAAACAAATGTGTTGCGAATAACCTCCAAGAAAGTTAAGGGACTAAGAATTATTAATAGGGGTGCTGAACGGGGAGGAAACGTGAGTGGAAAATGTTTTTTAAAAAATTAATCGGACTTTGAAAAGATGCGTTTCTCACATTTTTCAATGCATCTTTTAAACCTTGTCTACCCCGCACAACACCCATATTCGCCTCAGGTCACGTAACTTTCTTGGGGGTTGTTCCCAAGAAATTTTTCTTGTGCTTTATGCTTTGAAGGTGGTTGTATGCATGCACGAGAATAAGGACGACCCCCTGTGTTTTTGGGTGACGGGGCAGAAACCCTCTTCGTTCTAAGGGTTCCTCTTCTCCATCTGCATACATACAATCATCATCAATGCATGAACCACAGGAATTTTTTATGTTCAGCTTTCTAATGTAATTTTTTATTGAGTATATTTCCGGTTTATCAATTGCTTTGTTTGAGTTTTATATCCAAATTACTGTATAAATATTTATGTTATAGATCATGTTTTTGATTTCCCTTCTTTACCTTATTTTTTACGGTTCCTAGTTAAATAAAGTAATTTTCTGTAACTTTTAATATAAGGCTTATATATATATATATATATATATATATATATATATATATATATATATATATATATATAATTCTTATGAAAATTCACTACCATAACGCAGTTTCTGCGTCCCCACCATTTTCTATCTTTGATAGATATAAAATCGTTGCGTGTAGAAGGATAAATAATACACAGCTCATTCAAATGTGATATCAGTACAGAGGTGATGGCTGATGGTGTCAAAAATTAAAAACTACCCTAAGTGAGTGGTGAACGTGTCGCCACCTAGTTCGGAACCAAGTACTATGTTGTCACGCCCGCTCCAAATAACACAGAGTGTTAAAAATAGAGACAGTATACAACTAACTAACAATTTAAAAAATTGTTAGCCCTGGCCCATTTCTACCCCAATATAGGGACAAAGTATGTAAGACTAGATGCATTCTCGCAACAATTAGAACCGTAGACCGGTTTCGCTCTCGTTAGAGCTCTTCAGTACGGCATACTAATTGTAGGTAAAATGCACCAAAAATAACACGTCTATCGTATAGCCCGTCTTAAAACACTAAGTGAGTGGTGAACGTGTCGCCACCTAGTAGGTAGTTAGTGTTTTAAGACTGGCTATACGATAGCCGTGTTATTTTTGGTGCATTTTTGCTACAATTAGTATGCCGTACTGAAGAGCTCTAATGAGAGCGAAACCGGTCTACGGTTCTAATTGTTGCGAGAATGCATCTAGTCTTAAAAACTACCCCCTTCCGCATCTTCAGACTTCAGTTAATACGTACTAATGGTTAGCGCATAACTTGAAAGTGTAACCATCAAAATTGATTTGAAGACTAGAACCTACGTAGTCGAAAAACCCCCTGAAAATAACTGGTCTGGCTTTGTAGTTGTAGTTTGTAAGCTTAAAAAGTGGTCATGTTACCACCCGCATTGGTGTGTATCGTTAATTTTCTATTTCCTCCTGCAGAGATAAGAACTGTTTTATGACAAAATAATTTGAGTCATGTTGAAACGTCTAAATTAATATTATTCAGATTTTTATTGCTTCCTTTGAAGATAAAATTCAATTTTATGTGAACATGATTATCATCAAGGCATGGCTGAGTAAATTAGCAAGAGCGGCGTGGCGGCAAACAAAGTATAACAAAGTGAGACACGGTTATCTACCGCCGATGTTGCTACGGACTTACGGACAACAGCAACTATTTTACAGCTAGATATATGGTGTCCTTCTTTCAACAGGACTTGACAGTGGCGTATAACCAGAGCAGACAGAAAAAAAACTGTACACTGAACACTGGTCAACTCTGGCAAGATCTCTCTGGCAAAAGAGTTTGTACAGGGAATTAGTTTTTTTTTAATTACTTTCTCCCCTTTTTTTATGAATTTTCGTTAAGAAAATTCACTAATAGAGAGGTATCGATGGTGTAATTTTTGGAAATTTTCTCCAAATAAGCGCGAATTAGGGCCCCTAGAACCCAATTCCAAGGTCAGTTAAAATATATGTCCAACCGATAACTTAAAAAATACTTCACAAATCAACTATGTGAAAACTGGAACAAGTGATGAGCACTAATAAGTACACTTTGAGAAGCCCAAATCACCACAACACCTATTTCAGAGACCTTACGATCGTTTCGTTGACAGAGTCAACATCTTCAGAGGAATATAAATTCTTCAGAGGAAGATGTTGACTTTGTCAACGAAACGATCGTAAGGTCTCGAAAATAAGTGTTGTGGTGATTTGGGCTTCTCAAAGTGTACTTATTTCACAAATCAAAACCAATTTGGCAATTCCCTTTATTTTGTTAATAGCTTGGATGAGTTCGTTAGACAGTTTTGACACTCAAATACTTTTAGAAAAAATGAAAAAACGCAATATCTTTTAAATTACTAGAAATATTAAACTAAAACTTGACAACCACGTACACATTGTGCAATTGGTCCTACGTACCAAACTTGAACTCAATTGGTTTAGTAGATCTTGAGTTATAACTATATAAAAAATAAATAATCTACGATATTACCTGAAATTACCTCTTAAATGGATGCCTATAATATTAGACAAGGTCAGACAGATAAATCAGGGTTCCGCTCCCATTGCAAACAAAATATTCAAATTACGTTTTAAACGGACAGGCTACGAAAATATATCACAATAAACAATCCGCGGGGTTGCCATTTACGACAGCTCTCATCTAAATATGTAGATATAAGAAAAATGTAAATAAATAGAAATTTTAATGAAAGTGATTCAATTTGTTTAAAAGCAATCTACAACTACGTTTTATTATATTATATTTATATTATACATATAAATAATAAGCTTCCTATTTTCACGGTATTTAAAAGCCATCTACATCTATCTAGTTTAGTCTGACAACACCAGTATTTGTCATCTGTTAGCTGACATGAGTCATAAGAGAAACGTGTACGTTCTGTGCATAACCTCGAATTCGATTCCACTAATACCTTAGAATCTCAGAATATAAAACACTATCTATATAAAGAGTAGGTAAATAATAACCCAATTTTAACATAACTTTAACAAATGCCTTCGGGCGTCGACTATGACTGTAGTATATTATGTTTCTAACATCCATTCAAACAAATAAGAAAGTGGTTGTGTACGTCAGATTCAGGTCAGGTCAGAGATAAAAAAGTCAGATTTCTGAGATAAAAAGTCAGAATTATATGGTAGAAACTCAGAATTTTGACATAAAAACCCAGAATTGTGAGATAAAAAAGTCAGAATTGTGAAATGAAAAGTCAGAATTATTCAAGAGCTTTATACGACAACGTCCAGGTAGTGCCACTTGTAAAACGTTTACCTATTGACTATTGATGTGTAATTATGGAGGTAGCTCTGCCTGTGACGGTTTTACAGTTACTTGATGGTGTCGTTGACTTAATTGACCGTGACGCGACTAATTACAGTGATAACGAAGCAGGTAGACGAAACGGTACATACAATACAAGACTTGCAACGATCTGCCAGATCTCTTAGGCCTAGGGTTGAACACACTGAGACCTTAGAGACGATCTCCGGCGAGATTTGAGGAGTAGGCAGATTGAGGCCCCGTAATCGAGCTACAACAACCCAACCCACCTTTGTCCACCGCTCTAAGAAGTAGGCTGAACTTTTTTTTAATAAAAAAAGAAGAAGAAAAAAGGAATAAAATGTTGACTTTGAGTACAGGCTCATTCAGTCACTTGCTGTTCACAATGGCAAAACCTGTGATGTGAATGTTAACCTAACAAGCTCATTATTTTTACCTTATTTCTTTTATCTCCCCATGAAATTGCTGTTTACTAAGAATAAGTATAAAAATTAAAGCCATATGTAGGCTTATACTCTATACCTTATATACTCCACAAATAAGGCCAAAGCTCGAATACTGCTCCCACAACTGGGGTGCCGCTGCCGCTTCTACACTCGGTATCTTGGACTCCATTCAGAAGAGAGCTATGCGTCTCATCGGTGACCCTACCCTCACCCAAAGGTTGCCATCCCTTGCCCACCGACGTGTAGTTGGTGACCTCTCTCTCTCTCTCTTTTATAGATATCTGCATGGGCACTGCTCAGAGGAGCTTTTTTCCATAGTTCCTCCACCTGCTGCCCCCAACAGATCTACCAGGGGAACAAAGCGAATGCACCCTTTTACTGTCCGGGTCACCAGACATAGAATATCTTGTTATGCCCGCTCTTTTGTCCCGAGGACTTCCAAGTTGTGGATTCCTTGCCGGCACATGTTTTCCCTTCTCCTCCGAACCTTCAAGTCCAGAATCAACAAGTTGCCTCTTTCCTCCTCGTCGACACCCACGGTACGATAGTATTTAGGCTGTAAGCTCTCATGGTGTGTTGTCGAAATATAAAAAAAAGATACCTCAGTCGAAAATCAAATGATTTAATCAGCTGGGCTGGTGTTGTTACATGAACAGAATGGATTGTCTTCAACAATTGTTTTGTATGAATGAGACTTAAAAGCGCTATGACCTATGATAATTCTGTTAAGTGTCGTAGACAAGTATCTAGGAAGGGATGTATCTCTTTGCAGATCGGCTGTTTTATTAGGTTAGGTATGATACAACTAAAGTGCTTGTTGCAGCAACTTTTCATCTCATTCCAATGATCCTGCCATCCTACGATACAAACATGCTTATTTGCTTAACTTGCCGAAGAAGATCGCCTTACGGGTGGCATCTAAAGCTATTGATTCCGTGTATCATGAGATGTAGCACGCTAAAGTTTCCTACCTTCCTTTACAGAAAGTAATGGGTATAACAATATTTCCAGTACACTGTGGTGAAACTGGATGGTAGTCGCAGAAGTAGACTAACCTAAAGAAACAAAAATAAATCTTTTAACCATTAATGTATCTGTCTGTTGCCTATAATAATTTCAGTTTGTACTGTCAATTTTATTTTAATCTTCATTCTTCCTGTTTAATTGTTTGATATTACGAGTCGCCTCTTCTTTAGTTGTGCCATTGTGGACATAGTTCCAAGCTTCTTCACGTTATCTATCGGTCATTAAGTAAACCACCTGTGTGCGGAGAGACAGTGGCTCTGGCACTCGAGTGAACTAAGACAAAAACTCTTGATAATTACCTATAATTGGTAACGATTCCGGTATGACGATGGTAGTAATGGCGGTATGTCGGTGGCAAAAACACCAGCGAGGAAATAAAACACTAGTAGACCGGTTGTAAAACGTTACGAGACCGTCTCCGCCGTGAGAAACTTACTTTAACCAAGCAGAGGTCTTCAGCTTTACCTTGTTGCTCTTGCCAGTTGTTGTCCGGCTCTTATGTAGCTGCTGCTTCTATTGTCTTTTATCATTTTATGCTGTGAACTGAGCTTGACATTCTTCGGCTCCATGTCCTTTCGGCAATTATTTCTTTATAATTACAACGGGTTTGTTAAGAGTATAGTTACAACTTTGTGGTAGGTTTACTTCTGATGATGCAGTTACGTACCTTCAGTTTAAGAAATGTACACCCATTATTTTTAATTCAATAATAAAATGCGTATGTTGTACGGGTGTGTGAATAAATTCATTTTCTTACTTAATATTTGTACATTAAAAGACATTTCTACAAAAATTGTCTGAAAATATTTACGTAAAATTTCTATAAAATATTTTTCATGAAAATTCATTAAAACATTTTTTCACAGAAAAATTTTAAACCAGATTTTTCTTTCGAGAAAATTAGAACGAGTATTTATTTTAAGAAAATACATAGAGCCTCGGTGGGTACTGGGTTTGATCCCAGAGTTCTCCTTTAACTTTTTCAGTACAAAATGTAACATTCACATCAACCGAGGTTCTGCATTGTATTTGAGCAAGTTGAATGTGTGCACGTTCGGCCCTTCGGAGGGGGCGTAAAGCCGTCGGTCCCGTGTCCATGCGATGTTGGGCACGTTAAAGATCCCTACCCTCCCTACAGAAAGGCAGGGTTTCGGCAAAATTTCCAGGATAGTGAGTTGAAACTGCTCCCTGGCATCGGCCATAGTCGCGGAAATAGACCGACGTTAAAAGAAACAAAAACAAAACAAGAAAATACATCAAAAATTTTTTGTAATAAAATTCTGTATTTCAAGAACAATTTGTTTATTTATAATTATATTAATCTAGGTACCTGGATAACTAAGTGAGATGTAAGACAAGCTTTTACACGTGTCCCCACCTCGTTGCGGACCCAAGTAGTATGTTGTCACGGCAGCTCCATATAACAGAATGTTAAAAAATAGAGACTGTATACAACCAACTAACAATTTAGTAAATTTGTCAGCCCTGGCCCATTTCTTCCCTAATATAGGGACAAAGTATGTAAGGCTTGATGTATTCTCACCCCAATTAGAACCGTAGACCGGTTTCGCTCTAATTAGAGCTCGTCAGCTCAGTGTTCTAAGTCTCTGTACGTCGGATAATCAAACTCAATCGACCCCTGCATGACGAGTTCGAATCCTAGTTAGTAACTTTACTTTTTCATATTTTTTTAGCCTCCTTTCACTTCACCGTTATCTAATCAGATTGTTGTTATTCCGATAATTTTTTTATCGAGTTTTTGTATAAAAAATAATTAGACAAAGAGAAGATCAAAGTTTGAAGACTTAATTCAATTTGAATAGCATATCTGGTTGTTTGTTCTTGTCCTAACTTAGTGAAACCGTTCCATATTTAATACAGTCGTAGACATTTCCCGTGGCTCCAGAAGTGCTTGTTTTAGTGAATTTTCTTTAAAAAAAATTGAATTGGATTTAGAAACAAATTTCTACAAATGAGCGCGAACTAGGCCCCCTAGAACCCATATCCAGGGTCAGTTTCAATTATATATATATATATATATATATATATATATATATATATATATATATATATATATATATATATATATATATATATATATATATATATATATATATATGGTGAACAATTTATCAAAATTTAGGCCTGTAAGTTTAAAGATAAATAAGTTAGAGGCATTTAAAGAATAAAAATTCGGGTTTTCCTCAAAACGTAAAAAGTGGCGATTTGAAACCTCAACATTTTGAGAAAGAAATACGGATTTTGTAAAGAGTCTTTTGCAAATCTTTAACCATCATTGCCCTTCATTTTAATAAAATATTTCTAGAAAATTCATTTCAAATAGATACTTCTTCTGAGGCTTTGGAAGTAATTTTAGTTAAATTTATGGTTTTAGCTAATTTTCGTAGAAAAAATTCGTTAATGAGAGACCGCGGCTTTTGAATTCTAAAAAGATTTCTTGAAATGAGCGCAAACTAGCCCCCCTAGAATCCATATCAGGGTTTACTTTCTGTTTACATATATACAGGGTGACGCATTTCTACGGCAAAGCTCAATATAATTGTTATTATGCAAGATACGAGAGAGAAAAAACGTTATCTATAGTGTATTTTGAGCTGCATCTTATACAGTTATTTTGACAACCACAGGTGGCCCATAAGTAGTTAGTGATACCTAGTTTTTTTTTTGAACATTCCTTATTGCATTTTTGCATATTGCATCGGAATATGATGCATGTTTGTAAAAAAAAATCGAGACGCAGTAAGTGCGTTTTAGTAGCGAATTTTCATTAAACGCTTCAAAATTCAATATCGCGATTTGCTATTAACCTAAGGTTCGTCAGCTGGGAAACGAGTTTTCTCGGAAACGTTTTAAGTTTATTTTCAGAAAATTTGTGTACATTATCAAACAAGTTATGTTTGTAAAATATGGTACATTGTTTCTACTATATAGGTTATACCGGTGACCAAATTGATGCCTGCTTGCATTAAAGAGACATATTTGCTATTAAAAACATTTTTATAAAAATTCACCTCCATAACGCACTCGCTGCGTCCAGACTTTTTCTTTGCATTACTCGTCGAAAAAATCGAGCTGCCGTATACAGGTAGTCTCAAACAGTGGCTGAATTTGAAAAGTTTTCGCTGAAATGTGTTTAGTGTTTCCGTAGAAATCATTTTTTGTAAGATTTTTGTGATATGTTGGTAATGAATAAATGTTTAGTAAGTTATCGTAAAAAAAAGTTGTCGAATTTTTGTGAAAAATATAATTTAGTGTAACATTACTGAAGGCAATTTATGTAAAAGAAATTATCATATATTTTTTAAATTTTGGTCCTAAAGCTGTTTATGAATAATTATATCTTGTCAGGTGTGCAAATAGCTTAAAGAGGTTCGTTGGCCAGGAGAATAGGACCAGTTTTTCTGGAACTTTTAAAGTTTATTTTCGGAAAATGTATGTACTTTTTGAAACAACAAAGCTATTTTAATGAAACATGGTACATTGTTAGTGCTATATAGGTTATACTATCAAACAAATGTCCTTCTTGTAAAAACAAGACATATTTCCCATTAATTTTTTTACTAAAATTCGCTACCATAACGCATTTTCTGCGTCCCGAACTTTTTCTCTAGATCGATACATCAGAACTAATTACCTAAGGGACCAAATTTTCAAAATAATGCTACGTCCCGTTCTCCGTATACACCTAACCTACCATCGACCGTGAATCACCGTGTATATAGCGCCGCCGTGGCCGTGTTGGGAAGTCGAGTGAAACTTCCCAATTCCGACTCGGGGGACGACGGTTCGAGACTCACCGGCAGCGGATGATTTTTCAAATCACTTGAGATCGAGCTTAAGGTGGAGGGTAGGTTAGTTTAGATGAGCAAAAAGGGGTCAGCATTGGCTTAATTGCCAGTAAGCATCTTACCTATACCACCCTGTATATACAAATATATATGTACCTGTATATAACCATATAAAAAAAACTCTGGACGCAGCAAGTGCGTTATGGTAGTGAATTTTCATTAAAATGTTTTTATTGCAAATATGTGTGTTTTCTTTTTAAGAAAGCAGCATCAATTTTGGTTACCAGTATAACCTATATAGTAAAAACAATGTGCCATGTTTCATAAAAATAACTTTATTGTGTGAAATGTACAAAAATTTCCAAAAGTAAACTTAAAGTGTTCCCGGAAAAACTCGTTTCTTGGTCAACCTTATAGGTTAATAGCAAATTGGGCTATTCAAATATGAAGCATTTGATCAAAATTCGCTACCATAACGCACTTGCTGCATCCAGAATTTATTTTCTTACAAACGTGCATTATATTTGGATGGAAAATGCAAAAATGCAATAACAAGGCGTGTTTGATTAAAAAAAAAATTTGTATCACCAACGACTTATGGGCCACCCTGCGATTGTAGAAATATTTTTTCAAGATGTAGCTCAAGACACCCTATAATTAATGTATAAAGATTTTTTTTCATATCTGGTATAATAACGGATATATTGAGCTTAATTGATTTTTTACGAAAATTCGACAAAAATTATATACCATTAAACGATAAACTCTATAGCTAAAAGTGCCAAGCATCAGAGAAAGAGTATTTGAAATGAATTTTCTGAAAACATTTTCGTAAAATTAAGGACAATGACGGTTGAAACTAAGACTTCAGGGTTTGTAAAACATCCTTCTTGAGACATATGATTTCCATAGCCCGTATTAGATTCAAGTTATTTGCCTAAATGTTGCCGATTTTGACGTTTTAAATCGCCACTTTGGCGTTTTGAGGAAAACCCCAATTTATTTTTCTTTAAATGCCTATAACTTTTTTGTCTTTTGACCTACATATCTAAATTTTGGTAGGTAACTTACCCATAAGGATGTAAACCTGCGTACCAAATTTGGTTTCCCTTACTTCGTTAATTTCGAAAGAAAACACAAAATTTTCTGGGAAAACCGGGGCATATTTTCCTGGCTAACGAACTTATCCAAGCCATTTGCAAAAGGAGTTTATTCACCAAATTTAATCAAAATCGGCCCATTATTTTTTGAGTTTTCAGTGTGATGCATATATATATATATATATATATATATATATATATATATATATATATATATATATATATATATATATATATATATATATATATATATATATATATATACTGTCATTTAGTTCCGGTTTAAAATTTAAAAATGTTGTATTTAATAAGGAATGGTTAGAACATATTTTTATTTAAGAGAATATTGATATGGTTGGGAGCTGTTATGAATGTAGGCAATGATTAAAACATTAGATGGGTGAAAAAGGTAATTAAATTTTCGTACATCAAAATCTGAAGTTAATAACTTTTGGAAAGCATACGTCAAACACATTTGGGCCAAAACGATTTAAATTATGTCAAATAATATATGTACAAGTCTCTGACTTCTTTATATGGACATGATGTATTATTATATACCAATAAAGCATTAATAATTAATTCGAATATGGATTCTACGGATCCTAGTTCGCACTTATTTGAAGCAGTTTTGTTTTCAAAATCCAAGGGTCGGAATCTCCTCATTGGTGAATTTTTTCTAGGAGAATTCACTTAAATGAATTAACAAATATAAAAAACTTTACTGATATAGAGAATTTACCGAATTTCCAAGGATTATCCGGAACTGCTGTGACGTCATTAATAAACATGCTTACGTCGGTGCACGAAGTTTCCCAGAATTTGCTAAATTTGAATGCATCTAATTTTCATGGCAGGTAATTCATGTTACGGTTAATTTAATGAAAAAATACCCTTGCGGATGTATTCGTCAACAAATGCGAAATGCTCTATTTATTTTGTTTGTTTATTACACTGTGAAAATAATATTGTAATAATATAAATTACATTATTGTATATATCTAAGGCTATAATTATCAGTTATTGGAAATTCCAAATTGAGGGTTGCTACATTTTCTAGGAAATGGAATAAACTGTTTTCACTACAGCAAACATTTGATTGGTTAATCTATTAATCTATTTAGATGCTAAAACATTAATAAAATCACGTCGCTGCCATTGGTTTACAGTAGAAATTTAGCATGATTAGAAAAATCAGCTTTTCATACAGCTGGTCCAAAAAGGATAGTACATAGAGCGCCAGTAGATTCTTGCTCTCAAAATATTACAATTTGGCCAGATTTATCTCAGTGCGCAAGTCAAAATTTAAAGAGATGCAAAATACACTAAGTAAATCTTTAACCTTGTGACGAGCACTCATGAGAACCCAATTCACCACAACACATTTAAGAACACCTGACGATTGTTTCACTAACAAAGTTAGCGTCATCAGAGGATGAAATATTATAAACGCTCAGCAACTACAATTGTGTTTATCTTCGGTGCAGGTACTCGACAGCGAACCCTCGAGGGAGGATCACACAAACAAACTGTTACTGATTGCATATCGGAAGTCCCCTATCGGAACTCCGCTATCCTTAGTCCCACACCGTGTCAGCAACTTTTGTAAAATATTCAACCAATGAATTATACATAAGCAGAGGTGCTGAATTCATGCAACTTCTATTATTACTACTTTGAGTGATATATATATATATATATATATATATATATATATATATATATATATATATATATATATATATATATATATATATATATATATATATATATATATATATATATATATATATATATATATATATATATATATATATATATATATATATATTCGACTTCCCATGTCTGAGCCCTGGACAGTCCGCCCAGTACACCTTGTGTTGGTTTCTGACCCATGACTTAATGGCTCCCCTGACAGTGCTCTTTGTCACGCCCAGAGCCGGTTCTGGTCCCATAAATGGTTCTGCTGACCATCTCTTCGCGAGACTGTCAGCTTCTTCATTGCCTTTGACCCCCGAGTGACCTGGCACCCAGATGAGGATGACCTCATTCTGCCCAGCCAGGTGGCTCGTCTCGTCTCGGCACTCACTCACCAGCCAGGAATTTACCCGTGGGCTACTTAGTGCCTTAAGGGCTGCCTGGGCGTCTGTGACTATGAGGATCCGCTTGTTGGTGTAGCCCCTCCTCTTGTTCTCCCGCACACAGTGCAGGATGGCGTACATTTCGGCCTGAAAGACCGTTGCATGGGCTCCGAGGGAAATACTATGACTTACCCTCGGTCCTTCCGAGTAAACACCTGCCCACGCTCCCCGCCGGATCCGTCCGTGAACCAGACGAGCGCGTCCCGTGGTATGACCGGCGTCTCCTCCCGCCGTCTCCTCCCGCCATGCCTAGCGGTCGGGGATTTCCACTGTACCTTTCTACCTTTTTTTTTTTTTTTTTATTCCCTGAGGGCTCGTCCGCGGCCTTGCCGCCCCGATAGCACCGCAACCCTTGGTTGATTGTGCATAACCTTTCTACCTTACTAAAAGTTGATTGCTGCTGAGATAGCACGAATACGTATTTGCATTCTTAGTCAAATATAAGTTTTCTTTGCAGTTTTTACATATTTGCTGTACTACAACTTTTTTTTCTTTCTTTCAGAGAGGACGGCCAAACGTTTGGAACATATTTAATAATCAAGAGTGCCAAGAAAGAAGACTATGGTGAATACATTTGTGAAATTATCAAGCCTGGAAACACAATAGAACTGAGCGTACGTCTTCTAGAAAAAGGTGAGTCGTCTTGAATAGCCAAGACAAATTGAACCTGTCATTTTTGTTCTGTACAAAACTTATCTTTTATGGACAATATCGGGAAACATCAAAAATTGTAAGTTACAAATTAATCCTGATATGTTGAAAACTTTGGTAGGTGGTAGTGGACTTTTCCTTTACGTGATAGTAAAGGATTTTTTTCACGCCCGATGAGGTACCACCTCTTACATCAAGTGAAGTCCCAACGGACGTTTCCGGTTCTGGTGTATGAGTAGGTTTCCCCTATAAACAAAAATGATGATGCCTCCTTCTTGTACAAAAGATTGCGGAGATAAAATACCCCTCCATTTGGATCTCCGGGTGAGGGGTGGGCAGGGGGCGCCGGCATCAAGATTTAACATATCCTTCTCGAATATAGGTGGCCTAAATTATAACCTGAACTCCGTTCACCATTTCCTCCAGGCTAATAGGCCCCAACTCCTCTTCATCACCGAAACCCAAATCAGTGCCAAAACAGCCACTAATCACCTTAATTTCCCGGGATATGAGCTTCTTACTTCCTTTAGATTGTATGGAGGTGTGTGCGCATACGTCCGTAGCAATCTACCCTGCACCAGACTCCCCAATTTGGAAGCTGGAAGAAAAGACATACTTTGGATGAAACTCTCTCTCTCTGAGGGCTGCAACTAAATTCATCTGTTGCATTTACCGGTCATCTTCTGACAACAACTTTGTCCAGCTCTTCGACTACCTTTCTGAAAAAAACGACCATCTGATTTCTTAATATCCTTCCTCCGAGGTCACTATTCTTGGTGACTTCAATGTTCATAATAAGGAATGGCTAGGATCTTCAAAAACCGATCCACAAGGGAGAGCAGCGGATACCTTTGCAGTCAGCAATTCTTGCAAGTAGGTTCAGCAACCTACTTATTTTTCTCGCATCCCAACACACAGCTCAAATCCCTTGGATCTTCTTCTTACTACAAAACCTGAATGCTATAAGACATCAGTCACCGCCCCCCTTGGTCTCTCAGACCACGGCATGGTCATTGTTTCCTGCGCAATGCAACGCGAGGTCATACAGTCATCACACCCACGTATCGTTTCACACTACAACTCCGCGAACTGGGACGAAATGCGGGATTACTTTTCCTCATGTTTCTTACACATGTTTTCATCATCGACTGTACGCAACCAGATTTGTGCTGTTGTTCGCATAAGAGAGATAGAACTGAAAAATCACATAAAAGAAAGTGTCCGCTTCCGGTCAAAAGGGAGTCCGCACAAGGGGGCGGTCAAACTGGAGCCCGCACAAGGGAGAAACGTTCCTCAATAAATCCTTATAATTTGGCCCGTCACAAACAATCTGTCTCTTCAACAGGGATGTCCGTCTAAGAGGAGTGTCTGCTAAGAGAGAGTACACTGTAATTACATGTAACTTATTTTCTGGTTCATATAAGTATATGACAAACCCAACCCCAGTTACTACTATAACGCCAACTGCCCCCTGAAAATGAGGGTGTCCACCAGGAACGTCCCGTGGTGGAACGAGGACCTCAGGCAAAGGAGGACGCAGGTTCGTAAGCTGTTTAACGCGGCCAAAAGGTCGGGAGCATGGGATGAATATAGACAGGCCCTATCGACCTATAACAAAAGACTGAGGGACGCCAAGAAGGAGTCGTGGAGGAGGCACTGCGAAGAAGTGGAAAACACGTCCGAGAGTGCTAGACTACACAAGATCCTGTCTAAGGGCCCTCAGACTAACATAGGCTCCCTTAGAACACCCACGGGAGGCTTTACAAGCTCGGGGGAGGAAACTATGGAAATTTTACTCCAGACGCACTTCCCCGGCTGTAACATAATAAACCAATCACCTCCGGACTGGGAACACTCAGAAATAGAGGCGCTTTATAGGCGGGCATCTAGAGTAGACTGGACAGTCGCTAAAGAGGTGGTTACCTGGAGCAAAATCAGATGGGCCATTAACAGCTTTAAGCCATACAAATCGCCGGGATTTGATGGAATAATGCCCATCATGCTCCAACAGGGGATAGATATACTGGCGCCGGTGCTTACCCTCATTATGAGGGCCAGCCTGGCTCTGGGGTACATTCCGAGGGCATGGAGACTGGCCAGGGTTGTATTTATTCCTAAACCTGGGCGTCCAACAGACCAGGCAAAGTCCCTGAGGCCAATAAGTCTCATGTCCTTCTTGCTGAAAACAGTGGAAAAACTGCTCGACCGGCACATTAGGGGCGGTGTACTGGAAGCATATCCTCTACACTGCGGACAATATGCATACAGAGCAGGATTCTCAACAGAAACAGCACTGCACCAACTGGTGCTGAAACTGGAGAATACGCTCGAGAACAAGGAGGTGGCGCTGGTGGCCTTCCTAGACATAGAGGTGGCCTTTAGCAACACCTCGTTCGGATCGGTTCTGGCAGCTGCCCGGGAGCGTGGAATAGAGGAGACCTGCTGCAGGTGGATCGGTTCCATGCTCAGGGACAGGGCGGTGTTCACCTCACTCGCGGGAGTAACTCTGCTGGCGGGGGTCGCGGCGGGGTGTCCGCAGGGGAGCGTTCTGTCTCCCTTGCTCTGGTGTCTAGTCGTGGACGGCCTGCTGGGGAGGCTCTCGGGAGGGGGGTATGAGGTACAGGGCTATGCGGACGACATTGTCATCATAGTCCGAGGAAAGGTCACACAGGCAGTGTGGGAGCGTATGCAGACTGCACTGAAAGTGGTGGAAGGGTGGACGGTTGATCAAGGGCTCGGGGTGAGCCCCGAGAAAGCAACCGTCGTGCCGTTTACGAGGAGGAGGAAGTGTGAAAGCCACAGAACTCTCACTCTATACGGTAGGAGCGTTCCAATCGCCAGGGAGGTAAAATATCTTGGGGTGGTATTGGACTCTAAGCTAACCTGGAATGGTCACATTGGAAAAATACTGCGTAAGGCAGTCATGACCTTAGCCGTCACTAGGCGGCTATATGGAAAAACGTGGGGACTAAGACCTAGTATGGCCCACTGGCTGTACACAAGGGTGGTCAGACCATCGTTAACATATGCGGCACTGGTCTGGTGGCCTAAGGTGACACAATCCAGTGCCAAACAAAAACTAGGCAAGATCCAAAGGATGGCTTGCCTAGGCATCACAGGGGCCATGTCTTCAACCCCAACAGCCGCCATGGAGGTGTTGCTGGATCTACCCCCCCCCCCCCTACACTTAGTTATTATGGGAGAGGCCAGGCTAGGACTATACAGACTAGCCTGCAATGGTAGACTGAAGATCAACCCAAGCTTCAGGGGCCACTGCAAAATTCAGGAGATTGTGAAGGAGTCCATGCTTGAAATGAGGTCAGACTTCGCGAGCCCGCGAATGTGCAGGGAAAACAACTTTACAGTGGAAATCCCTGATCGCGAGGCATGGCGGGAGGAGACGCCGGGCATGCCACGGGACGCGCTCGTCTGGTTCACGGACGGATCTGGCGGGGAGCGTGGGACGGGGGCAGGTGTTTACTCGGAAGGACCGAGGGTAAGTCATAGTATTTCCCTCGGAGCCCATGCAACGGTGTTTCAGGCCGAGATGTACGCCATCCTGCACTGTGTGCGGGAGAACAAGAGGAGGGGCTACACCAACAAGCGGATCCTCATAGCCACAGACAACCAGGCAGCCCTTAAGGCACTAAGTAGCCCATGGGTAAATTCCTGGCTGGTGAGTGAGTGCCGAGACGAGACGAGCGACCTGGCTGGGCAGAATGAGGTGACCCTCATCTGGGTGCCGGGTCACTCGGGGGTTAAAGGCAATGAAGAAGCTGACAGTCTCGCAAAGAGAGTGTCAGCAGAACCATTTATGGGACCAGAACCGGCTCTGGGCGTGTCAAAGAGCACTGCCAGGGGAGCCATTAAGTCCTGGGTCAGAAACCAACACAAGGTGTACTGGGCGGACTGTCCAGGGCTCAGACATGGGAAGTCAATAATTGACGGACCCAGTTCAAAGAGAGCTGTGGAGCTGCTAAACCTTAGCAGAGGACAGCTCAGAAACACAACAGGTCTCTTGACGGGACACATGGCCGTCAAGAAACACCTGCATAAAATGGGGCGGTTCGAAGGGGACCTCGCATGCAGACTCTGCGGCGAGGGGGAGGAATCAGCCCAGCACATCTTGTGTGAGTGTATAGCTCTGGACCGGAAAAGACAACTGATCTACGGTCACTCTAGACCGGAGACAGAGCAATATAAAACTTCACCCTACCAATCGCTGTGCAGACTAGTTCAAGGCACAGTGATCTTGGAATGGGTGGAGTAAGACTAAGGGTATGCACAATCAACCAAGGGTTGCGGTGCTATCGGGGCGGCAAGGCCGCGGACGAGCCCTGAGGGAACAAAAAAAAAACCCCAGTTACTTTTAAAGAGTGGTGTTCTACATGACATTCTTTTTTACAACCACTATTTAAATTTTAAATGTGAATGGCATATTCATTTGTTTACTTTTTTTCAGCTGAACGAGTATATGTGAACTCTAATCCTGTCCCAATTGGTCAGCTGATGTTATGGATATCAGTGATCACCTTCTTAGTTTTAACCGTGCTTATACTCAACCTACAGTATGGTCTTCCTATTCGAGTGGTTATCAAAGACTCTTTTGGACATATGGAAGAGAACGATGGCAAAATGTCTGACGTCTTGATAATCTACGCATCGAAGGATGCTGATTTAGCCCTAGGTGTCCTTCTACCCACGCTGGAATCACGATACAATTACAAGTGTGCTTCTAGAGAATTGTCAAGTAGCATCATTACATGTAAGTAGCTTTTTTCTTCTTCTCATTAACCCCAAGGGTTTTATCTGTATCAGAAGTTACCTGTAACTTGTATTTGGAAGTGGTTTAGAAGAGCTTTTCTTATTTTTGCACTTCTAGATTTCCGATATCTTTATATAGGAATATAGGTTTTCATGCATAATAAGATAAATTCAGTAATGGAATTGGCGCAGTCTGTGGGATTATTCTTTTGAAAACAAACATCTGCACCGGGAAATAAAAAGTAAACATTTCTTAATTCATCCCATTCAGTGGATTTATAATACCAGATTTGTCGAGTGTCAATGCAATAAGCCTTTTAGTTAATTATCTTGTGGTACAAGAATCAAGTTCATGATGTCTTGAAGGAACATGAGCAGACAGGGTGTGCATTCATTTTGAGTCTGACAAACATGCACCAATTTTGGAGAGGAAAGTAACGAAGCCCCCTGCTCCATAGCTGACAGATGATCTCAAGCTGTTAATGAAGCAGAGGAATGGTGCTTTACAGAAGTATAAATTAACTCGTATAAATGCAAACTGTGAAGCCTATAAAGACCTTCGTAATTATATCCTCATGATGGTAAGAAATGAAAAGAGGGGATATCTACGGTCAGTGGTTGCGGCATAATCTACGTAAATCTTGGCAGGCATTGAAAGATTTGAACTTGCATGGCTCTCCTTCTAAGCAATTGCCATCTCACCTTACTGGTCCACAAAAAATAGCTGATTATTTAAAATGTGAACAATAATTGTGACAACTTGAGAGAATTTTATGGTCAAAATAATATTTGTGAAGCAAACTCCTTTGTGTTTATACTTACTAGTGAAGAAGAGGTTGACAGGATTCTTAACAGTATCAAAACTAACACTACTGGGGCTGATAACATTTCTTGTGTTATGCTTAAGTATTTGAGTCCTTTCATCATTAAATTTATTGTTCATATTATAAACTCTTGTATAGAAAGGAAGTACTTTCCTCTGTTGTGGAAGATTCCTAACGGAATGCCACTTCCGAAGCAAAATGGCCCTAAAGAATTCTCAGACCTCAGAATCATTAGTTGAGTTGAGTTGAGTTTGAGTGAGTGAGTGTAAACACTCAAACACTCGGGATGGCACGAACTTGTAGTTCATTCACCACAGATTTTTGAATTGCAGTTAGAATCATTAGTATTTTGCCAATTTTGTCTAAAAAAATTTGAGAGAATTATGTATAACCAAATAATTGGTTATTTTAACGATAAGAATCTGCTTCCTAATGTATAATATGGATTCAGGAGGGGATATGGTGTGAGCACTGCTTTGACTAATGTCACTAGTGACATTATGGAGGCTAATGATGCTGGACTGATCATTGTGCTCGTTTTACTTGGCTTCTCTAAGGCCTGTGATACCATAAATCACCAATTACTTTGTGTCAAACTTGGATATTATGGTTTTGATGAGTCATCAAGGTTGCTGGTCGAATCGTATTTGGCTGATAGAAAAATGCAAATTGTGGTTAATAACAGTTTTTACACCTATACAGATGTCCTCTCTGGAATACCTCAGGGATCCATTTTGGGGCCTTTGCTTTTTATAATATATACTTCAGAAATATTAAGTGGAATGAGTCGGGGCAAAATACAGGCCTACGCGTACGATTTTTTCCCCAGGGGCTCATCCGCGTATTTGCCGCCCCGATAGCACCGCAGCCTTTGGCTTATTGTGCATGCCCTTTGTCTTTTCTACTCCACTCCTTCCAAAATCACTGTGTCTTGAACTAGTCTGCACAGCAATTGGTAGGGTGAAGTTTTATAATGCTCTGTCTCCGGTCTAGACTGACCGTAGATCAGTTGTCTTTTGCGGTCCAGAGCTTTACACTCGCACAAGATGTGTTGGACTGATTCCTCCCCCTTGCCGCAGAGTCTGCAACGCGGATTATACTCAGTTATCATATCACTTCAAAAAAAAAAGACTACTTACAAGCTTGTCAATACATTAATGAAGATCTAGTCGCGGTTCAAGATCAGTCCTTAAAACATAATTTGATGCTGAATCCGAGCAAATTTCAACTCATGTAACAAACAATTTGTTATCCAAAATTATTAAATTCATATTGACAATGTTCTAATTCCTTCTGGGACTTATTTTTGATAGTGACTTAATGTTTGAAGATCATCTAAAGCTCTTACTTGGGAGAGCATACTCTAGCCTGAGGCTTCTATATTGTAACAGATTCCTACTAGACCAAAAAGCGAGAAAGTTGTTATATGTGAGTCTCTTGTCTTATCACACTTCAACTTTCGTGATTTCATGTATGGTTCTTGTCTAACCCAATTTAATAAGGATAGAGTGCAAAAAAGCTGCTACCGTTTAATATATGGGGTCAGAAAGCATGGTCCAATTACATATAAAATACAAGAGGGTGTCTTAATATGAACTGTAGAAGACTACTACATTTGGGAGCTTTTACACATAAAATTATGGATGACCCTGCAGCCTTCATCTCTCAGACAGAAGTTGACACCTTACAAAGGCGTTCACTCTAAATCAACTAGATTTAACGAAAATTTTCTAATACCACATCATCAGACAGCCATGTTTACACGTAGCTGTATGTATCAATCTATTTCTTTGGATAATCGACTACCTCAAGAATATAAACTGTTCAATATCAACAAATTTAGGTATCAATTAAAATTGTTTTTGCTCAACAATCAATAGGTAGAGGTTGGTTTCCATGTGGTGGGCATTGATGCTGGGGTGTTTTGGGTGGTTCCATTCTTAGTTTAAGTTTTGGCCTTTAGTTGGGACTACTTTGAAATTTAGGCATTTTTTAGTTTAGATTTTTATTGAGATTTACTTGCTAATTTGATTTTTTGTTTTCTTTGCTGAAGATTCACCGTTGTGTATAATGTGCCCTCTTTCCACTGACGGTTGGGGTTGAGTGTAAATATCTCAGCTAGACTTCGCCCTTTCCTGATGGTGGTTGTGGGGTTGTAATAAGAATTATAATTTAGTTAATAAGGGTGAAATTTATTTACTCAAAGATAATACTTATTAAACTGAATTTAAAAGGAACAATTCAAAAGGCAAAACAAAAGGAATGAAATGAGGCTGTATTCATCACAATTATAAAACTTGATAACAAGCTGTCACCAAAGTATTCACCAAAACTCTTGTATGAGAAGTGATCTGAGCCATGCCGTAAAATCCTCAATTCTACGTGTTCTAAGCCCCGCTTTGTCAGTTGTAGACCAGGAGGTAAAACGAAGTTCTAATTTCTCGCATTTATAAATTCGCATATTACGCTGTGGAGGAGTTTTACAACGTGTTTCTCTTTTTTAATTTTTATTTTTATTTCAACAACACACCACGATGACTCACAGCCTAAATACGATCGTACTGTGGGTGTCGACAAGGAGGAAAGAGGCAACTTGTTAATTCTGGACTTGAAGGTTTGGAGATTCAGAGGAGAAGGAAAAACATGTGCCGGCAAGGAATTCCACAACTTGGAAGTCCTCTGGACAAAAGAGCGGGCATAACAAGATGTTCTATGTCTGGTGATCTGGACAGTAAAAGGGCGCATTCGCTCTGTCCCCCTGGTAGATCGGTTGGGGGCAGCAGGTGGAGGAAGTATGGAATAAAGCTCCTCTAAGCAGAGCCCGTGCAGATATCTATAAAAGAGAGAGAGGTCACCAACGGAACATCGGTGGGCAAGGGATGGCAGCCTTTGGGTGAGAGTAGGGTCATCGATGAGACATATAGCTCTCTTTTCAATGGAGTCCAGGATAACGAGTGTAGAAGCGGCAGCGGCACCCCAGATGTGGGAGCAGTATTCAAGGTTTGGCCTTATTTGTGAAGTACTTGCGAGGCCGGAAGAGGAAACCTAATTTCTTACCAGCCGCTTCTGCAATTGATGTGACATGTTGGTGCCAATTGAGATTTCGATCCACAGAAATGCCAACAAGTGAACAGGACACATTACTTTGAATAACTTGGTTGTTTATTGTGATGGGTGTAGGGCTGGTGTATCTCTTATGAGATAGAAAGCAAGACTGAGATTTGGTGGAGTTGAATTGTACAAGATTTCTACTTCCCCAGTCTAATATTTTTTGGAGATCCACAGACAGAACCCTCCATGAGTCTGCGATCAAAATGTTGTCCATTAACACTCAAATTTTTTAATATTCGTGTCGTAATGCCGCTAGTGGTTGCTGACAGAATCTCATTCCTATCTAACTCTTCAAACGCCCTTCTTACTCTGATCTCTAATTCTTCGCGTAAATTGGCGGGCGTTTCATATACTTTGGTTTTTATCTTTCCCCAAAGATGGAAATCAAGCTGGGTAAGATCTAGTCTTTTTGCGGGCCATATCCAGAGACTGCACTTTCCACTCCATCTATATTTAAATAGATCGTCGAGTGTGTTAGATATTTCTCGTGTACAGTGCGCAGGAGCTCCGTCATGTTGATACCAACAAGTTCTATATTCATCTAATTGGGCTAAAGAGACAGGCTTAGAATATTGTATATTTGAGTGGAGGGTGCTGTCACCCGCTTAACTGTGAACTGGGTTGGATGTGCTAGAGAGTAATATACATTATTTAGCAAAAAGCAACATGTGCAAAAGGCATTTGGCAACTTTAAAATTGTAGTATATTATTTCTTGATATGTAGTAGTAAACCAATTTTTATTTCCTCCATAAAAAAAAGTATAACATTTTTACACTTATAATAAAAACCAAAATTTGAAACCGTTTTTCTTTAATTTCAGGGTATGCTGACTTGGTACAACCCTCTGAGAAATGCCGCCGTGTCATTGCCGTTTTGTCTCCAGCAGCAGTTGCAGAAAACTGGAATCCAGCTGTCCTACTACAAGCCATCAAACAATTACAGTCTCTAAGTCCGGAATTGATAGTCGTTACTTTGAAACAATTGCCTACTAGCGAAAACGAAGTGAAGAACTCCCAAGGAGAAACCTTTACTTCAGTTGCAAGATCCATCCAAGCATTACAATGGCAGAAATCCAAAACCGACAAATTCTGGTTGTCTCTGCGTTTAAGACTGCCTCCGAAAAGAGGGACCCCAAGTAGCTTAGAAAGTAGGGTCGAATTACAGGGTAAAAATTCTTCAAGACTGACCAGTGATTGCCAAGAGAGTTTGGATAATCTTGTGTAAATATGAATTGTCTGATAATTTAATTTTGTTTATTTCTAAGCGTCTGATTTTTTAAGTATTATTTTTTGTAAAATTGTTCCATTGTATCTATTATAATATATTATGTTATACTTTAAGTAATTAAGGACGTTTTGTGATTCTTTTTTTAAGTGTGTTATATTATTTTGTAGTATTACGTTGCGTAAATTGCATTTATTAAAATAAAATGTAGTTCTATGTGTAACTGGCTTGTTTTTTTCCCAACATCTTATCCCAGTAACACCTTCCGTCAGCGCAGATCAACTGCCGACCACCGTACCTTTGTCGCCCATTCTTGGAACAAGTCTATGGAAGGTTTAGGTTTGAATGTGAGTGGTCCATATCGGTCCCTCCACCACGACCATAAGGTCTATTGTGGCTAAGTCTATGGAACTACACGGTGAATCCCAGATTGTCGCTCTAGACATATCCAAAGCATTCAACCAGATCTGGCACACAGCGCTGCTTAATAAAGTTCCGGCCTATAGCCTACCACGAAAACTCTGTACCTGGACAGCAAATTTCCTCTCCAACCGGAGCATTTCTGTTGTCGTGGATGGCCATTCATCTAAACTGTATCCAATTAATGCAGGAGTCCCTCAAGGTTCAGCTTTAGCCCCTACTTTGTTTCTTCTCCACATCAATGACCTCCTCTCTAGCACATCCAACCCAGTTCACAGTTACGTGGATGACAGCACCCTCCACTCAAATATACAATATTCTTAGCCTCTTTAGCCCAATTAGATGAGGATCGCAGACTCATGGAGGGTTCTGGCTCTGTGGATCTCCAAAAAATATTAGACTGGGGAGTAGAAATCTTGTACAATGCAACTCCACCAAATCTCAGTCTTGCTTTCTATCTCATAAGAGATATACCAGCCCTAGACCCATCACAATGAACAACCAAGTTATTCAAAGTAATGAGTCCTCTTCACTTGTTGGCATTTCTGTGGATAGAAATCTCAGTTGGCACCAACAATTCACATCAATTGCAGAAGCGGCTGCTAAGAATTTAGGTTTCCTCTTCCGGGCTCGCAAATACTTTTCACCAGCTAATCTCTATATTTTATATACTTCACAAATAAGGCCAAACCTCGAATACTGCTCCCACATCTGGGGTGCCGCTGCCACTTCTACACTTGCTATCCTAGACTCCATTCAGAAGAGAGATATATGTCTCATCAGTGACCCTACCCTCACCCAAAGGCTGCCATCCCTTGCCCACCGACGAGCTGTTGATGACCTCTCTCTCTTTTATAGATATCCGCACGGGCACTGCTCTGAGGGGCTTTCTTCCATAGTTCCTCCACCCGCTGCCCCCAACAGATCTACCAGGTGAACAGAGCGAATGCACCATTTTACTGTCCAGGTCACCAGACATCTTGTTATGCCCACTCTTTTGGCCCGAGGACTTCCAAGTTTCCTTCTCCTCCGAACCTCCAAACCTTCAAGTCCAGAATTAACAAGTTGCCTCTTTCCTCCTTGTCGACACCCACGCTACGATAGTATTTAGGCTGTCAGCCCTCTTGGTGTGTTGTTGAAATATAAAAAAAAAGATCCTCTACCAGAGATAGGAAAGAGTCAACAATTACTATTCTAAAATTATGATCGTTAACTATACAGGTAAATGATTATACAAGCGAATAGCAGTGTTGTAAGACACCCGATTAACCTCTCCAATCTTGTAAGGGAGAACATATAAATTGTTAGACTTGGGTTCCAGATGTAGCCGCAAAGACTAGCTTTATTTCTGTCAGATCTCACATATAGGCTTAGATTAGGATATACACCCACTGGAGAAAAAAGCATTGCAGTTTTTGGGTGTTGAGTACGAGAGTACTTTCTGAACACAGTTTGACACCTGAGATACAAACCTTAGCTGCAGCACCAAGCTCCTAAAAAATTTCTCCAGAGACTGCAGCAGTGGTGTCATCTGTATACAAAATTATGTACTATTCTGGGACATCATGAACCGTATTGTTAATAAAAATTGTAAACAAAACAGGGTCCAATATGCTGCCTTTCAGCACTCCACTTAAAACGCTTGAGAAACTAGACACATGGTTCTTACCTGCTTGAAATACCATGACAGCCTTATTCCTCCCAGAAAAGTAGCTTTTCAGCCATAGATATGTGTTTCCTCTTACAGCATAATCATCTAATATTTGCAATAAAAGGGTATGGTTGACTGCATCAAATGCTTTCGAAATGTCTAAGAACAGGCCCGCAGATTTAGACCCATATTCATGCAGTTCAGGATTGTCGGGTAAGTGCTAAGTATAGCATCCTGTGTTGGCAGCCGCTTACAAAAGTGAAACCGGCAACAAGACAGCAAATAATATCTTTCCAAAAATGAAGAGAAATACCTTCTCAAAAATATTAGAAAAAATAGAAAGTAGTGCCATCACCCTCTAGTTATCCATAAGACGTGGATCTCCTTTCTAAAGAGGCAGACAACAATGGTCGCGTTCAGGAAACCGACCGATTTCAGATGATACATTGTTACAAACCAGATGTCGTAACTTGTTTTTATTGTTAGTATGTTCATCATTTTAAAAGTTTTTTATTCGATTTAACGTAATCTAACGCAAATGAGTTAATTAGGTCGCCTCAGATCGTGTCTGTGTTCGTCCGGGATCCTTGAACAGGTGATACCTTAAATATTCCTTTTTTTTCCTGAGGGCTCGTCCGCGGCTTTGCCGTCCCGACAGCACTGCAGCCCTTGGCCTATTGTGCATTACCCTCCACCATAAGCTCGATCTTAACGACAGAAGTGATTTTGAAAAGTCATCCGCTGCCGGTGAGTCTCGAACCGTCGTCCCCCGAGTCCGAATTGGGAAGTTTTACTCGACTTTCCACACGGCCACGGCGGCGCTTCAGTATTCCTGCTCATATACATTTATTAGGTCTATGGTAAATATATAGTGCGGTTGAGATTCATATTGCTGTCTCTTTTTATCTGGCTAACATTCTATGGTTATTAACTGAGAGACTTTCGATGTCGGTAGGGTGGTAAGACTGAGTTCGAGCGCATGTTTGTGGAGAGATCGTCTGTCAAGCGAGCTGCTGCTTCGCTCTCTTTTAGGTCTGGTCGTTCTACTGCAATGTGTTAATGTAACTGCAGTAGCAGTAGAAGCCATTTTGTGCCACATTTATATTTTAAGCGAGATAATTTGCTTGGCGTATAGTGGCTGGTAACGTCATTGTCAGCCATGACCTATCTGTAACGTCTGTGCACCTGGTTGACATCTCCATAGTGTTCAATTTCAAATGAAGTATTGATCTGTCACTTGTTGCTGGAGATAAACCCCACTAATATTTACGATTTGTTTCACGATTGCTGACCTGTAGGGTCGTTTATGTATTATACTTTTAGTCTTAAGGACATAATTCACGAGGGGGCTTAACCTCCAAGTGTTCAGTTATGTAAAACTAGATTAGCCAGTGAAGTTTGCTATTGTTTAACTTGCAAGGGACGCCTCGCGGGTCTTGCAATTTATCTCTGGATGTTTAGTTTACTTGTTACATAGGTAACATTATATCACTGTTGAAGCTCTTCAAGCAAGTCTTTTAAAACCTTATTAATTGTTATACCGTATGTTATTAACCACCACTGATTGCCCATGTATTAGATCAGCCTAACTGTGTTTATGCAGGTCAGTGTTATTATGCAGCGCATTGTTTTATTAACGCATAACACTTGAGCTATTGCTGTACTGGTTATGTGAATATATGGGTCAATATTATAACTGGCATTATCATTTGTTGACCACACCATCGACTTCTTACGTTGTAGCGTTACTATAAAGTAAGTACTTTGCTTAAGCTCATATGGGGTTGATTTTAGGAGGAGGTTAGCACTGATAACCCTTCTAGTTTTACAGTATTGTGAATATTACATTGATTAATGAACTGGCACCTTGTGTGTTTGTTGTGACAGTAATCTTAAGTCACAGAGTCATCACAATTACCCTCTTAAGTACTAATGACATCCTGAACCATGCACTGGTTGTAGAATAATTGCTGGCGCCTATTAGAACAAGTCTCCAAGACTTGTATAAAACTCAGAGTGTTACCGAACACCTGATCCCCTCTGAGATGTCTCACTTAGGCCTCCGCTGCTTATTGAGGGAATTGTATTGTGGTGATTTACACTTTTTATTTAGTTAATAGCAGGGAACTGTAGCAACACATATAAGGTAAGTTAGTGGAGCTACCACAAGATCAACGTGGTATGGCCGTTGGAGGGACTGATTTGGACCACTCACAATCTAACCTAACCTAACCTAACCTACCACAAGATGAGCAGCTTTGCCAAGAAGACCACTAAAATAGCCTTCCTAATGATGTGTCAGTTGACCCAACTTGGTATTTGAAATTTGAAGAGAGTAGCTACTAGATTAGATTAATGGTGAATCCCTCCACCGCGACATCAGGTCTATTGTGGCCCACGTCTAATTGCTTAAATTTCACCCAGCAAATCCAGCTCCCTGTGAGACTGGATCTTTTCTCGAAGGCGAAAGTTAGTTTAGCAGGTGGACTGCCATCTGAGTCAAGTCGCTTGCCTGTTTTGAAGCTCAAAGAGAAATAACCTCTGTCCGAGTTCGTATGGACCCAACATCCATCAGCGTTTGACTCAAGGCGGTATCATGAAGTCCCACTCTCGCGCAGCATCCAATCTACAGTTGTAATCCTCCCCTAGAGATCTAGGCTCTCCTCCGGATTCGTCTAAACTTGACACCCACCAGTGCTAGGCTCAAGATGACATCCCATCGAGTCCCGCTCCCGAGCATCACCGAAGCGAGGTCGTCCTTCTGTTGCGAAGCACACAATGAAGGCCTCAAGCTCCGGGTATATACCACTCCTCAAGAGATATCAACCTCTCAACCCCCCGGGACGACACCCGCCAGCGCTCAACCCCAGGCGGTATCATCTGGAACCCCGCTTCCAAGTAACAACCAAGCAAGGTGAATTGTCAATTTCTAAGCACACAGTGGAGTCATTAAAATCAGGGTGCATATCACTCCCTAGAGATATCCTCGTCTCTCCAGGCTCACCTGGGCCAGACCCCGTCAGTGTTTGATTGACTCGAGACGGTATCATGAAGTCCCGCCCTCGAGCAGCATCCAAGCGGGGTCGTTATCCCGTTTCGAAGCTCACAGGGTAGGCATCAATCACCAGGCGTAATACACCCCTAGAGATCTTAGCCATACTCCGGGTTCCTCTAGATCCGATACCTGCCAGTGTTTGCTAAAATATCACCCAACGAATCGAACTCCCTGCAGGAGATGATATTTGTGAGGGTGAAAGTAGGTTGACAGGTGAACTGCCATCTGAGTAAAGTCGCTTGCCTGTTTCGAAGCGTAAAGAGAGATAACCTCTCACTGAGTTTGGACCAGACATCCGTCAGTGTCTGAGTCGAGGCGGTATCATGAAGTCCCTCATCCGAGCGTCATCCAAATGAGGTCGTTGGCCCGATTCGAAGCTCACAATCTCTAGTTGTAATCCACCCCTAGAGGTCTCAGCCCTCCTCCGCCTTCGTCTAGACCCGACACCTACCAGTGCTAGACTGAAGGCAACATCCCGTCGCCATCACCCAAGCGAGACAGTTCGTCTGTTTCGAAGCACGGATGAGTGGGGGCCTCAAACTCCGGGTGGATACCACTCATCAGAGATCTCAACCCCCTCCGGGTCGTCTGGACACACGACACCCGCCAGCGCTCAACCCAAGGCGGTATGATCTGGAAGCCCGCTCCCAAGTAACAACCAAGTGAGGTCAATTGTCTACTTCTAAGCCCACAGCTAGCTATTAAGTGAAGATTGGAACCTGTGATGAGCACTGATAACTACACTTGGAGAACCCAAATCACCACAACACATGGTTCAAAGACCTGACGATCGTTTCACTAATAAAGTTAGTGTCATCAGAAGATGAAAATTTTTTCCTCTGATGACGCTAACTTTTGTAGTGAAACGATCGTCAGGTCTTTGAAAGATGTGTTGTGGTGATTTGTGTTCTCCAAGTCTACTCTTGAGAGTAGCTGCCCCCATTTAGGAAGATGAAGTAGCAGCTCATTTCCGCGAGAATGTCACCTAAAAGACAAAATCGACCTGGCCGAACATTTTTCAAAGAGAACTTTGAATACCTGAAAACCTCTTTGTATAGTTTTTGATGGGCTGTCCGGTATATGTACCTACATGTGATTTCCAATTGAAAAACTCATTTAACATCTTAATTTTTATTTCCAAAACAATATAAATCAATAAATAACAATATTGCACAAAAGACAAATATAAAAATAGTAAGTGCAAAAAAATAAACTACAAATTTTAAAATGTACTTGCACTTACTTAAGTTTAACTAGGTGAAAAATGACTAGAAATCTTTTATTGTTATGTAAACCATTAGAAAACGTCAAAATGGCAATGCATTTAAGATAAAGTGGTCAAAAATGTTGAGAACGTAACTTTTCAGTGCAAAGATGATTTCTGTCATCAACGTTATTGAGATCATTATTATTACTTTGAATATTAAACAACATTGCTGAGTAATATATCTTAATTACATAGGGCTGTGTGAACTCATGTTTTTTTCCCAACAAAACCCATGCAAATATATTGGTTTGACTATCAAACTTTTAGAATTAAAGGCTCTTGTACCAGACTATGTGTAACGTGTTACACAACAACTTTTCTACTCAACGAACTTTATAATATAACATGTTAAATTAATGCCCATAAAAACACACATATTCTCTGGTATTGTTCGTGAATATCGACTGAATAGCGACAGTTGGGAGCCGGTTTCAACTTCTTTTTCCTTTATCAGATAAGAGAATGCTTTATCAGACCCTGCAGCGTTCCGCTCGATCTCTCTTCAACAAAAATTTTAACAACAGTAAAAATGTTTAAGAACAATTAGCTAGAGGAAAAGGAGCACGCTCATATGAGGTGAGTTAGATTAAATACTTTACTATATCAAATGCTGTCTTTGCTTTGTAACAATAGATAATAACTCCTTATATGGTTGCTTTGTTTGACGCTTCGTTTCTTGTTTTGTGATAGCTTGTGGCGGTATTCACAAACAGTCTCATTATTAATAACGAATTAATACAGATTAACTTTGTTCGTAACGTGGATACCCTACAAGCATATCGCACATGAATAACCTCAAATGTAACAATGTACTTAGACAGAGTCAACTATTTTTAGGTATCTGGTTTGGAGGCCAACACCATCGTTTGAAGGGCTTCATTCAACACCATCGTTTGAAGGGCCCCAACAACATCAGCATTATGGAAGCACCATAACACCATCGTTTGGAGGGCCCCCTTCAACATTGTTATGGAAGCCATACTTGACATCATTATGGCAGCCCTATTCGACGCCATGGCATGCAGAAGCTCCTGCTGAAGTCAATCCAGTGGTTTGGAGGGCCCCCTTCAATATTGTTATGGAAGCCATACTCGACATCATTATGGCAGCCCCATTCGACGCCATGGCATGCAGAAGCTCCTGCTGAAGTCAATACAGTGGTTTGGCCAGCCCTGAGTTGTCTTCAGAATAATTTACTGAGACCATTAACTTACATTTTTAACAGGGCCTTAAATGAAGGTGTATTTCCTGATGCACTGAAGATGGGAATGGTTTTTCCAGTTTTTAAACAGGGAAATGTCTTAGATGTGATTAATTACAAACCTATAACGTTAATACCTACCTTAGTGAAATTGTTAGAAATGGCAATGAAGTAGAGAGTGATGGAGTTTGTCGATAAATATGAACTACTTTCTAACAGGCAGTTTGGTGTTAGAAAGAACAAATCTGCTGAAGATGCCATTGCGGCATTAAGAGAGAAGATATATGAAGCACTCAACTCGAGCAAACCAGCACTATGTATATTTTTTTATTCAGACAAAGCATTTGATACGGTGTGCCACCAAAAGTTATTAGATAAGCTGGAAAAAATTGGATTTACGGGAAATGCGTTAAATTTGCTCAAAAGCAATATTACCAACAGAACCAATTGTGTGAGTTAATGGAGTATACAGTTAATCACCCACAGTTAACTAGGTAGTTCCACAGGGCTCTATTTTGGGACTGGTACTGTTCATTATCTACTTACTTCACTTGATGACCAACATATTATAAGCTATGCTGACGACTGCAAAGTTATCTTTACCACATGTAAAATGGCTGTGAATGGTACTTTGCCTAGTGCAGTCTGATTCGCGGCACTTAACATATAAAAGACACTGCAAAATATAGACACAAGGTATTCTGTAAACTTCTAAAGTGACTAAGACAGTCATCTCTATACGTCAAACCGGGGCGGTTCGAGGGTGACCTGACATGCAGACTGTGCGGCGAGGGGGAGGAATCAGCCCAGCACATCTAGTGCGATTGTAAAGCTCTGAACCACAAAAGACAACTGATGTACGGACAGCCTAGACCGGAGACAGAGCAATAGAAAACTTCACCCTACTAATTTCTGTGCAGGCTAGTTCAAGGGTAGAGTGGAAAAGACAAAGGGCATGCACAATAAGCCAAATGCTGCGGTGCTATCGGGACTGCAAAGACGCGGACGAGCACTAAGTGAAAAAAATACCTCAAACCGCCGGGTATTCGAATTGCCTTACGTTGGGTCGCGAAAACTAATTCAGAGTGTGGTGAGTATCCGCATACCAGAATGGCATAAGTTAAGATACTGTGTACACATCCATAGTATTCACTTTTTAAGGTGGGAGTAGACTTGGACCGGAAGACTCCGCAGGAGAAACATGATACGGGATGTCCTCTGACATTCATAGATGCAATGTGAGTCCCAAATGAGCTTGCTGTCGATCATAACTCCATGGAATTTCACAGACTCAGTGTTAGCACCATTGAAGAAATAGTGCTTAAACGAAAACAGTAAAGACTAGCTGAAAACCAACCCTGACAAACATCTTTAACTCTACTAATGGTAGAGAGTATTGTATTGATGTTCGGATCTGAGAAAATAATAGTCGTATAATCAGCAAACAAAATAATATTACCTAAGTCTGTTGATTTTGGTAGGTCGTTGATGTATAGGAAGAATAAAATAGGCCCAAGGACCGAACCCTGAGGTACACCGTGTTATTGATCTAATGTGGGTGATTTTCTACCATTAGGTGACACAAACTGTGATCGGTCCCCCAAGTATGATTTTAAAAAGGTGAGACTGGTATTAGAGCTGTAGAACTGAAGCTTGTCAATTAAAATATCAAGAGATACAAAGTCAAATGCTTTAGAGAGGTCGAGAAACTGTGCATAGGTATGCTCACCCCTCTCGAAGCCCATACAAACATCATCCGCTAGGCTATTTGCTGCTAGAGATGTAGATCGATTTTTCTAAAACCAAAATGTGAGTGTGAAAGTAAGTTGTTATCCTATAGATATAAACTAATTTGGTTATACAACACAACTTCAAATATTTTGGAATAAATGGAATTATAGAAATTGGACTGTAATTTTCCAATGACTCCAATTTCCCTTCTTGAAAACTGGGATGAACTTGGACAGTTTCAAGACATTCAGAAATGTGTTCTTAGATAAACAAATGTTTAGCAATTTTGTGAGTGGGGCTATTATAGAGTATTTAATGCATTTTAACATCTTCATATTTATGTTTAAACCATCCATTGAACATGTGTTTTTTAACCGAGATATTATAACTAAGAAATCGATATATGTGACCCTTTTCAATGAAAATTTTTAGTTTTATCATCAGCCTTTATCAGACAGATAAAATATATAGGGTGGCGCATTGAAAACTAAACAGACCGATTTGCGTCCAGAGAATTTTTTTTTTTTTAAGAAACGCTAAAACATCTATTTTAATATTGAGGGGGATATGTTTTGACATTACACTCAACTTTGTCAGATTAACCCCTCAAGGGTGGTGATAACAACCCTTATATTTTAAATAGGAAACATGGGTTGAGTGTTACATCATTTGAAAGCTCTTTTTTTCTGAATTCAGCTCACAAATTTTTTTCGAAGTTTTATCAACTTGTTTAAAAATTATTCACAGTTGAAGATGCAAAAACGCATTTCACTCATTCCGATAAGAATGTTTTGTTGGTTTGTAAACAAAAAATTGACTATCAGAACATTTCTTATCGGAATGAGAGAAATGCGGTTTATTATTTCAGTTTATCAGTCGATTTGATACTTGATAATACTATCGAAAATTAATTTCCCAATGGTGTATTCTGTAGAAGAAAAAGTTGTAATAACTACTCTTTTTTTCAAAAACGATGACTGTGCCAACTGTACATGTTAACAGAAAATACATTTTGGAGTTAGTTGCAAAGTTTCGACAAAGTGGTTCAGTATCCAACAAAAAACGGGATCTTGAACGTGAATTTCCGATTAAAAATGAGACTACTGAGATTGAAGTTTTAGGACAAATTGCTGCAGACCCAACTTTGAGCACGAGAAAATTGGCCACTGTTTCAAACATCAAAAGAAGAACTATTCAGCGAATATTGAAGCATCATAAATTTCAGCCGCATAAAATTCATCTTGTACAACAACTGAATGAAGATGATTTTGATCGGCGGCTGGAGTTTTGTGAAGTTATGACTGCACGAATAGCTGATAACGGGAAGTCCACACTCAAGCTCCACAGAAACTGAATTTCTGGACTGGCATTTTTAGAGACCGTTTAATCGGACCAATTTTTCTTGATGGCAATTTGAGTGGCGAAACGTATTTGGAGTTACTAGAAGATATCGTTTACCCTCTACTAATTGACATTGTTGAAAATGATGATCACTATCAAGAAAATCAATTAGTGTTTCAACAAGTTGGAGCTCCTCCGCATTTTTTACAACGTGTTAGGGAGCTTTTGAATAGAGTTTCCAGAGCAATGGATTGGGCGTAGAGGTGCTATTGAGTGACCCCTAGATCACCGGATTAAACTCCTTTAGACTTGTTTCTATGGGGCCATTTAAAGAGTAGATTTTCGCAACAGAACCGGAGTCTCTGGAAGAATTACGACGACGCATTGTTGAAGAATGCCGTTTAATAACTCCACAAATGCTCCAGAATGTCAGAGCTCGTTTTGAACAAAATTTGTACTTTTATATGGAAGCTGGTGGTCAACAATTTGAACACTTACTTAACTGAATAAACATTTTTGAACGTTTGGTTTTGCTTTTTAGTTTTTTTTTAACGAAAAATTGACTAATTAATGCATTTCTTATCACAATGAATGAAATACATTCTTGCAATTTCAATTGTGAATAATTTTTAAACGAGTTGATAAAACTTCCAAAAAAATTAGTGTGCTGAATTCATATAGGAAAGAGCTTTCAAATGATGTAAGACTCGACTCATGTTCCCTATTTAAAATATAAGGGTTGTTATCACCACCCTTAAGGGGCTGATGTGACAAAGTTGAGTTTAATGTTAAAACATGTCCCCCTCAATATTAAAATTGACGTGCTTCAGCGTTTCTTAAAAAAAATTCTCTGGACGCAAATCGATCTGTTTCGTTTTCAATGCGCCACCCTGTATAGGAATGTATACTTTTAGGTACGTTCCTCATCAAGTCTTCTGCAGCATTTGAAAATAAATCTTGAAACCGGTCGCGATCAAATTTGTTGATACCCGACTCAAATTCTTACAAGGTCAATCAATCTTAAAATGACATTTGTTTTCTTCAATATAGGCTGGGCCTTTGTAATTTAACTTCCGTGATATAAATAATATTAAAAAAATATCTTGGTGTTCATAAATTTGATGATAAGGAAAACATTTATGTACCAAATCAACGTATTATTATATTTTTGGGAGATCACAGGTGTCTATATTTGTACCTTCTAAATTTCCGAAATTTTCAACGATATTTTCGCTATTTGCTGCAAAAGCATCTATACAACCGTCAAATCCACTGTTAAATATACCATGAGTTTCATTAAAGATTGTCGAATTTGTCGGTACACCTCCTATATAGAAAATACCGCTGCTGAGTACAGGGGAAATACTAGTTTCTTTTTCAGATTTGTTGTGTATCCGCATCTGTCTTCCATCTAGCTTAAGCGTTAAAGGTGTAAAAGTGATCTCTATACTGTGCCATAAACCATCCGATACATTCTCCAGTGAAAGAATCTCAATGAAATTCTTGCTTGATTTTCCTATTGAATATGCTATTTTAATATAACCTTTTTCAACACCAACACCAATGAAGTTTTTGTCCTGTAACAAAAAATTCCTCACTACATTTCAACTACATTATATTGTGATTTGTACAGACCCTGTCCAAATTATTAGACTCACCACCGAAATTTTGTTATCTTTAGGTTTCAGGTGCAATTACTTCAGGTTAAAGCTAATTCTACAAACTCTAGAAAGGAAGCGTGGGTTCGTACCCCACACCTGACACCAAGATTTCATGAATACCTGGGAAAACTGGATTTATCCAAACTACGTATTTGTGGTTCAAAGGCATGGGCATACAAACTACCGGTTCCAACAAATAAATTGGAATCACCTGCTGTTGAATGTCGCATGGTTGGATATGGAAAGGTAGGTTATAGATTATGGAATCCAATAACAGACACAATCATTGTATCTAGAGATGTTACATTTCATGAGAAGGATATACTCTATAAACAAGTGGATGGTGAATACAAATACATTCCATGCCAGAATTCTGTAGAAGATCAAGTGAAACAATCAAACAATATATAAAAAGAAGAAAGCTCCAAAGTTCCTGGAGTTGTGGTAGAAGAAGATGTGGGAATATCAGAAATTATTGCTGCTGAAGAAGAGGAAACAGAAATGGACTATGGAAATTGGAGAACAAGAACCAGAGAGGTAAAGTGTCCTACAAAGTTTTCTGATTATGAATTATACTCTGTATATTGCTTGTGTGCTGGGGTTCCAAACACCTATGAAGAAGCTGTAAGAATGGATGATGGCTGGAACGATGCCATCAAGAATGAGATAACAGCCCTTGAGAAACACAATGTCTGGATACCAAGCAAATTGCCTCAAAATACAAAGGCCATTGGAACAAGATGGGTGTTCACAGTTAAGCAAGATGGGACAAAGAAAACCAGATTAGTGGCCAAAGGTTTTCAAGAAGAAGTTGTAGACAATGTTTATTCTCCAGTCGTGAGATTACCAACAATTCGACTTCTAATATCACATGCTGTAAGCAAAGCTTGGGAATTACACCAATTAGATGTACCAACAGCCTTTTTGAACAGCAAAATAGAGACTGACATGTTTATTGAGACTCCAACTGGTGTGAAAAATGATCAAGACGTTTTGAAGCTACAGAAAAGCTTGTATGGTCTTCGAATGGCACCAAAAAGATGGAACGAAAGATTTCATGAATTTATGGAAAACATTGGAATGAAGAGATCAGGTAGTGATTTTTGCCTGTATATTGGTAACAAATGATATTTAATTATCTGGGTCGATGACATGATTATTGCTGGAGACTCAAATGCGATCTGAAACGTTTATTGACAGAAGAATTCAATGTGAAAGATTTGGGTGAGTTGAAAGAATTTCTAGGAATGACCATCAATAGAAGTGAAATTGGAATAAGTTTTTCACAATTTTTTTTAATTAATAAAATCATTACAAAATTTAAAATGGAAAATTGCAACAGCATGAAGACTCCCATGGAAAGTAATTTTCAAATAAATACAAAGGAAGAGGTCAATGAGAATATACTATTGAGACAGCTCATTGGATCACTAATGTATGTTGCTACAGTGAGTAGACCAGATATTTGTTTTGCCACATGCTATCTCAGCAGATTTCTTAACAAACCTACCAACCAAATTTGGTCAGCAGGAAAGAGAATTTTGAGATATTTGAAGCAGACGAGGGACCTGTGCTTAGTGTATAACAAGAACATTGAGTCTGGATTGATGTGCTACACAGATGCAGATTGGGCTGGTGACAAACCGGATCGGAGAAGTATTAGTGGGTGTATTATTTACCATGGACAGAATCTAATACTTTGGTCGTCGAAGAAACAGACAGTTGTTGCCTTGTTGACAGCAGAGGCAGAGTATATATCCTGTGCTTTTTCAGCAACCAATTTGGTATATTTACAGAATGTCTTTAATGAAATAACTAACTTGGTAAAGTTATGAGAACAGTTCACGATCTCGTCATATTGATATAAAATATCACTTTCTAAAAGACCTCATAGTAAAGAATATAATATCAATATTATATGTTAGCTCTGACGAAAATCTTCAGCAAACCTCTAAACAAATTGAAGTTCGAACTCTTCAGAGACAAGCTGATGTTGAAGCCTAGAAGTGTGCATACATTTCCTTGAGTTCAAGTTGAGTTGGGATTGTACAAAGTTTTTTTTATTGAGACTTCTTAACTTGGGGGGGGGGGGGGTCAGAATATGGATGTTATCTAGATCACTTATGTTACTATTATTATTATTATTGTGCACTATTCTGTGCCGTAGGTATATTGTAATTGTTAGTAGATAGTAGTTAGGGAACAGATGTCATATATGAAAGGTGTGGTTAACGGTCTGAGGACAGAAGCTAGTTGTTTTACTTTTCTTGTATTATTAAGTTTAATTTATTTAATTTCATTTTATCATTAAAAATATATATATTCAAGCAGCATTTATAAGTCTAACAACATGTAATGGCACGTGTACCGTGTGTTCCCAAGTTAATTCATGTCTTTCTCTTAGAATTTCGACAGTACATAAGATTATTTCATTGTCATAAATTCCTAATGGTTTCTTCTTTCTACAGAATGGGCAACGAGAAAGATCTCAGTACTGATAGAACATTGCGGAGATATCAGTTTGCTGAAGCAGTTCAATCATAGCCGATGACAAACAGCTGCGATATGCCAAGTTTCACAGTCATCTGTACTGCGAGAGGAATCTCACAACAGATGACTAGCCAGTGGGATGATCTTTATATTACGAAAACGCTGGTGACTCCAGGGGTCATAGAATTTTGTAGGGTATCTTTCCTTACAAATACAAAGCAATCACATGCTGATTTGAAGAAATTGAAGAAGATATCTGTATGTAAGATGTCTAATATCTAACCATGATAGTCGGGAGAAATATCTACACCATGGATGCCAGCCAATAAGCTAAAGTTATCCCTAAAATGACACATGATGTGTTGGAATGTGCCAAATTCTATGAAAACTTCACTGAAGGAGATTGGGATACCTACCATATGTTACCTATTTTTAGTATTATCCCTTGATAATTTAACAGACCTGTCAGTTTTTCATTACCTATGTGTAAATCTGCTTCAGTAATGACTCCATATTTTAGATATTAACTTAAAAACCCCGGTACATGAAAAGAATAACTGATTAAAGGTGTCATTTGTATTGTTAGGACACTAAAACAGCTAACAACAGTCATTATCTGATCTGTTATCAGTTCCAAAGGTCTAGGCAGGGTTTATGTTGTTCAGGACACTTAAGACAAGCAAGTTTTAATGGATATAGACGTCTCCTTCAGTTAAGGTATTGAACCAGTCATTAAATACATACAACACAATAATATTCCTTTGCTTCGTGGGCTTGGAACTTATCACGACATGAATCCAATCCAATGTCTATGAATATAGAGGGAACTGGGGAGGAAACAGATAACAACAAAGGTTCAGCTGATAAAAAGAATAATACCAATAATACAAGTGTAACTGGAACCATGATGAAAAATTGAAGGAAACCGCCATTAGCTGCATAAAAAAATGCTCGACGTATTCAAGCTCTTATCGAAGAAAAGGGTGGCTCATATTGTTTTTTTTTCTTTGTGGTTGTTAAGGAGCGGATGATTAAAATGGGGGGTTTATCCGGGTAACTGTTATAAATTGGACTAGAAAGACATATTAACAATCTAACAAGTTTACTAACAGTGAATGAAGTCTCTAATAGGTATTTACATATACACTTATATATATAGACTTACTTGAACTACTTCCTAATACTACGTAAAACATAGGAAACAGCGTTCCTCAGTATTGCAATCTGCAAATAACAAACTTGTTTATTGTTTATGTAAACATGTCATATTATGATTTCAATTGAGGACCTCGGTGGTTCAGAGGTAAGAACGTGTGCCTTTGAACCGAAGGGTACTGGGTTCGATCCCGGCGTACTTTTTTCACTTTTTCAGTACAAACTGTAAAATTAACATCAACCGAGGTTCTGGCATTGTATTTGAGCAAGTTGAATGTCTGCACGTTCCGCCCTTCGGAGGGGGCGTAAAGCCGTCGGTTCCGTGTCCATGCGATGTTGGGCACGTTAAAGATCCCTACCCTCCTTACAGAAAGACAGGGGTACAACCCCAGGGACGCCCCTCTGGATAGCTATTGTTCCATGAACAGTGGTATATGTTCATATTTTTTAGATTATGATATCCTTTTAGTCGATAAAGAATTAGATTCGTAATATACTTAGTCTGCTATTAAAAATTTGTCATATTGCTTACCTAATTAAAATATAACCTGAAAATTGAATTAATCTAATCTGAACAGGGACTGTAGGTTTAAGAACCTGTCTTGACAAAACTCACCTTTCTACTCCACATGAGCAACCCATCTGGTGAAGCCGTAGTAAAATTGAGATATAACCTCCTCAATTCCAACCCTCTTGTATCTCTCTTTTTATCATTAAGTTTTTTCACGACCAGAAAACTACTCCCTGAGAACTCTGGTGTCTTGACTGATATCTCGTTCTCACAAAACGTACCTTTCCACCCCATCTTACATGAACAGCTACTTCCAGTGCACCTCCCTTCATGTTGACACTTATCATCAACACAATCGGGAACCATCTCACATCTCACCCCATAATAAGGCTGGACACAGAGACACCGTGGTTGCATTGAAGCATCTAACCAACAAGTGCCGCCGTTTTCACAGGCATCGCCTCCACAAGGAGTCCCATCACAGTCGTTAATGTTACGAGCATGTAGAACGTGGCTTTTGGTCAAGGGAATGTGTTTGGAGTTGGTGGTGAATCTACGGATGCAGCCAACAAAGTGAACTGGAAGACTCGGGGTAGCTGTTGAGGGTAGGAGAGACATATCTGGAAGACCACCTGCAATATGGAAAATATTACTGTTTTTATTATTTGAACGACGGTAACATTGAACAGTTTATCTTATCAAAATGGATGTCGTCAGCTGGAAGGTTTAATTAAGTATTTTTGATGATGTTCCGATGTATTTTTTTAACATAAAAATAGACTATTTAATACTGTTTGTTTTGAATGTTGTATAACCAATGAAAACAGTGACTTACCAATAAGAAAAATATTCTCTGAAATAGTCAAAGAACTTCCAGATGCCATCAATCCTGTATTTATCACTTGGTCGACTGAAATATACACTTTTCTGCCATAAACACCAATCAGAACTTTATGCCAGACACCAACGACCAATAATTTACTGCTTCTTATAACTAAAGGTGGATCAGTTTGACCTTTCTTTTTACCTAATTTAATTAAAAAAATATATTTTATACAGATTTGCCTTGATAGTGGTAATTTAAAAAAATATATATTGTATGTATAAGAAATGCTTGGTTCTTGGGTTGAACCGCGACTAGACTTTGTTAAAAATCTACGTTTCGGTTCCTAGTTTAGAGCTATTTTTAAAGAGTAAAGGAATTATTAAAGGAACACTAAGGCCTCAATCTGCCTCCTCCTTAGAGCGGCATATAAGGATAGGTTGGGTTGTTGTAGCTCGATTGCGGGGTCTCAATCTGCCTACTTCTCAAATCTCGCCGAAGATCTTCTCTAAAGTCTCAGTGTGTTCACGCCTAGACCTGAGAGAAATCTGACAGTTCGTCATGAGTCTTGTATTATTTATAACGTTTCGTCTACCTGCCTCGTTACCGGTGCAATTAGTTGGGTCAAGGTCTATTGAGTCTGGTGCTTACGTAACGGTACTTAAAGGATTAAGTGGTTGTTGGGCCATACAGACTGGCACATTTAACAACACATTTCAATTACTGTGGCCATCAAACAACAAAGACAACTTGTCTTGGTTGATGGGTTGATAGTCTTGGTGGCTGGGTGGATAGTCTTGGTTAGTTTGTGGGTTGGTTGTCTTGGTTGGTTGGTTATTTGGTTGGTTAGTTGGTTGGTTTGTTGGTTGGTTGGTTGGTTGGTTAGTTGGTTGGTTGGTTGGATGGTGCATTGGTTGGATGGTTGACTAGGTGAATTAGTTTGGAACCACAGTAATTCAAATGTGTAGTTAACTGTGTCAGTCTGTCTGGCCCAACGTCCGCGATACCTACTGTTGTAGTTCGATTCGGGCTACAATCTCCCTACTGCCCAAATCTGACTAGAACTCGTATCTAAAGTCTCAGTGTGTTCAACCCTAGACCCGAGAGAAGTCTGAGGGCAAGTAATTATTTTTAAATGGTATTTTTTGATTTCTAATAAGATTTCAAATATCTAGAAGCTACTGCAAAAACTACCTGTCACAACTCTTAATTCCAGTAATCCACTTTCCAGAAATAACGAGATAAACGAGTAGTCTCTTCTACCAGTGAAGAACAGCAGACCATCATTTTTGAGAATTCTTATTTCCAACTCGATGTTAAATTTAATAGGGTCTATTTCAAACGACTGGACTGCAATATAAGATCTTCGTCCACTAAGGCTGACATCTGTAATATTTTCCTCTGGAAAGTAAAAAGGGTGAAAAATGTTACCAACCTTTTTTAAATAAATGTTTTACAAATACTTATCGCCAGGGATTTTCATTTCAACTTGGCAAAAGTCTTGTTTGGACGAAAAACGAGGCCGAGTTCGTTAATCAGCCTTTATGCTCAAGTTTTTCTAGTGTAAAATCGGGAAAAACTGTTTAAAAATGCTATTGTTTTGTAAGTATCATAGTAACTAGAATGAGACTTTACATCTGGCTAGAAATAATGCAAATCAACCTACGTTGTGAATTTTAAGTAATTTGGTACACAATATTTAGAGTTTTTTCCAAATTAAAAATAAAATCCCAAATACATGCGTTTAAACGACTTAGTGGTTAAAATCCAATGCCTGACAGACAGAGTAGTTAACTACCACGCGTAGATTGATTCATACAACAGGTATAAACCATACATCAACGACAACAAAACTAAATATATACCAGGCAGAAAACATACTACTCGAACCAACAATCGTGAATTCTCGGCCGCAATTATGGAAAATGACAGACGACATGAAATTAAAAATTTGCCAAGTGATTGTAATACATAATATTTTTTAGGATTTCCCTCGATTCTCGATTTCCCTAACATCCCAGCATAAGATCCTGAGTTGCTGAAAATGGGACCACCTCCGGAGTATACGCTTTCAAACAAAAAAAGATTTTTTAAAATATCGGTGAAAATACATAAAGAAATACATACATACGAACATAAACCCTTTTGTGAAGTCAGTTATAAATAAGATGTATGTTTTGATATTTAAAAAAAAATGGAGTTTGTGGATAGTGGAATGGTATAATCACTAATTGCTAATCAATGGGGCTTATGAAATTTATCCGAGTAGAGACCAGTATTTTGCTAAGGCAAACATTTATAATTTTATTGAGCAGTGTCTCAATGACCGAATCAACCTGTGAATCAACCGTAGAAAAATGCTTACCTTTGTCACAGTATCTCCCGGTCAAGCCAAACGGACAGTCACACTCATAATCCATGACTGTCGGAACACAGGTTGAACCTGATGAACATTTGTGCCTTGTAGAATCACATGGATTGTATGCCCAAGTACAGACCGGCCCAAACCATTTATCTTGACAAAGGCACCTTGAAAAAAACACAATTCAGTACAAGTTTTTATACCTTAATCAACTTTTCTAAATAAAACCGCAATTAAATTTATAAATTGCTGGTGAAACAATTCCATACTAAATACAGTTCTATTTAGTACAAACTAAGTCATTTAAAAACTTACATAAAAGTACTGCCATGGTGTAGACAAGCTCCATCATTTTGGCAACGTTGTTTATAACATTCAGTGGTACCACACTGACCAACCGAACGTCCTATTGCTTCTCTAGACCCTTGTAATGGTATAAGAATGCTGCCAGATCTTATTTTTACATCATATATACAACCTGAAAATCCGGTGTGTAAAGGTAAGTCATGTGGCAGTGTTGAAAAATTCAATGAATCATGTCCACCTGTAAAATAAATTAAAAAGCATATTTTATTCACTGTGAAAATAAAAAAATAGAACCAAAAACTAATACAAAAATATTGCGATTTAAATGTAATCGAAAAACATCGCAATTAACTAAATAATTCGATATATGCTTTAATATCGAGCCGTTTGTAAGAAGTATAAAGTCGAACGGTAGACATTGCGTGGCTTTTAACGAATTATGAACTGCAAATTTACGTAATTTTTCTATGTTGTTGAAACTGTTAATTTCAGATTTTCAATATTGCAGATGTAATAGCCCAAGGTAGACATTTCCTGGCTTTCTGATTGATAATGGTTCTGCAAATAAGTACAGTTGGGCTTACATCTGCAACGTTGAAAGTCTGAAATTCACAGTTTCAACAGCACAGAAAAATTACTTTAGTTTTCAGTTCCAAATTGCCTAAAATCCAGGAATGTCTACCGTTTACTAACGTCTGCTCTAATTTTTTAACAATTATTATAATTGTATAAAATATGTGTCTAAACCCATATCTACTGATAATGCATTAATCCTTTTCTTTTCGTAAAATAATATTTGAATTTTCTTCTATAAAACAATAAATAACTTACCAAAATACAGTAATGGAAGAACATCAAGTTTAACTAAATTGCCTGGAGTTCTACCAGTAACATTTCCTATGGGATCTACATACAGCCATGCTCTTCTCCCTATATATCCAAGGCTTACTTCGTATTCTTTTTGGCCTCTTGCAATGGGATGACTTGTGAAAATTCTTCTCGGACCTATAAACAATACAAAAACTAAGAGGGTGATATTCCTCATAGGTTAGATGGTGGTTGAGGTAAACCATTTACTAATGGGTAGTGCTGTTTTGTAGCCTGAAAATGTTACCTTTAAATAAAATTTGAAAAAAACAATAATACTTCTAGAGCGTTTTTTTCATGAGAGCTAAACAACACAAAACGATAAACAAGAATACCTGGGTTACATAATAAATATCGTTTGGGTTTACCGAGAACCCATCCGCAGAAGATAATTTATAAAAAGAAAGGCGACACAGGAGACTAATCTCCTGGTTGAAAACTTACTAAAATGGTTCGCCTTTAACTACTACATTGATATAGATATAGGCCCATTAAGAAAATAATTAAACGAGTAAAGAAATAAAATAGTACCTGATCCTAGATTCCATGTGAGCATAATATATCCTTTGACAAAACTAACAGCCATATGGTCAGACTGAGCATCATGTTGTCCCTTTTGCCCAATAAACATCAGTATTGAAATCTGCTCCATAGTCGTAGGTATAAATTTGAAAGACATTTCCATCGTACTGGATATACCATCTGGAATGGGGTAGGCGACAAAAGATGACAGACCACGGATGCTCGAAGAGAAATTAGGTTCAGTTACTTTAATATCTGAAATCATGAATTATGTTATAATTACATAATCTTATAAATTTCTATTCCTTTATCTCACCGTTTTCACAGAAGTGTCCATGTTTTCCAAATGGACAAAGGCAAATATATCCAGTACCAGAAAATGGTACACAAGTACCTCCATAAAGGCAGGGATTGTTATCGCAAACTGAGACCTCACACATTTGTCCAGTATAGCTATAAATTAAATAAATTGCTTTCAGTATTAAAACAAGTGCAATTGTGCATCAGGTATTAATTTGCCTGTCCAAATATTCTCTAGTTCTATATTTTTCTTTATCTTTGTGAAACAGTCGTGAAATATAAGGGTTTTAAAATTAAGCATAAAAAGATAGGTGCGTTATTTAGGATTTTTTTTAATATTTATTATTTGTTCCTTTTATAACAAAAATTTCGGAATATATGCCAACGTGCTTATAGCTGAGGCGCTCAATTCTTCTGTTTTAATGTACATAATTATTCATGATTTGCTTTTATAAGATTGATAAAATAAACAAAACAAAATTTTGCTTTACAATTTAAAAAGCCTGGACGCAGCAAGTGCGTTATGGTAGTGAATTTTCATAGAAATGATCTGGCACAAAATATTTTATTATAACTTTTTTTTCTTGTAACATAGAAATCTAAATTTTGGTGTATAGTTTACTTTTTATATTGTAAATCTACCTACCAAATTTGGTTATCATAGATTTTTTATTTTTTAAGATTAAGAAATTTTTTTTCAAATGAAAAGTCAAAATTGTCCCGAAAAACCTCGTCCGATTTTTCTGATTAACGAAATTTTAAAAGCCATTTAGAAAAGGAAAGTACATGCCAAATGTTATCAAAATCGGCCCATTATTCTTTGAGATAAAATTTTTTTTCGAATAAAAACTCAAAATTTTCCCGGAAAACATCGTCGGATTTTCCTGACTAACAAACTTGTCAAAGCCATTTACAAAAGGAAGGTACGTGCCAAATTTTATTAAAATCGGCTTATTACTTTTTGAGATAAGAATTTTTTTCGAATGAAAACTCAAAATTTTCCCGGAAAACCTCGTCCGATTTTCCTGACTAACGAACTTATCCAAGCCATTTACAAAAGAAAGGTACATGCCAAATTTTATCAAAATCGGCCCATTATTTTTTGAGTTATCGGTGTGATACATACATACATACATATATATATATATATATATATATATATATATATATATATATATATATATATATATATATATATATATATATATATATATATATAACATATAAAAATTAAAACTGACCCCGGATATGGGTTCTAGGGGTCTAGTGCGCGCTCATTTGCAAACATTTTTTTTTCAAAATTCAAAAGTCGAGATCTCCCCATTAGTGAATTTTTCTACGAAAATTCACTAAAAAACTATTTTCTTTTCTATTTCTGACCTTTCTGTTACGTTTTAGCAAATCTTAGAAGCTAGCGTATAGGTGAACCACAACTTGAAGGTTTCCATAATTCAAGCAATGTAGAAACGAGTTTAATTAAACTTTGCCGGCGTCTTCATTAGTAAATAAAATCTCGGGACGCAGCAAGTGCGTTATGGTAGTGAATTTTCATAAAACTATTTTTTATTAGCATAATGTGTGTTTTTTTAAGAAAGCAGGCATCAAATTTGGTTACCAGTATAATCTATATAGTAAAAACAATGTGCCATGTTTCATCAAAATAACTTTATTGTTTGAAAATGTAAAAAAATTCCGAAAGTAAACTTAAAGTGTTCCCGAAAAAACTCGTTTTTTGGTCAACCTTATAGGTTAATAGCAAATTGAGCAATTCAAATATTAAGCATTTGATCAAAATTGGCTACCATAACGCACTTACTGCGTCCAGAATTTTTGTTCTTACAAACATGCATTATATTTCGATGGAAAATACAAAAATGCAATAACATAAGGCGTGTTTGATTAAAAAAAATTTCATTAAAATGTTTTTAATAACAAATATGTGTGTTTTTTTAAGAAAGCAGGCATCAAATTTGGTTACCAGTATAATCTATATATTAGAAACAATGTGACATGTTTCATCAAAATAACTTTATTGTGTGAAAATGTACAAACATTTCCAAAAGTAAACTAAAAGTGTTCCTAAAAAAACACGTTTCTTGGTCAACCTTATAGGTTAATAGCAAATTGAGCTGTTCAAATATGAAACATTTGATAAAAATTCGCTACCATAACGCACTTGCTGCGTCCAGAATTTCTTTTCTTACAAACATGCATTATATTTCGATGGAAAATGCAAAAATGCAATAACATAAGGCATGTTTGATTAAAAAAAAAGGAAATTTGTATCACCAACGACTTATGGGCCACCCTGTGATTGTACAAAATATTATTTTAAGATGTAGCTCAAGACACCCTATAATTAATATATACAATTTTTTTTCATATCTTATATAATAACGGATATATTGAGCTTTATTGATTTTCTACGAAAATTCGACAAAAATTATATACCATTAAACGGTAAACTCTATAGCTAAGGCTACTGCCAAGCATCAGCGAAAGAGTCTATTTGAAATGAATTTTCTGCAAATATTTTAGTAAAATGAAGGACAATGACGGTTGTAACTAAGACTTTAGGGTTTGTAAAACATCCTTCTTGAGACATTTTCTTTCTATAGCCCGTATTAGATTCAAGTTATTTGCCTAAATGTTGTCAATTTTGACATTTTAAATCGCCACTTTGACGTTTTGAGGAAAACCCCAATTTATTTTTCTTTAAATGCTTATAACTTTTTTGTCTTTTGAGCTACATAGCTAAATTTTGGTAGGTAACTTACTTATAAGGATATAAACCTGTGTACCAAATTTGGTTGTCCTTACTTTGTTAATTCCGGAGATATAAATTTTTTTCGAAAGAAAATACAAAATTTTCCGGGAAAACCTACGCAGATTTTCCTGGCTAACGAACTTATCCAAGCCATTTGCAAAAGAAATTTTTTCACCAAATTTAATCAAAATCGGCCCATTATTTTTTGAGTTATCGGTGTGATACATATATATATATATAAATATATATATATATATATATATATATATATATATATATATATATATATATATATATATATATATATATATATATATATATATATATATATATATATATATATATATATAAACATATAAAAATTGAAACTGACCCCGGATATGTTTTCTGGGGGGCCTAATTAGCGCTGATTTGAAGAAATTTTTTCAAAATTCAAAAGTCGAGATCTCCTCATTAGTGAATTTTTTTTTAAGAAAATTCACTAATAGCTCGAAAAATGTAGTTGGGGAGCTTTATCAGATCAGGTTTTCAAGAAAAAATTATATTTCCCTTCGAAAAATGTTCTTATCGTCAAAAATAATAAAGTTTTTTAACATTACCTCATACATGTTTTTTCCATGCCTGTCAAAGTTAAAATGTATAGGTTGATAGAAAATTAAGTTCAAGATTTTGAAAATTTTAATAAAAATTCGTTGCCATAACGCACTCGCTGAGCTTTTGTACGTTTTTATTAGCAAACTTGAATTTACTGTTGGGTAGCACGTCGAATATGAATTCAGCAGTCAATTACCACAGGCTACACATTTGACTCAGGTAAAGAATTTGAGAACTCTCATATTGTTTTACATATGTTTTATAAGGCTGGGTTTACAGCCAAGTGCTTACTAAATACAAAACTAGATATATTTTCATATCAAAAGAAAAATAAGTGTGAAACTGATTATAAATCAATTTTAATGGCTTACCCATCTTTGCAGTTACACTGCCAGTTTTCTCCATGTGATGAGCAAGAAGCCCCATTTTGGCAGGGACTGGATAGACAAGAAAATACAAAATTTTCCGGGAAAACCTAGGCAGATTTTCCTGGCTAACGAACTTATCCAAGCCATTTGCAAAAGGAATTTTTTCACCAAATTTAATCAAAATCGGCCCATTATTTTTTGAGTTATCGGTGTGATACATATATATATAAATATATATATATATATATATATATATATATATATATATATATATATATATATATATATATATATATATATATATATATATATATATATATATATATATATATATATATATATATATATATATATATATATATATATATATATATATATATATATATATATATATATATATATAAACATATAAAAATTGAAACTGACCCCGGATATGTTTTCTGGGGGGCCTAATTAGCGCTGATTTGAAGAAATTTTTTCAAAATTCAAAAGTCGAGATCTCCTCATTAGTGAATTTTTTTTTAAGAAAATTCACTAATAGCTCGAAAAATGTAGTTGGGGAGCTTTATCAGATCAGGTTTTCAAGAAAAAATTATATTTCCCTTCGAAAAATGTTCTTATCGTCAAAAATAATAAAGTTTTTTAACATTACCTCATACATGTTTTTTCCATGCCTGTCAAAGTTAAAATGTATAGGTTGATAGAAAATTAAGTTCAAGATTTTGAAAATTTTAATAAAAATTCGTTGCCATAACGCACTCGCTGAGCTTTTGTACGTTTTTATTAGCAAACTTGAATTTACTGTTGGGTAGCACGTCGAATATGAATTCAGCAGTCAATTACCACAGGCTACACATTTGACTCAGGTAAAGAATTTGAGAACTCTCATATTGTTTTACATATGTTTTATAAGGCTGGGTTTACAGCCAAGTGCTTACTAAATACAAAACTAGATATATTTTCATATCAAAAGAAAAATAAGTGTGAAACTGATTATAAATCAATTTTAATGGCTTACCCATCTTTGCAGTTACACTGCCAGTTTTCTCCATGTGATGAGCAAGAAGCCCCATTTTGGCAGGGACTGGATAGACAAGAAAATACAAAATTTTCCGGGAAAACCTAGGCAGATTTTCCTGGCTAACGAACTTATCCAAGCCATTTGCAAAAGGAATTTTTTCACCAAATTTAATCAAAATCGGCCCATTATTTTTTGAGTTATCGGTGTGATACATATATATATAAATATATATATATATATATATATATATATATATATATATATATATATATATATATATATATATATATATATATATATATATATATAAATATATATATATATATATATATATATATATATATATATATATATATATATATATAAACATATAAAAATTGAAACTGACCCCGGATATGTTTTCTGGGGGGCCTAATTAGCGCTCATTTGAAGAAATTTTTTCAAAATTCAAAAGTCGAGATCTCCTCATTAGTGAATTTTTTTTAAGAAAATTCACTAATAGCTCGAAAAATGTAGTTGGGGAGCTTTATCAGATCAGGTTTTCAAGAAAAAATTATATTTCCCTTCGAAAAATGTTCTTATCGTCAAAAATAATAAAGTTTTTTAACATTACCTCATACATGTTTTTTCCATGCCTGTCAAAGTTAAAATGTATAGGTTGATAGAAAATTAAGTTCAAGATTTTGAAAATTTTAATAAAAATTCGTTGCCATAACGCACTCGCTGAGCTTTTGTACGTTTTTATTAGCAAACTTGAATTTACTGTTGGGTAGCACGTCGAATATGAATTCAGCAGTCAATTACCACAGGCTACACATTTGACTCAGGTAAAGAATTTGAGAACTCTCATATTGTTTTACATATGTTTTATAAGGCTGGGTTTACAGCCAAGTGCTTACTAAATACAAAACTAGATATATTTTCATATCAAAAGAAAAATAAGTGTGAAACTGATTATAAATCAATTTTAATGGCTTACCCATCTTTGCAGTTACACTGCCAGTTTTCTCCATGTGATGAGCAAGAAGCCCCATTTTGGCAGGGACTGGATAGACAAGCAAATGAAGCACATTCAGCTACTTCCACACCATCCTCTGCATCTTTGAAAATGTCTACTTTTTTACCGGAAATCTATGAAAATATATGATATAAAAATAACAGAAAACTTAAGATAAAAAAGGCATGCCTAGCTGCGCTAGCCTAATTTAATAGGCAAAGACCGGTTTTTATCTTATTTCGACTCAATTTGTCACACCTGTGACAACAAGGCAGCACCGGCACAGCTAAAACAACTAGCTGTACACTGTGTTTATATTTTTGCACTTTCTACAGTCAAAGTTTGGTAATTCAACTCGATTTTTTTATTACTCGACCTGTGTCTATGTTTACGGGTATTTTGTTTCTATGGTGTCAGCCTATTTTCATAACTAGTGACAAGAAACATCGCTAGGGAATATATATATATATATATATATATATATATATATATATATATATATATATATATATATATATATATATATATATATATATAGTGTGTGTCCAAGATAAGGAGGGCCACTATGCACTGTGTGCGGGAGAAAAAGAGGAGGGGCTACACCAACAAGCGGATCCTCATAGCCACAGACAGCCAGGCAGCCCTTAAGGCACTAAGTAGCCCCAGGGTAAATTCCTGGCTGGTGAGTGAGTGCCGAGACGACACGAGCGATCTGGCTGGGCAGAATGAGGTGACCCTCATCTGGGTGCCGGGTCACTCGGGGGTCAAAGGCAATGAATAAGCTGACAGTCTCGCGAAGGGAGGGTCAGCAGAACCATTTATGGGACCACAACCGGCTCTGGGCGTGACAAAGAGCACTGCCAGGGGAGCCATTAAGTCCTGGCTCAGAAACCAACACAAAGTGTACTGGGCGGACTGTCCACGGCCCAGACATGGGAAGTCAATAATTGACGGACCCAGTTCAAATAGAGCTGTGGAGCGGCTAAATCTTAGCAGAGGACAGCTCAGAAACACAACAGGTCTCTTGACGGGACACATGGCCGTCAAGAAACACCTGCATAAAATGGGGCGGTTCGAAGGGGACCTCGCATGCAGACTCTGCGGCGAGGGGGAGGAATCAGCCCAGCACTTCTTGTGCGAGTGTAAAGCTCTGGACCGCAAAAGACAACTGATCTACGGTCAGGCTAGACCGGAGACAGAGCAATATAAAACTTCACCCTACCAATCGCTGTGCAGACTAGTTCAAGGCACAGTGATTTTGGAATGGATGGAGTAAGACTAAGGGTATGCACAATAAACCAAAGGTTGCAGTGTTATCGGGGCGGCAAGGCCGCGGTTGAGCCCTGAGGGGAAAAAATGGGGATCTCCAAAACGGTAGCAGATACAGACTTGGATAAATAGGAGAAAATTTGCCCACTCAAAAGCCCAACAAATTGACAGTTAGACATCTCCGATTTTTTGTTTGGTTTTTGAGATATTCTTAAAAATTCGGATTTTTTTGGTTCTACATATAATTTTTTCTGGCCTTAATGATTGACCTACACCAATACCGATGACACTTTTCATTTTCTTTAGTGTAGCATTGCTAATCTTTGAATGCGACGTTTCGTTTTTGCGGCACCATCATCGACTTTTTTTTATACGGCCCTCATTTTCTGATATCATATTCTGAGAGCACTTTTTATTCCAAATTCAGCGATGTGTCACACTTTGTGGTTTTGTACCATTTTAGTCTTCTTTTTTTTCGAACTTAATCAAAAAATTCTTATTACGGACCTGTACATAGCTTTTAAACTTAAGTACTAAACAACTAGATATACCAATTCACACTTTATGTCAGTTAGCCGTTTTATAATAATCCAATGAAAGAATTAAGGCAATAATTTAATAGAATAAACACAAAACAACTAAACTTAAATTAAAAAGACAAAAGTATGGTTTGGAAAAAAATTGATGTGACAATATCCGTATTTGTATTGCCAGTAACATTAATTTTTGACACATTAGTTTCTTGTTTAATTTATTGTGTAATAATCTCTAAGTGTTTGTAGTAAATATGTTTTCTAACGAAGAAGAGTTTGAAATGTTGGCATGTTTCATTCCATTCAACCGAAATTGTTCTGAGCGTATGTATTTGCAGAAATATACGGAAAAAAGACAGCGAAATAAAAAGACTTATTGCAAATTAGTGACAAACCTTAAAGCATATGTTTTTTTTTTAAAGTTCTGGTTTCTCGGCAAAAGTCCAGCAATGGGGAAGCAGTACATAATATTTTAATAGCAGTTACTGAGGATCCTAGTACATCAGTCTGGCGGATTGAACAAAACGTTGGTATATCAAAATCAACAGCACATTTTATTTTACGAAAACAAAATTACATCCCTACAAGCATAGAATTTATCAAGGACTCAGATCAGATGATTTGGCATGACGTCGCTCATTCTGTGAGTAGTACACAAGAAAATGCCAGGACAATTTTAATTTTCCATGTCAAATAATATGGTCTGTGGAAACCATGATTATGAATAATGGTATTTTCAATAGAAGAAATGTTCATTATTGGTCTGAAATCAATCAACGCTCAACTAGAACGTCGAGGCATCAACACCGTTTTTCTTTCAATATTTGGGCTGGTATCTTCGGTACAACGATTGTCGGACCGTTTCGTTACCACCATACCTTATCATCCGAGTGCTACCTACATTTGCTACAAAACGATTTATAGAATGCTCTCAACAACATGCCTCTGGAGAGAGTTCACAACTGTTGGATGCAGCAGGATGGGACACCTGCACATAATTCCGTTCGGGAATGTCTTTCAAGGAGATTTCCAGATAAGGTAATCAGCACGTATTTGGAAACACCCTGGCCAGCGTGTTCACCAGAAATAACCCCGTTTAGTTGCTTCGTATGGGGATCCATTAAGAATCATTTATATCAGCAAAATTTTTCTACAGAACAAGATCTGAGGAGGCTACTTCTGAAAGCATTTGCCAGTATTACTCCACAAGTGTTGACTAGTGTTTTAGAATCGACAGTTAGAAGATGCTTTTTTTATTTCTTATTTTTTATTTCAACAACACACCACGAGGGCTTACAGCCTAAATACTATCGTACCGTGGATGTCGACAAGGAGGAAAGAAGCAGCTTGTTAATTCTGAACTTGAAGTTTTGGGGGTTCGGAGCAGAAGGAAAAACATGTGCCGGCAAGGAATTCCACAACTTGGAAGTCCTCCGGACAAAAGAGCGGGCATAACAAGATGTTCTATGTCTGGTGAGCTGGACAGTAAAAGGGTGCATTCGCTCTGTTCCCCTGGTAGATCTGTTGGGGGCAGCGGGTGGAGGAACTATGGAAGAAAGCTTCTCTGAGCACTGCCCGTGCAGATATCTATAAAAGAGAGAGAGGTCACCAACGGCACGTCGGTGGGCAAGGGATGGCAGCCTTTGGGTGAGGGTAGGGTCACCAATGAGACGTATGGCTCTCTTCTGATAGGGAGTGTAGAAGCGGCAGCAGCACCCCAGATGTGGGAGCAGTATTCGAGGTTTGGCCTTATTTGTGAAATATATAAGGTATAGAGATTAGCTGGTGAAAAGTATTTGCGAGCCCGGAAGAGGAAACCTAATTTCTTAGTAGCCGCTTCTGCAATTGATGTGACATGTTGGTGCCAATTGAGATTTCGAACCACAGAAATGCCAACAAGTGAAAAGGACTCATTACTTTGAATAACTTGGTTGTTCATTGTGATGGTTCTAGGGCTGGTGTGTCTTTTATGAGAAAGAAAGCAAGACTGAGATTTGGTGGGGTTGAATTGTACAAGATTTCTACTTCCCCAGTCTAATATTTTTCGGAGATCCACGGAGACAGAACCCTCCATGTGTCTGCGATCCTCATCTAATTGGGCTAAAGAGGCTAAGAATATTGTATATTTGAGTGGAGGGTGCTGTCATCCGCGTAACTTTGAACTGGGTTGGATGTGCTAGAGAGGAGGTCATTGATGTGGAGAAGAAACAAAGTAGGGGCTAAAGCTGAACCTTGAGGGACTCCTGCATTAATTGCATACAGTTTAGAGGAATGGCCATCCACAACAACAGAAATGCTCCGGTTGGAGAGGAAGTTTGCTGACCAGGTACATAGTTTTGGTGGTAGGCCATAGGCCGGTAGTTTATTAAGCAGCACTGCGTGCCAGACCTGGTCGAAGGCTTTGGATATGTCTAGAGAGACAATCTGGGATTCACCTTGTAGTTCCATAGATTGGTTCCAAGAATGGGTGACAAAGGAAAGGAGGTCGGCAGTTGATCTGCGCTGACGGAATCCATACTGCCTGTCGTGGATTAGACTGTGTTTTTCAAGAAATTTTAGTAATTCGGTGTTTATACACTTTTCCATCACTTTAGAAATGACTGAAAGGAGATAAATAGGCCTGTAGTTGCTAGGAAGCGCTTTGTGCTTGGAAAATACTGGAATTTTATTTGAACATATGCTCTATATTTAGTTATATTGTTCGTATTCGTTTGTTGTTTTTTTTTTTAATGTTTAGAGGGGACCACTTAGTTGACAACCTGGTTTAACTAAATATAGCCTATAATAGCAGGTGTAAGTAATGGAGACGCTAATGTGGAACATAGCTGTTTCTGCAATTAACAGAGCGGCATTGTGTGTCCACTTTAACCGTAAAAGGACATAACTAGCCACACTATCAATAGATTATGGCACTACTATGTCTATGCCATTGGTTTAGTTAAAGCTAAGCACAATGTTTAAGTAAGTTTAACTAAACTTACCTTTAAATCCGTCATACATCCTATGAAACCTCCGTTCGGCAAACTTTCAACAGAATGAATTTGTGGGATTCCTCCCAGGTGTAACCATGCTTTAGGTTTAACAAGCTTATTGACTACTGCTGTTTGATCTCCAGTCATTGAAAGACTGTTGTTTACTTTGATTGTAGCATCACAGTGTTTGAAATTGTTGCTGAACTCTAATCTGAAGATATAAATGATTAGAAGCTTAACCTACTAATACTTAAAGTGTGACAAATTTTTTTGATGGTTAAATATGTATGTTTTTGTCGCCCAAATACAATAGCTACTTTTGTTCCTGAACTACGCTTTTGGTATAGATTCTAATATAATAAAAAAAAACGAAATTAAATGTTCTATGTGAAACTAGTTCTAATCAGCAAGTATTTTTCTCGTGATCTTTGTACTGCCTTTTCAATAATCCACAATAACTAATAAGTACAAAACTAAAGATTCCGATGCCGAGACGAGACGAGCGACCTGGCAGGGCAAAATGAGGTCACCATCATCTGGGTCAATGGCAATGAAGAAGTTGACAGTCTCGCGAAAAGAGGGTCAGCAGAACCATTTAAGTGACCAGAACCGGTTCTGGGCGTGACAAAGAGCACTTCCAGGGGAGACATTAAGTCCTGGGTCAGAAACGAACACAAGGTGTACTGGGCAGACTGTCCAGGACTCAAACATGGGAAGTCAGTAATTGAGGAACCCAGTTCAAAGAGATCTGTGGAGTTGCTAAATCTTAGCAGAGGACTGCTCAGTAACATAACAGGACAGGACACATGGCCGTCAAGAAACACCTGCATAAAAAGGGGCAGTTCGAGGGGGACCTAGTGTGCGAGTGTAAAGCTCTGGACCGCAAAAGACAACTGATCTACAGTCAGTCTAGACCGGAGACAGAGAAATATAAAACTTCACCCTACCAATCGCTGTGCAGGCTAGTTCAAGGCACAGTGATTTTGGAATGGGTGGAGTAGAAAAGACAAAGGGCATGCACCATAAGCCAAAGACGCGGACGAGCCCTAAGGGAGAAAAAAAAGATTCCGATTCTGCGATTTTGTTGTATACCGGGGGAGGTAATTAAAAAAAATAACCAAATTGACATGTATGTGAATGTCAGTTGTCATATGTACGAGCATGCGCCCTCCAGCGCAGCGTCGACGCATTGTCACAGCTCGACCATCGCCACTTGCTACCTAGCTGACGGTAAGTCAACATCGTCATTATTATTAAGTGTTGTATTTGCGTATTAACAGATGCACGTGGTTTCGATTCAAATATCCGCGGAACACTAAAATTTTATTGCTGTTCGACACAAAACTTATTTGTTTCAAGCGCGTCCAACACAAATTTTTCTTCGTGTAGACTAAAAGGAGGGAAAGTTACAATTTTTACACACGCGACTAGGCTCTCACCATGCGGTTTCCGTTTATTATTTTTGATTTTACGGTACCGTTTCACTTGCACACTAGTTATCCTCGTCGCCAATGATACGTCTGTAAGTGGGTTTGTGCAAGGATTAATAACACTGGTTTAATAACTAACTATTTATTAACACAGAATAACAACTTAATAATAATGACGATGTTGACTTACCGTCAGCTAGGTAGCAAGTGGCGATGGTCGAGCTGTGACAATGCGTCGACGCTGCGCTGGAGGGCGCATGCTCGTACATATGACAACTGACATTCACATACATGTCACAAATGTTACAAACATTTTCAAACTGAAATGTATAAAAATGTAATTGGATTTGTTGGCCTGACAAAAATTATGACTGTGAAGTTTTAGAAAAAATATTGCCAGCAGCTGGCACCATAGTATTCCTCAACCTTAAACATAAAAAATATCACCAGCAGCTGGCACCCTAGTCAGCCCTCTTCCACCTTCATGTACCAAAATCACCATTGAAGAAGAGCTTCCCCCGATATTAAGCTTTAAAAAAATACAGCCAGCAGCCGGTACCCTAGTCCACCATCTATCATCTTCTAATACCAAGGTCGTTATCAGAAAAACAGCTTCCCCAACCTTGAGTTTTGAAAAAATATCACCAGTAGCCAGGTCCCTGGTCTACTATTTTTTACCGGGTGCGCCAAACTCGATGGCCTATTAGAAGTATCTAGAGAACGAGAAAAGGTAGGAATTTGGAATTAAGTTTATGTTCATATAAAGCTGTGATTTTCATTTCAAAAATATTCTTAATAATGTGGTGTTGCTAGATCTTCTCTTACTAAATACCAACTCTGATTTTTCTAATAGAACACCTATATATTATGACATTTTTAGATTTCACGGAATTGTCTGGAACTTTTTTTATAACCTATCTTTCACTTATCTTAAGCCGTTTAGGAAATAAAATTATTTTTTAAATAAATTCGGCAACTAGCATCTTTAAATAAGAAGATATGTTTTCTTTTCAACCAGCATAGCTGAAGGCCTGATTTTTCGGTGGTTGTTCCTTATTATGTTGCTATATCATAAAATGTTATGCGAATTGAGTTGATGCATACAGGATGTCCACAATATAATAGACTGTTTGTAGAACATTAAAATGCAAATTATGCGGAAATTTTAAATGGAACACCCTGTCTTTTATAGTGAAACCCGGGGGATCAGTTAATTCTTTATCTAAAAGTATAATATTGTAAATGAGCATCATTTGCAGTGTTTAACTTTAATCAGAATCAGTTTAGAGAAAGCGAAATTTTCCTTTTGAAAATTCGCTAATAAATGTTTTATATTTAAAATATAGTTTGCCAATTATAAACAATAGTTTCGATATGCAGCTGGAAATTAAAAACGACAACGCAGCATATTAGCAAGTTAAGTTGAAAGAAACTGGGCCAGTGGAAATGCGACATAGACAGAAATACTTGGATTGGCGTCCACGAGTAAAAATTATTAAACGGAAGATTTAATTAAGTTTGAGACAGTGTTCAGATTAGCAGTGGTCCCCTTCCGGTAAAATCTCTGTGTTTTGGTGTTAGAATAAGTGCCGAGTATAGGGAAGAGAGACTGCTGATCCTAAGAGGAGACTGGGTGAGATCTAGCCTTTGTTTTTCTTATTTACATTTCCCTGGCGGTAATAAGGCGTCATAAGTGGTCGATAAGAATAATTGTATTTTAGTAAATTGTAAATTATTAGTGGGTTATTTAAGGTAAGGAATAGGATAGGAGAGAAGTGGTACTTATTAGTCATTATAGAGATTGATTAAGAAATATTCATCCTGGTAGTTTCTTCTGTAATAAATAAATTAATTAGTAACAAGGGGTTTTTCTAAGTATATTCTTTGACCCTATAAGGTCTGACAAAAAAACCGCCGGTTACATTTATAATTGTATTTTAGTAAATTGTAAATTATTAGTGGGTTATTTAAGGTAAGGAATAGGATAGGAGAGAAGTGGTACTTATTAGTCATTATAGAGATTGATTAAGAAATATTCATCCTGGTAGTTTCTTCTGTAATAAATAAATTAATTAGTAACAAGGGGTTTTTCTAAGTATATTCTTTGACCCTATAAGGTCTGACGAAAAACCGCCGGTTACATTTGGTGACAGCGGTGGGATTTTAATTTACTATGAAGCCCACAGCCCTTTCGAGAGTGAAAAAAAATATACATAAAAGAAGAAAAAGAGCCAATCACTCATTTTAATTGTGGGTTGAGATTATTTTTTTAGCAAACTAGGCAGGCCACGTCGAATGCAAAGCCGTTTGGCATGAATGTTTAATTTTATTATTTTTCTCTGATATTTTATTAATGATCTAAACTTTTTTTTACATGTTTGTGCCCCTGTTAAGCTACATGTATTTCGCCGCATTTTAAATCTCCATCCACTTTTTTTTTAATACTTTTCAGATCGTCAAATAAATAAAATAAAAATAATTTATATAAAACAATTATTATGAACCAAATCGAATAAGGAATTCACTTAGGCAACAGATATTTTCTAGCGCGTGAACGACATTCAATTCCAGATTAAATCAAATTAAATCGTGTTACCTTCAATAGGCGTACTATTAGTCTGTTATTGGGTATACGAGGGGCGACCAACATTTTCTTCCTTGGTCCAAACTTAAGGCAGTTCAAAACATTTTTTTTGAAGGCCTTCGCTCACCAGTGGATCGAATACCGTGTTGTGAATATCGTTGGCGTTTTTTTTTTAATTTCTTTTTTTTTTTTAAATTTGGTTTGTTAAGGTAGAGTTGGTTATTCTGACCGAGAGTATTCTTCTCGTTACTTAACTTACTTTAGTTTTGAACTATCTAGTATACGGGGTGGGACCAATAGTGTATGTCAACACCTCCGATAATCATAGAAGTTTCGGGCGCCTGGAAAAAGGGTTCACTTAATATGCCACATCCAGGACAGACCGACGCTGCAGGCAGCGGTGACTATTTAACCGGCCTTCCGGCTGGTGTATACACGCCAAAACCGCAGCCTGGTGCAACCGGTGCTATACCTAAGGCAGGTACTCCAGTGGGAGATTTCTGGGCCACGGGCACCTCTCCCAACCCTGCAGCGAACATGTCGTATCTTACGACACCTGCCTTTTCCTGGGGTATAATCGCCACAACTGTGCCTGATATCACAGGCCAAGATGTGGAAAAAGTGTTTCTTGAAATAGAAAAAAGGAGCAAATTAGATAATTGGCCCCAAGCAGAGGTGTTGAAACTGGTCAAATATAAATTGACTGGTCCCGCATTGGACTACTATAACGCTGAGCCACAATTAGATCTTCTAGATTATGTGGCATTTAAGCAAAGTTTTATAGACCGATTTAGACCGATTTCTATGCCCGGGGAGTTGCAAATGAAATTTCTAGGGGTATACTAAAAGTCAAATGAGACGGTGTTAGAGTTTGTGACTAGGCTGAAAAATTTTGGCGCCCGACTGTTAGAGTATGATCTGAACGGGGCTAGACCTGACGAAATTCCGGGAATAAAAAAGAAAAACACCGAGATGTTGATAACACAATTCAAAACGGGTCTGAAGAGAGACATAATGCAGAAAATAGGGTTGCTTTTGATGCAGGACCAGGAATTAACCCTAGCCAAGGCTGAACAGATGGCCCGGTTGCAAGAGCTTAATGATTCATTTACCAGTAGTCGAATGCAGCGTGTGGTGGCTATCGAGGCAGAGGTCTCTTGCCAGCTTTGTGATAGGGTAGGTCACAATGCCAAAGAATGTCCAGGGAATATCGCGACCGTCTGTTACGCGTGTGGCAAGCCGGGTCATTGGGCTAGGAACTGCCCAAACCGCGCTTCCCGATCCCCTCGGGGTGGTTCCAGAAATTCCTTACGTGGGAATCGCTCAGGTCGGCTCACACAACGCAGCATAGAGCGCGTGGACAACATAGAAGCACTATCCACCGAGCGTACAAAACGGAAGCCAACTTCTGGTTGCGGTCAGTGTAGAAACAAGAATACTTTAGCACAGAGGTATCTGCCGACCGTTCAGTCGGTCGCGGTAAGGGAGTTTCCCTCAGTCTGCCTGTTGGAGGTTAATCGAGTCCTAGTTAAGACCTTGGTTGATTCAGGTTCTTCAGTGAGCTTGATAAAGCGGTCCCTGATTGACCAGGACGACATTGACGAGGATGGTCTAGTCGATCTTAGCTTAATAAGTGCATCCGGTCATGAACTCAGAGCGATAGGGGAAACAAGAGTGGCCTTGTCGGCCAACGGTCGTCAGCCTTACAAAGAGGTAAGGATGATAGTTTGCGAAGACGAAGTGCTACAAGATATAGACGTTCTGCTAGGCAGAGACATAATGTGCGAACATCACTTCGTCATTAGTTATAGGGAAGAGCCAAAAATTTGTGCATGGGGTTGGGAAATACCCCTATATAGAAGGTCAGAATGTAGTTTTCACACGTCAGAGAACATAGAGTTGTCAACTACGAGGGATGAGTGGCACATGGTGAAAAATCGACGAGGGCGCCGCAAGCGAGAACCTTACGTAGAGCAAGGCAAGCGAGGTCCATTACGTCTGCCACCTACAGCCCGACCCCCGCCGTACCGAAATTCAACGGGTGAAGCCCAACCGGCTAACCAGAAGAAAATGCTTCCTCGGCAGCAAGAGGGACAGAAAAGCCGGCCCATAGAGAGGTTCCCACAACAGCATGGCACAGAAAACGCTTTTCAGAACCCGCCTCCTAAAATTAGGGTTGCCTCCCGACCCCCAGGGAGTGAAAATCATTCCAAGAACGAGAAGCTGCAGTCAACATCTAGCGATTGGTCAAACTGGTTAAAAAGGGTGCAAACATTTTGCCAGAGGCAAAGCGAAACTCAAAACCAGCTGCAGGGTGGAAAGAAAAAAAGTTTCCACGCCAGCGCGACCAAGGGCAAGTCGAGCAAGAACACCTCTGTAAGACAATCTCCAGGCCCAGCGGGTAAAACGTTTTGGATTAAGGAAAAAGCGGAAAAGGGTAAAACCCCTAGATATCGAAAAGAGCTTGATACGGATGCAGTTCAGGATTTCCAGGACTACCCTCCCGCAAATTTCCAGCCTGGAGACCAAGAGAGACAGGCCTCGAATCCAAGCTGTCAGGGAAACTAAATGAGTCTTTCCCCCTTTCCCCAGGGGCGAAGGACCTACCAAACGTAGGGGAAACAATCCATTTGGCTACCAAGAACTCTTCCCTCCGCCGCAACCGCCAACGTCGAACACAGAAAGTTAAAGATAACGTCCCGCCTCCCGTGGACGCTTGTGTCCACGTCATCGAGTACGGTGAACTAAGTGAGGGTGACGAGGACAACTACCACGAGGAGCCTATACGACCTAGGGAGTTCACAAGGGCCTTACCCCAAGATGAAACAGTCGTAGAACCAAAATGGCTGTTTGACGAAAAACCGCCAAGTATGGGGCATGAAAGTAGTGTTGGTAGCCAAGAAAGTAAGAGTGACAATATACAGTCATTAAATGCAGTAACCTTCGTGGACGTGAAGGCGCAAGATAAGGATCCTTCGTCGTCACCGACTCAGAAGAGGGTCAGTATAGGAAATGAACCAGATAATGTGGAGGTGATGGTCACAGATGACGTAGAAATCCCCCGGTACTGTGAAGCAGTGATAGAGGCACGGCTGAAGGATAGTTTAGTTGGTTCGGTAGCGACTTTTGAAGGGATTGACTTAGGACACCCTTACGTACATGCTGCAAGGACAGTGGTCGATATTGACGAGAGTATACCAGTTAGGGTCATGAATTTTGCACCTGCTGCTTATACCCTAAGAAAAGGACAGAGGGTAGGGAGAGCAATAGCTACAGAGGAATATTCTGAAGAAGTAAGGGAGCAACAAGAAGTCAATAGAATCGACTCTGTGAGCAGAAATTGGTTGGAAGAATTTGACCTAGATCATCTGAGTGGTTCGAATCGGAAACGAGTGGAATCGTTTCTTGTGGAGTATTCAGATCTGTTCCGGAAAGACACAGATGTCATCAAAATGGCTAGAGGGGTTGAACATAAAATAGAGTTAGAACCCGGAACGACTCCAATTTATAAACGGCCCTACAGGATCCCCTACAAACAAAGAGAGGTCGTAAAGACCGAAATAGAAAGGCTACTAAAAGCGGGCGTGATTCGCCAGTCTACCAGCCCCTGGTCTTTTCCAGTTGTGTTAGTTACAAAAATGTTGCCAAATGGCGAAAAGAAGATCAGAATGTGTATAGACTATAGAGGATTAAATGCTGTTACGAAAAAGGGCTACTATCCCTTGCCGAATATTGCCGATTTGATGCAAAGTTTTCATGCCGATGGTAGTTTGAAATTTTCGGTGCTCGATGTGTCGGATGCCTACCATCATATACCTATGGAGGAAACTTCTATACCCTATACTGCGTTTAGTACATACGAAGGGCACTATGAGTACTTGCGGTTACCGTTCGGGATTTCACAGGCGCCTGCTAATTTCCAGCGTTATGTCAACTTTATTTTTCATGGCCTATTGAATATAAGTTGTCTGGTATATTTAGATGACATTATAATATTCAGTTACGGAGAGGAGGATAAACATTTGGCTAGCTTACGACTGGTTTTTGAGAGACTGAGAGAGGCTGGTCTACAATTAAAACCCAGAAAATGTCATTTTCTAATCACCAAAGTCAAGTATTTGGGACACATCTTGTGCACCGAGGGAATTCAACCCGACCCGGAAAAACTAAAGGAGATTCGAAGTTTGCCTATACCGAAAAATGTTAAGGGTGTCCGACAATTTCTAGGTGCTATAAATTTTTACAGGAAGTTTGTCAAGGACCTGGCCACCAAAGCTGCACCGTTAGTAAATCTTACTAGGAAAGACGTTCCTTTTAAAATTGACGATGAAGTGCTAAAGGCGTTCAATACGTTAAAAACAGATCTAGCGTCAGAAGCATTACTGATCTTTCCAAACTTTTCCCAACCCTTTATCCTAGCCACCGACGCCAGTGGTACTGGATTAGGAGCTGTGCTAAGCCAAGTCAGGGAAGGAAATGAAAAACCCATTGCTTTCGCCAGCAGAAAACTCAAGAAAGCAGAAATGAATTATTCCATAACGGAGAAGGAACTGCTGGCCGTAATATTTGCCATACAACAGTTCCGATGTTACCTTTATAACACTAGGTTCACGGTGGTTACGGATCACCGACCATTAAGATGGATTCTTAAAACAGGAGTCACCAACGCTACGAACAGCCGACTAGTCAGATGGGCATTATTGTTGTCCGAATATGATTTTGACGTACTATATCGAAAGGGAAAGAAACACTGCAACGCAGACATATTTAGTAGAAAGTATGATCCCACGGACTACTACGTCGATGGAACGTACGGTGAGTTTGAAACGTACTGCAAGACGCATACCTCATTGCCCAAGGCTGAGATCCAGGAAATAGCCTGTAACATCTTGGAAATGAAGGAAGGGATACCGATAGCGCATTGGGTGACCGAAGATGGAAAAACTAGGAATCACGTAGATAGATGGATTCTGGATAATTTCGGTTCATGGAGGAAAAGTAATGAACAATTTACACTGGGAGAGGTTGTCAGGTTAAAGAACGCATCGGGAATAGTGTATTGCTTGATAGCAAAAAACGCTCATTTCGGGGACCCCTCAAATGAAATGGTTTGGGAATGTTTACAAAATCTGAGAGAGAAATGTACAGAGGACAAAATAACACAGTTAAACCTCAGTCAATTGGACCCGGATATGGCGGCTGCCGGAAAATTTCAGGACATGCTCAATTTCATATTTTATGGTTCAGGGGTACAATTGTGTGTATGCGCCGCTAAAGAGCACCCACACATGATCAGTGTAATAATGGGGGAGGAAACCCTGGCCGAGCCTATGTGGGATAAAACCGCGTTAAGACAAAGTCAAGAAAGAGATGAGCTTTGCCAGGTGATTCTAAATAATCTGGATAGAAATGATGCGGACACGGCCGCAGTCTATTATAAAGACGCCGAAGGCGTGTTGTATAAGCAAGATCCTAAGGATCGGTTTGATAAGTTAATTTTACCAAAAAATTACGTACACAAGGTACTGAAGGATTTCCACGACAACCCACTGGCCGGTCATGCAGGCAAACAGCGCACGCTGGATAGTATTAGGCGAAGGTTTTATTGGGCCAGCCTAACTAGGGACGTGAACAAGTATTGTGAAAGTTGTATTGCTTGCAGCCGACGTAAAACCTCGCCGCAGTTCAAGAAAGTGCCTCTGCAGAGATTTGATACAGTCAGAGAGCCCTGGAGCTTGACATCGATGGACATCGTAGGCCCTTTTGTAACCACGTATGAAGGAAATAAATATATATTGACATTTATGGACTACTTCACCAAATATGCTGAGGCCATACCCCTAGCGGATGCGAAAGCCGAAACAGTGGCCAGAGCGTTCGTCGAACATATCGTTTGTCGACATGGTTGCCCAGCCCAGCTGCTAACTGATCGAGGTACCAATTTCATGTCAAATGTTTTTAAAGAGACCTGCAAGTTGTTGAGGATTGAGAAGCTGCAAACGGCGAGCTACGCTCCAGGGACTAATGGCCAGGTAGAACGGTTTCATCGCACATTAAAGGATGCCTTAGCACACTACGTCGACAGATCTCAACGTAATTGGGATCAAGTTTTACCATATGTTCTACTAGCCTACCGGCTTACCACCCATTCAACTACAGGTTACGACCCGCATTTTTTGCTCTATGGGCGAGAATGTGTACTCCCAATAGATGAGTTTATTCGACCGGATAGGAAAAGATACGGAGAAGATTATGTCACGGAGCTATTGGTTCGAATGGAAGAGGTCGCCCATAAGGTAGTGGAAAACACAAACAAGGCCGTGACTACGAGGAATCAGCATTATAATAAGGGAAAGAGAGATAAAAAGTTCAATCTGGGGGATTTAGTGTTTGTCCGAAATGACTCGAATGAGACGGGAGGCTCAAGAAAATTATCCCCCAGATGGGTGGGTCCTTACCGCATAGTTCGCATTATTGGTCCAGTAACCTACGGAGTAAGGAAGACCCATTCCCGAAAGGAACAAGTGGTGCATGTCAACCGCATGAAACCTTATATAGTAAGGGAAGAACCAGAATCTAAAGATGGGGGTACCCGAGAAGAACCCACGAATTTACTTGACAGGGAACAGGGCGAGCTAAATAGAGAGCCGGCTAGACAACCCAACCTACTACCCTTTGCGGTTCCGGATACGCTAGTAACGCTGCCTATAGGTAATCAAGCTCAAAGCGCTCGGCAGAGCCCAGATATCGCCTTAACTAGGAGATCTTCTCGTTTGCTAGGTAGGAGAGCAGTATCATTTGATGCCAGTCCAGAATCCCGTGAAAGGTCACTGGAGAGAATATCGTGCCCACCAGACGACATTGAAGACATGTCAAGGGAGAGTCACCCTCAACCTCAAGCGAGAACTCGTCAGGCTCCAGAAAGACTGGATTATTTTCAATATAGACGAAGCCAGCGGGAACGTAAACCCATACAGCGGTATGGGCAGAGCCCAGAATGACAAAGTTGTTTAAGGATCGGGCAGCGCACAGATAGTCTAGGGTAGATGTCTGTGAGAGGGACATTGAGTGCGCCCTTCTCCCGTTAGCTAGTACAAAACTTAAGTCGTTAAAAAGGAAAGGGATAAGTAGGTTTCGGACAGATATATGAGAGAAGGACATTGAGTGTGCCCTTCTACCGTGAGCTAGCAGTGGATCACAGCATAGTTTGATTATTATGCTGGGACGGTACTATGAACTAATAGTGATGAATTTTTGTTTTTTTTCTTCCCTTGTGGAAATCATGTTTTGGTTTGGTTACACTTAGTGTTTTCATGAGGTAGTAAGATAGTACAAGGATGATCTTAGAGGGAGAATTTAAATGGATATAGTATTACTCTCACAGCATAACGGAGAAATATGTATATACCTACTAGGCTTCCACAACCTATTATTGTTTTTTCAGCTTTCCCGCCCCAGACGTAAACCAGCTGCCCAGAGGCGATTTAAAAGATGGCCAGCTGCACTTTAGGGAGAAACAGAGGTAAAGGTTGGGAACCATCTGATTCCAGCCCTCTATATACATTTTGAAACCGTCTGGAGCTTAAAAGGTTTCAAAACCAGACAAAATTTTTAGCCGTCAATTTTTTTTTCTTTTTAGGGAAATGTATAACATTTTGAGAACGAAGGAAGAGAAAACTTTCCTAGCGCATCCCGCCCCTATGTTAAACAAATATTATATCTTATGAGAATGTTTTGGTAGGCGTCAGGAGGTTGAATGCCTTAAATCTGGGCCTTCCTTTGTTCTCTCTCTCTCTGTCTCTAAGGCATTGTAACTGGTTAGCATATAGGTTATTGAGGGAAAATGTAAAATAAAACATGAGCGTTACCTCCGGCTCATTTAATTTTTTCTTATCTGGTAGGAACCAAATAGCTTCGCGAGTGAAAAAAAAAGGAAAAAAAAAACAAAAGAGAAAAGTGTGTAAAACTGAGTGAGCTTGAAGAAAAGCAACTGTCCTGCTCATCGAATCTCTAACAGCACTAGCACGAATAAACTGTAAGCTGCGGACAAATACGGTGCCGGTAACCTAAAGACAGTTAAACATATCGAATCCAAAGACAAACTTAGAAAAAGTAGCTATAATCCAGGATAATTTTGAAGTGCAAACTAATATAGACTTAGTGATCCAGAGTATTGCCTTAACCGACTAGAGTTTAGCAGGCATGTTTCGCGAGTGCGGTCTCCTAAGAACAATGTGCATCCTTGTGGTATGTCGCCAAGCAGAGACTTTCATCGCTTACGACTGCAACGATCCGAAAGCCAACATTACCGCAGTATCAGTTCGAGAGGTGGCAGAGTGTCCAAGAGGTCAAGAAGATTATGAAGTGGAAAAGACCGAGGCTAAAGTCTTCCAAAGAAACGAGATCCAGAGGCAAAAGATATATACGTGTCTAATTGAGATGACGCGCATTATCTCGTATTGTGGAATGCATTCCCATAGTTCACTGGTGGATGGGGGCATTTCGACCGAGATAGTAAAACTAGGTGGCCAGGAGTGCCGAGATACGCACAGATTTGGCACCATAAAGCTGTTCAATCAAGTGATTGGTGCCTTAGTCAAAAATGGCACCACTCACGCATCCTTGACCCTAGTAGGTACCGTAACCATAGATGGTAGTTGTACAGGGGCAACATATGTAGAAAATGGAAAAACATGGCATGGCGTGACCGTCATCGCATCAGTAGACATAACTCTAACCGATTATGTCGCCAATGTTCGTTTGGAAGATAACCAGATCCATTTGCAGACAGGAGTGACCTGTCCCTACCTAGAGGGTTACTGTTTTGATAGCTTAATAGGTGAGGCAGTATGGCACCTACCGGTTGTCACTCGATGCGACGAGGGGCTGAGTCTGTTGTATGAGGGTTCCGCCAGAAAAGTGAAGGATGTGAAGAATCAACAGGTGTATATAGTGGTGGAGAGTCAAGATAAAACCTTTGCTCTCACACTGGTTAAAATGACTCTTTTGTGTCACTGCGTGGCGTGGCAAACAGAACATCCCAAGCTTGCTGTGGTCTTCGGAGAAGAAGGAAAATCCATCAAGGCTCAAATGAGTTTAGTAGCACAGAACACAGACTTGGCGTCCTATGTGAATAGTAAGTTCCTGTACGTTGAGCAATCTTTTAAGCGAGATATAGACCAACTATTTGTAAATATGGTTCAGAGAATATGCACCACAAGAAGAGAGATTTTAAGGAACAGGCTGCTGTTAGCGCCTATCGCCCCAGATGCAGTGGCTCAAATCATCCAAGGCGAAGGCAAAGTGGGAAGAGTTTTAGGCGAAGTTTTATATATTATTCAGTGTGTCCCGAAGAAGGTCAGTCTACGAAGAACTGATCGATGTTTCAAGGAATTACCAGTCAATTTAGGGAATAAGTCACTATACATGGCCCCTGTTACAAGGATATTACAGACTCATGCAGAAGAAATTGATTGCAATGGAATAGCCCCTCCACTGTACTTCATTGAAAACCATTGGGTAGCTTTAAATCCCCAACCTGTGGTACATGGTGAACCGAAAATTCTTCAAGTAGAAGCAGATCCCGAACTAAATTTTGCGCCAATTCAGCCAGTAGGAGCGAATGGACTTTACACCAGGGAAGAAATCGAACAGGCTCAAAAGACACTCACGTTCGGTAGTGAACGTAGAGCTGTAGAAAATATACTGGCCCGACGCATGGCGGGCTTGGATACCAGCTCACAGGGGTACTCGACCCTTAATTTCTTTGACCCTCAAGAAATCAAGACACTAGCCAAGACCACCATTAAGCAACTGTATGGTTGGTTCAGCGACCTGGGAACCTTCATTAGTGGCCTCATTGGATTCTATATCATCTTTAAGGGACTCAAATATGTGGTCGGAGTAATCGTGAACGCGCTTCAGTTGTATAAGACAATCGGTTGTGGGCTAGTCTTACTGGCCAGTGTATGGAACACTCTAACGTTCTGGGTCATGCACAAACATGAGACTCACAACAAAGTTCGTACCAAGTCCACCGGAAATTCGGCATCACAGAGCGAGCAGGTTGAGGTACCCACCGGACAGGATCCGCTACTTCCGGCCGACTGCAGGTCCTTGACAATCGGTTCGAGCGCGCCGCAGTTGTATCCTGTAATGGAAACGGGTACGGCCCGAGATACGGTACCAAGCTGGACTGTTAGAGATACCGCAGGGCAAAAGACTACCTAAGATGTCCACCAGACACCAGCCAGCAGCCCCAGTGTCAGAGCAACGACCTCACCCTGAAGATATCGGCAAAGTTGAGTGACAGAAGTGTTCCTAGAATAAAGTGTAGTTAGGTAGGATGTAGGTAGATTAGGAGATGAGTTGGAGGTAACCTAGTAGTTTGGTTTGGGAGTTGAGCGTGGGTCAACGTAGATTAAGGCGCTGTCGTTTTTTTTTTCTCTCTTAATTCGTGTGAGATTTTTTTTCTTATGGAAAAAAAAATCTCCTTTGGTCGGTGGCAGATGTAAATGAGCATCATTTGCAGTGTTTAACTTTAATCAGAATCAGTTTAGAGAAAGCGAAATTTTCCTTTTGAAAATTCGCTAATAAATGTTTTATATTTAAAATATAGTTTGCCAATTATAAACAATAGTTTCGATATGCAGCTGGAAATTAAAAACGACAACGCAGCATATTAGCAAGTTAAGTTGAAAGAAACTGGGCCAGTGGAAATGCGACATAGACAGAAATACTTGGATTGGCGTCCACGAGTAAAAATTATTAAACGGAAGATTTAATTAAGTTTGAGACAGTGTTCAGATTAGCAGTGGTCCCCTTCCGGTAAAATCTCTGTGTTTTGGTGTTAGAATAAGTGCCGAGTATAGGGAAGAGAGACTGCTGATCCTAAGAGGAGACTGGGTGAGATCTAGCCTTTGTTTTTCTTATTTACATTTCCCTGGCGGTAATAAGGCGTCATAAGTGGTCGATAAGAATAATTGTATTTTAGTAAATTGTAAATTATTAGTGGGTTATTTAAGGTAAGGAATAGGATAGGAGAGAAGTGGTACTTATTAGTCATTATAGAGATTGATTAAGAAATATTCATCCTGGTAGTTTCTTCTGTAATAAATAAATTAATTAGTAACAAGGGGTTTTTCTAAGTATATTCTTTGACCCTATAAGGTCTGACAAAAAAACCGCCGGTTACAATATTATGTTATACCTATTTTTAGCGGTTTTGGTCTTGGGGTGCGCTAAGGTTATGCTCTGTGCGCATATACCACGCCTTTCGAAACTGAGGTGTTCGCTATCCTGTCTGTAGCTAATCAACAGGATGTGCGGATGAGCCCTGAGAAATGTGTATACATTTGCTCAGATAGTCATGCGGTCCTCCGGACAGTCTGCACGACCAGAACTAGGTCAACGCTGGTTCAGGAGTGTGCTCACATCCTTACGAGACTGTCCAGGACAAAGGAGGTGCAACTTGTGTGGGTTCCAGGACACTGTGGCGTCGTGGGGAATGAAGTGACGAATGATCTCGCAAGGCTTGGTTCCCGGCGGACGTTCTGTGGCCCGGAGCCTGCTATAGGCATAAGTAGGAGGGTGCTCTCCGACGCCCTAGATAGGTGGATTGAGGAGACCATGGAGAGGCACTGGCGTTCGGTGGCTATAGGTAGGCGAGGGACTTTGTGGAGGGACCGGACAGAGACAAGACTGTCTGGCTTCTCGGTAGGAGTCTTTCTGCGCTTCGCCGCATCGTTGGGGTGCTGACAGGCCACTGTGCTCTTAGAAGACACCTTACATTGGTAGGTGTCGAGAGTTGCTTATTGCGAGCCATCCACTGAACTTGTCATCCTCAGCCAAGAGTCAATAAATTTTTGCTCGTATCTCACTACTTTCTTCTTTCTTGGTGGTATGTTATCAAAATATGACTCACTATCACTACTGCTAACCATAATCGTAACTTTTTGATTGTTTCCGTTATCAAGTATCCAGTAACACAAAAATACTCACAACAGCAATCGATAATAGGTCGAATAAAAATCTAAACAAACGACAGCTCGGGCAAGGCATGGGGTTCCCGAGTAACAAACAACAGAATGTAAAACAGACTTCGACCGAACGATCTGGTTACTGTATCCTCTAGTGCCATCTATTAAATCGATTGATAATTACGTAGTCCGGTAGGGGTCGGTTTTACTTATTGCTGAAGCTTAGTTGGTATACGGACTACGCAGCAAATAAATCAGATTGCGCTAACTTCTTTAATAAAAAACTATGAATTTGAAGGCTAAACTAAAAACTGGGAAGATTTCAAAAAAACTGAAAATCTACAGTTAAAAATGTAGGGTTGGCTACACTGCTCAGTGGGCAAAGCTTCTTTCTACACAAAAGCACAAACAGATGATGTCAGCAAATACGGGCGTGGCTACTTAATGAGCTCTACTGTTAAGCATAGCAGATAATAATAATACATAACGATAATAATATAAATAGTGAAATAGTGAACATAAGGAACGACGGGGTTGTGGCTTAATTCGTTATAGGGTGGTATTATTGGCAACGTGATGTCATTTACTTCAATATCATCCATACCGCCAATACCCTAAGTTGTTGACGCGCTCTCATTAACAAAAATAAGAAACAAAAATAACAGTAAAAAAACTTACTCAGCTCTAACCCTCATTTCGTTTCCATTATTTACAGGGATATTTAGTTCGCTTAGCAGCATGGTTTGGTAACCACAGGAAAATTTAAATTTCAGGTAGCCATCTTCGATATAAAGAGCCATATATGTAGAATCCACATGTGTGTAAAAAAGTAAACCGTTAGATGCAAAAGTTTTGGCTCTGAATTCTATTAAAATGTCAGATATGTTAACCAGTCTGTGAGACAGATACGACTCTCCATTGAATGCTGCTTTCCTTATGCCCAAATGGATCTCACAGAATAAACCTTCTGTATCAAATGGACAAAGGCACTGAAATAAAAAATAAAAATTTATAACAGTCAAATTACATTCATTTAAATTCATTATTCTGCAGAAACATAAAATGTAAATCCACGGTTAAACTGCGCTAGTGGCTAGCTGCCTCCGCCAAAACAGATAGACAGACAAACATGTGAGAATGTTCGAAGAAAAGTTGGTGTATTTACAAATTAACTTTGTCGAAAGATATAATTCCTGACTCACAACGTAGCTTTCGAAAAGGCTTTATGACGCAAATGCCCTTGACACTGTGACAGCGGACGTCACTGAGGCTTGTGATGTGCGAGTCGTATCGGATTTGATTCTGTTTAGACTTTTCGAGAGCTATCTTGATTTGATTGATCGTAAGCTCTTGTTACCAAAACTTAGATACTATGGGTTTGGCAATTACAATTTACCACTCAAATTATTTCAATTATTTAATACAGATCTCAGCGAGTATTAGACAAACGAATTGTGATCTTCGTCGCTTAAAATTAGTTCGGAAGTGCCCCAGGGTAGTGTGCTTGCGCCTTTGCTTTTTCTAATATTTTTGATATTCTTAAGATCCTTAATAATTGCAAAGTTCGGGGATAAGTTGAGGACAGAGTTATATATATATATATATATATATATATATATATATATATATATATATATATATATATATATATATATATATATATAACAGACTAAACGGTCTGTTGGACTCTTATCACTTCAAATCATTAGTCAACACACCAACGAGGGAGGGTATATATCGGGGAATCTTGGTTCGTTTGTCGATAGACTGTTGTCACCAATATTGTAGAGTGCTGCAACCATGTTTGACCTTGCAGTGTCTGATCACAGTGTTCAAGAATTATTGTTTACCACACACATTCTTGACCCCCCTGTAGCGGGTGATCAGTGTTGTTTTATTAAGCTTAGAGTATTTTCTAGCCAGACTTATTTGGTACGTTTTTGGAACAGTATCCTATTCAGGTTAATTAATCGGAGAGGGCTAATGTCAATCAAGTTTTTGGTAATTTTTGATCAACTTAGGTAAATGAACAAATTGATTTACACTATTTTATAAAATGTATATGTATAACTGTTGCTGTTTCGCTGAAGTGCTCGGCTTTCACAAATACAGAATGAAAATAAATTATACATTTAATACCTACCCCGTGTTGGTTGCAATTGTCTGTCTCTTCAGGTAAATGGGTTCGACCCTCAACTACCTGTTTTTATTACATAGTGACGTCAGAAGCTTTCTCTGTTGAATTACTACTTTGTGCTAACATGTTTTTTATTTTTTATTTATTTCAACAACACACCACGAGGTCTCACAGCCTAAATGGTAACGTACCGTGGGTGTCGAAAAGGAAGAAAGAGGCAACTTGTTAATTCTGGACTTGAAGGTTTGGAGGTTCGGAGGAGAAGGAAAAACATGTGGCGGCAAGGAATTCCGCAACTTGGAAGTCCTCGGGACAAAAGAGCGGGCATAACAAGATGTTCTATGTCTGGTGACCTGGACAGTAAAATGGTGCATTCGCTCTGTTCCCCTGGTAGATCTGTTAGGGGTAGCAGGTGGAGGAACTATGGAAGAAAGCTCCTCTGAGCAGTGCCCGTGCAGATATACATAAAAGAGAGAGAGGTCACCAACGGCACGTCGGTGGGCAAGGAATGGCAGCATTTGGGTGAGGGTAGGGTCACCGATGAGATGTATAGCCTAATTTCTTAGCAGCCACTTCTGCAATTGATGTGACATGTTGGTGCCAATTGAGATTTCGATCCACAGAAATGCCAGCAAATGAAAATGACTCATTACTTTGAATAACTTGGTTGTTCATTGTAATGGGTCTAGGGCTGGTGTATCTCTTATGAGATAGAAAACAAGACTGAGATTTGGTGGAGCTGAATTGTACAAGATTTTTACTTCCCCAGTCTAATATTTTTTGGAGATCCACAGAGACAGAACCCTCCAAGAGTCTGCGATCCTCATCTAATTGGGCTAAAGAGACAGGCTTAGAATATTGTATATTTGAGTAGAGGGTGCTGTCATCCGCGTAACTGTGAACTGGGTGTTAGATGTGCTAGCGAGGCGGTCATTGATGTGGAGAAGAAACAAAGTATGGGCTAAAGCTGAACCTTGAGGGACTCCTGCATTAATTGGATACAGTTTAGAGGAATGGCCATCCACGACAAAAGAAATACTCAGGTTCGAGAGCAAATTTGCTGTCCAGGTACATAGTTTTGGTGGTAGGCCATAGGCCGGAAGTTTATTAAGCAGCGCTGCGTGCCAGACCTGGTCGAATGCTTTGGATATGTCTAGAGCAACAATCTGGGATTCACCGTGTAGTTCCATAGACTTGTTCCAAGAATGGGTGACAACGGAAAGGAGGTCGGCAGTTGATCTACGCTAACGGAATCCATACTGCCTGTCGTGGATTAGTCTGTGTTTTTCAAGAAATTTTAGTAATTCGGTGGTTATATACTTTTCCATCACTTTAGCATGTTAATATGTTTGGTGTACGTTGTATACTCGTGATAATTTTAGATTTATTATTACTATTATTATTGTACTAAAAGCGATGGGTTAAATTTGAAGTTTTCGATCAAGTGTAAACCGCCAATATATTGTTTTTACCTCTCTAACTTTCTATGTAAAAAGAAGACAGAACAGTTATTTTATATATAGTTATCTTGTAACTAACAATAGTAAGGACAAAAATAAAGAAATAATCGACTCAAGAGGGGTACTAACTAAATAATAATAACCTAATTAAACTTACGTTATAGTTTCCATTTTCAAAAATGCAACTTCCACCATTTCTACACTGACTCCCTCGTTTGGTGCAGTCGATAAAAACTGTCGGTTCCGTAGTGCCTTCAGTTGTTGTCTGGATTGAGGTGGATTTTACTGATGTTGTTTCTGGCTCTTCAGTGAAAAAAGTTGTGATCGATGGAAGGATAGTAGTAGAAACCGTCGAAGCCACAGTAATGTTACTCACTGTTACTGATGTTAAAGTTTCTGTTGGGGAAGTGATTATCACCATTTCTGTTGATATTGGAAGGTCTGTTTTCATAGTTGTTGTCCATTTAATTGTCGAAGGCGTGATAGTAGTGTTCCAAGACGGTACCGAAGTGGGATATACACTTGTAAGCAAGTCTTCAGTAGTGCCTTCTACGGTGGTGATTTGGAGGGTGGAAGTGGTTGGTTTTTCTGTAGTTCTTTCAGTTGTTGTTGGTATTTTATTTGTAACTTCTGTCGTTTCGATTGAGCTCGACGAAATATCTGTACTCAAGACAGTAGTATCTATAATAGATTCCGTTGTGATAGATGAAGTTGTAGTTGATGTGGTTGGCAAATAAGTCTCCCTCGATATCGGGGTGGTTGTAAACTTCTCAGCTGTGAAAAATTCCGTTATATAAGGCGTTAAGGTGGTATCTATAGTAGTATTCGGTAGCGCTTCAGTCTCTGGACTTGTTGGTATTGTCGATAGAGTCGTCGATATAGTTGTAGTTGGTGAAGAGATGTTAAAATGATCTTTTGGCACTGTTGTAAAGGTATCATCTTGAGTTGATTTGGTCGTTTCTGTGGTTGTTATTTCGGTTGTAGTGTTATATGTCTTTTCAGTTGTGGTTATAAATGTTGTAGATGTTTTCTCTGTTGTAGAAGATGGTTTTTCTGTTGTTGTTGATGGTGAAGAAGTAAATGTAACGGGTGTAGGGCTAATATATTTACAATCATAGTTATTTTCTCCTAAAATAAGGCACTCACAAAGAACACCTGTAAGATTTGGGGGACATGAACACGTAAAGTTATCAATTCCGTCGATGCAGGTGCCCCCATTCATACACCTATAAGAAAAAAATAGCCCTATCAATACTGATTAATAATTTAGTAGCTACAAGTCAATAGGGAATTTGCAATATCTCTTCTGTGATAAAAATATCGGGACTGTAATAATTTAAATATCGTAGGTTTTGTTTCTTCTCTTATAAGTTACTTAAGGATATAAAAAGTCAACAAACCCTGTTAATATTGAATATTTAGTTTAATAGCAATGTCAATACAGAGCTATTTTTAAAAAATCAGTAAAAAGCGAAGCCCTTGTTTTTAGAAGGCATCATGGGGGGTGTGGTCCCTTAGCCTGGTCATGCGCTGGTCGTTCTCTCGACTGATCGACGCGTGACTTAGTTACTGGACTCCTAGAGGCTGGCTCCACGTGCCACCCCTGGCGCGACTGTAGGCAATGGGAATAACGCCCAGGGCTGATGGTCTACTAAAGTCTCAATCCTTCTCACACACGCCACACACACGCATACAAACACAGACACGATACACATAGATCGGGTTGAGGGCTTCTCGGGCTTCGGCGTGGACTCCGAGCGGAGCCTGCTCTGGACTGGCAGCGCTGTGCAAACCAGGTCCGGCACACCTGGCGCCGTTTGGACAGTACAGGGACCCACCTTTGCCTTGGCCGGTGTAGGGAGCTGCCCTATGTGTAGTGCTAATGTGTCCCCACCTCTGTGAGGGGGCGGGGGTCTGCCGCGACCCCGGCCGCTGAGGCGGGCCCTGGCCCCTCGGGAACGTCAGGTCCGGCGGGTAGGAGGGACATGCAGGTGGTCATCACCTCCAACCGGGGGGATGGCGTAGTCCTGGCGGAAGAGGCGGAGCCAATAAGGCGGAGTCTGGTGGCGGGGATGTTGGACGCCATGTCGGTATCCGACGGGGCGTTGCAGCTCCGCTTCCGTAACTCGGGGATAGTTGATCCAGGGTGGTTCTTGGTGACCGCCGAGGATGACGAGTCCCTGAGTTGGCTTCTTAACGGCTGGTCCGGGACGGCGGTGGAGGAGATCGCCTTCAGCGCCGTAAAGGCAGGGGGCGCCCCATGGCCGGTCCGGATCGGCTTTTCGCTCAGAAGAGGTTGACCTAGAGGGTGTTGTCAGGATGCTTGCGCTCCAGAACCGCTCGCTCAATGTTGGGCAATGGCGGCACCTGGAGACGGCAGGAGGACCTGGGGCTTGGAGTCTGGTCTTCTCGGTGGGGCCCGGAGTGGCTCGCGAGCTGAACGGGCAAGGCTGGCGGCTGTATTTCGAGTTGGTAACTCTGAGTGTAACCAGAGTTCCGACATGGAGTGCGGTCGCCTCCGCCCGGCCCGCGGCGGGCGCGTAGACGTGCTCTTACCAGAGGAGGTCTCCGCCCGGGCGACGTCGCGATTAAATTCGGGGGGCTACTGCGGGTGGGCCAGATCAACCTACAGCATAGCCGGGACGTCACTGGGGAGCTGGCAAAGCTCCTCGCAGGCGGAGTTGTGTTGATCCAAGAGCCTTATGTGTATAGGAAGCAAGTGAGAGGGCTTGGAGGAATCGGCTTCAACATCCTAGTTGGTGGCGAAGCAGAGGAGGAACAACCTAGGACATGCATACTGGCGTCGAGGGATCTGGACGTGATGTTGCTGCCGCAGCTCGGGTCCAGGGACGCCACAGTAGCTGTCCTGGAGTATAAGGTGAGTAATATAAGGCTTAAGGTTATGATGTGCAGCCTTTGTATTCCCTACTATCGACGGGGGCTGCCTCCGTCGGAGGAATTTGTGCGTATCGTCGATTTCGCGAGGGAACATGAGTAGATAGTGCGACACCTGGGACCATCCCCTCCACTTTTTACTGCGCATGCGCGTGACGTCATGCGCATGCGCTGACCTGCGCAGACCTGTGACAGTTGACAGCTGACCTGTCAGATTTGACAGGTGTCAAATGTCACTGACCTGACAGCTGTCAACGTCAGCTGTCACCTGACCTGACATGTGTCAACGTCAAATGTCACCTGACCTGTCAGATGACGTCACAAGCATTCCAAGATGGCTGACCTGTCATAGACAGTCGCAACCCGGGTTCTCTCTATGGAACTAACCTGAGATGACGTCACAAGCATTCCAAGATGGCTGACCTGTCATAGACATCTGCAACTCCGGGGTTCTCTCTATGGAACTAACCTGAGATGACGTCACAAGCGTTCCAAGATGTCTGACCTGTGTGTCCATAGATATCTACAAGTCAGGTCTCCATGTGTGTATTTGAAGAATACCATCTGTCTGATTGTTTATTAAGGTTATGTATGTATGTGTTTATTAAGGTTAGGTGTTCGTATACAGACTGATTACCAAGCCATTTTGATTGTTTATTAAGGTTATGTTTGTATTTGTTGATTAAGGTTATGTTCGCACACACACACACTACTGTCTGTATTTGTTTATTAAGGTTATGTTCACACACGTGTTGATTACCAGTCATATGATTGTTTGTTAAGGTTATGTTTGTATTTGTTATTTGAATGCAAACAGAGATAATACAAGATTGTACTTACATACAACAAGAGACGTCAGCCTTCTTTCACAGCTTAATACACACACTACTGAACAGGTGTCTTCTGTGTTGAGGATACAGACAGACAACTGATTGCCATTGTTAAAGCTTGTACATGCTGTTTAACAAACACGTCATGACAGTTCAAAGTCTTTGCTTAGACTGAGAAGACAGAGGTATGTAATAACACAGACAAACAGACAACTGATTGCCATTGTTGAAGCTTGTACATGCTGTTTAACAAACACGTCATGACAGTTCGATGTCTTTGCTTAGACTGACAGATGCATGTGTATTTGAAAGAAAAGCATTCGCCTGAACTTAGATTTGAACCCACGAACCTCGAATCGGCCATAGACAGCTTTCTCAGATATACACTGTCCCTAAACCAATAGCTCCACAGACACACACGTTAAAAGTTTGTTCGCTGTTGTATATATAAAACAAAAGCCAGTTGTTGTTTACATATGAGGTTAGGTGTTCGTATACATGTTGATTACCAATCATCTGATTGTTTAGTAAGGTTATGTTTGTATTTGTTATTTGAATGCAAACAGACATAATAAGAAGAGTGTACTTACATACAGCAAGAGACGTCATCCTTGTTTCACGACTTAACACATACTGAACAAGTGTCTCTGTCTCTTGTATTGAGGAAACAAACTGATGTAAGAGAGAGAGGCCTTACAAAGGATAAACAACGTTTTACAGTTGTTAACCTTGATCCTGTTTGAGCTTGTCTGTGTATCTGTTTAATATACACAAGAGAGAGGCCCTCTTAAAGGTAAACAACCTGTCAGTTGATGACCTTGGCGAATGTTACCTTGTGTTATATCTGTTGAATCACCCCATGCAGTTGTGTTTGAGCTTGTCTAGAATACAGACATAACCGAAAGGATGACATCATAACATTATTTGTGTTTGTAGAAAAGGCCCCTGCTCACATCTTAAATCGTTCCTATTTCCCATAAGATTCTATGTATTTTAGCCTAATATATAGCTTTTGACACGGTTTCCCATAAGAAACAACGTATTTGTAGACACATACACATTTAGTAAGGTTTATGTAAAAACAAATTTAGTTTTAAAAACGGTTATTGTGGCAGCATATATAAAGTGGCTACACACACTCTTAAGCTCATTCATAATTCAGTTTTCGTTGAGAAAAGACGTGCTTCAGTTTACTCTACCCAAAATCTGTTTCAAAATGGCTACATTAAGTGATGTGTGTTACCAGCAAATTAAAGACAACTTCTGGTATGGTCTATTTGGAGACTTTCAACTTATTATCGATAAGAACACTGGTTATTTTAATGCAACTAAACTGTGTAAAACTAGTAATAAAAAATTATATCATTGGATGGAAAATAAGAAAACTAAAGAGTTGATTGCCTATTACAACAGTCGGCTTAAGGAACAATTGGGTTATCGGAATACCGAAAAGCCAAATATTCCAACCGAAGGAGCCCACTTAGAGTCGCTTCCAAAGGGTCGAAATACCAATACCCTAAAAATGGACGCAGCATCTCAAGTAACACCAGCAACAGCTACATACGTATTAAACATTGGTGGAGCGCTCGCTGAAAACGACACGATATCTGGTACATATGTGTGTAAAGATTTGATAGTAAATTTGGCTTGCTGGATATCCAATCAGTTCTATGACAAATGCAACCAAATTATTTTTGATTTTTTCCTAAACGAATTTGATCAGAAATACAAGGACAACCTAGATGCGATTGAAGTAAAATTAATGGAGATAAATGATGAGGTGCAACGTATGCGAGAAACAAATGCTAAAGTCACAGAATATCTTGAAGATATATCCCCAAAGCCAAGTAACCTGGGAAAAATAAGTGTGTTTGGTTTACTTGCAAGAAACGAGAAAGACGCCCCCTATCCATATCATGCCGTAAGAACACAAAAGAAAAGTTTCCCCAGGGCTGTGAGGAACTTTAAAAATAAACACCCCGACGCCCAAGTGATCCTAAACAAGCTGTACGATCCAAATTCAGTAAATCTCTTTAACAGAATAAAGAGTGAAGTGAAATACCTTACAGCACATAGAAACAACCTACGTATAGCAGATGTACCACAAGATAAGTTTGTTCAGGATATTATTGCTTTAAGACATACTTTTTAATTGTATTACAAAATAAAAACACATTAATTTTAACAAAGACTTTTATTTGATTCTAAGTACAAGTATGTAAACTCTTTGTTGGAATACATTTATAGAATTATTAACATTAGATGGTTCAGTGTTGCGTTGGTGCTGTTGTTGTTGTTGTCGTCGGTGTCTCTTCATGGCTGTGGGCTTACTAGGTGATAACACTAGCTTCTTTTAGTTCTTCCAAGATTGACTGAATTTCGTTGTTATGAGCAGTATTACCTGCAACTTGGGAAGCCACTAAAAGTCTAAGTCTGTCAACCAACTCGTTTATGTCATTCCAATACACATAGGCTATTTGTTTGTTATTTTGTATCATATAGTTGTTGGTGCTGATGTTGTTGTTAGGGCTCATGCCGTTGCTATCGCTGCTCTTATCACTCTGAGTTTTAAGTTCAGTCTTTTGTTTTTTGTTAAGATGTCTGTCGGTGCTGTCGTCATCGTCTTCCTCGTAGGTGTAACCAAAACCTTGAGGTGTTGAGGATCTACGACCTCGTGGATTTATCACTGGTTTTATTAGAGTCAGATACTTTTCAGAGGAACAACCCTTGGTTCGTGCGTTAGGATCATAGTTCATTTTATGAACACTAGTTGCTTCTAGAATATCTCTATAGTGTTGAAGATCATCATAGGTATACCCTCTAGGTGTTTTCATAAATATCAATTCTAGCAAACCTTGTGTTTGCGGGTATCTCCTTTGGCCCAGTTGAATCTCAGCATCAGTAAAGTCCAAGTGTTTGTTGCCAAGACTCCAGCTACCAGTATCTTTAGCGTAGCGAGCACCATACGTTTGATCAATAGTAGCAAGCCTCGGTGGTTCAGTAAAATACTTGTCTACATAATATCGAACTCGGTCAGGATATTGCTCCAAAAATTCTTGATATGCAGGGTTGGTTGTGACAGTTTGTAGGTCTGCCTCAAGCTCTTCAAATGTTGGGATGTCCTCATCGGAACTTGTCGCCTCAGCCTCTTCCCTTGGTTCAGCTTCAAAAACTTCATGGTCTTTAAGGAACTGTACTTGGGGTTTCGTTTCTGGTATATCGACTTCGTCTTTGATTTGTTCAACCTTTGGTGGTTGCGATGGCTGTTGCTGCTGCAGTGCTGCTGTGTTTTTAGATATTTCACTTAGGGGCTCAACAAGTGGTTTATATAAACGTTGCAGAGCATCATCATTCTCAGCTCTGTTAAGTTTAAGCATTAAATGTTTTTTTCGAATATTGTCAGCAAGTTGTAAAATCCTTTTCTTAACTTTTCGCTCTTCCTTACCCAACACTTCCATTGTGCTACAACTGTTTTTGGTGTTACCAGTCGGTCTAATCATTTGTTTGAGCGATACAGGTTGTGTGGTGGTTTAACATATACTGACTCTGTCACGGTACATGCCTTCTTATTTATCACGATGTCCGGCTGTCTTGTTAGACAGCTGTGTTAGACAGCTGTGTTAGACAGCTGTCTTAGACAGCTGTCTTAGACAGCTGTGTTAGACAGCTGTGTTAGACAGCTGTGTTAGACAGCTGTGTTAGACAGCTGTCTTAGACAGCTGTGTTAGACAGCTGTCTTAGACAGCTGTCTTAGACAGCTGTGTTAGACAGCTGTGTTAGACAGCTGTGTTAGACAGCTGTGTTAGACAGCTGTGTTAGACAGCTGTCTTAGACAGCTGTCTTAGACAGCTGTCTTAGACAGCTGTCTTAGACAGCTGTGTTAGACAGCTGTGTTAGACAGCTGTGTTAGACAGCTGTGTTAGACAGCTGTGTTAGACAGCTGTGTTAGACAGCTGTGTTAGACAGCTGTCTTAGACAGCTGTCTTAGACAGCTGTGTTAGACAGCTGTGTTAGACAGCTGTGTTAGACAGCTGTGTTAGACAGCTGTGTTAGACACCTGTGTTAGACACCTGTATGACAGCTGTGTTAGACAGCTGTCTGTCCTGTCTACCATTGTTAGAATAATATATATCTATCGAATCCTTTTCTATATCGACCTTTGTGTACATCGTTTTCCTTCACAATCACCAACACACCATACTTATTATCTTTCCAGCATTGGTGGCAGATAGTTTTAAATTGTTTAAAGTCCATATCGGTGGTTACATGATCGTCGTACACATGTTTTAAATTGGTTTCATCTTGCTTGAATAACACAATAACATTGGTGTTGTCACGTACCAGATGCTTGGGTATTCGTGTATATGTTTGACAGAGATAGAATGAATCAATATTCTTATGTCTGCCCATACTGAAGTATGCTCTTATTTTATCTTGTTTGTCACAAGCTACATCATCAAATATAAACACAGAGTTGTCCTTGGCATCTGCCGGATCTAATATTTCATCGTTTTCTCTATAAGGATAGTAACCAACACCTTTTGTGGCATTCATCACCTCCTTTAACATCTTGTATTTCGGTTGATACAGAGACTTTGAATACACATACACGTTATCAAATTTTAAACCGTTTGCTTCAAACAATAAACTCAGCATGACATTAGTTTTACCACAACCACTCGGACCACATATGATACAGCGAACGGTGTTTGGAAAGAGAGGACCATGCCTCAGTTGTTGTTGAGCTGTGTCCGTAACAACATCGTCTATATTTGTAATGGGTAAGGCAGAAGCGTGTTTGCTGGTACGCATCTTAACTTAAACTAAACTATATTTTTTGGGTGTGTATGTATATATATGAATGCAAGTGAGACACCCAGTCAGTATGCATGTTGGTGTCACAGAGTGAGGGTTGTTATTAACAAAGACAGATACAGGTTTTGCTGAAACGTTGCTAGCGTTACAAACACCATGAAAGTTAACAGAAAACTTGATGAGGGGTTTTATGTAATCAACTCGAAGCCAAAGAAGAAGGTCCCCTTTAAAAACATACTAAGTCTGATTGAGGAAGTTATAAAAGATAGAAACCTTATTCCAACAGCGAACGCCGTGTTTGATATAGCTCATACAATCGTTAGAAACATTGGTGGACGTAAGAATGTGCAGAAACCTCGAGTTATTCCAATACCTAAAAGTGGAGGCTTCCTTCCGTTGTTGCCTCTTATATTTGGTGGGCTGTCAGCACTAGGAGCTCTGGGTGGCGGTGCTGCAGGTATTGCCAAAGCCGTAAACGATGCCAAGTCTGCGAAACAGAAACTAGAGGAGGAAGAACGACACAACAAAACAATGGAAGCCATCGCGATGGGTAGGAGAGGGAGTGGCTTGAAATTTAAGCCAAAATGCAAGAGACTGGGCAAAGGCATGTATCTCAAGAAACAGCGCTACGGTTATGGGTTGTATCTGCAAAAACCAATGCAATAAAAGACTGAAACAGTAGCCTGTGTGTATCAGTCATGGCGCACACCTTTGTGTTGAAAGACCGCAGCTCCCATCTGTCGTCAGACTACCATCCACCAATTGTTTTGGATGGTAATTATGCTGTTGCCTTGATAGGCTTTCACACCTACAACAACATACCCAACATCTATGAAGGTAAAAACAAATTTCATGTAAAAGAAGGAACCGGTTGGCGAACCATCACGATACCCACCGGTGCTTATGAAATAACACACTTGGAAGAGTTACTTCAAAATGAACTTGTTGGTGCTACAGCAACACACGAACAAAAGCAACAGGCTCTGATTCTGAGACCTAATCCGAACACCATCAAATGCAGACTAAAGTGTTATACAAATGTCAGTTTTGAATTTGATGGTTCGATTGGGCGAATGTTGGGCTTTTCAAAACAAGTTCTTCAGCCGGACACCTTTTATGAATCTGATTTACCTGTTGATATAGTGGATGTTAGACAGATTCGCATCGAAACCAATATTGTGTCTGGTTCCTATTATAACGGACAACCCTCACATACGCTGTATGAGTTTGCTCCGATGGTTGATCCTGGCTACGCAATCGACATAGAACCTAAAAATTTAATTTACTTGCCGGTGAACAAGCAAGAGATTTCCAATATAAGCATCGACATCGTCGACCAAGATTCAGTTCCTGTCAACTTTCAAGGTGAAGAGGTGTCTGTTCGCTTGAAACTTATAAAAGTTGCTTAGTATGTTGGTCTTCAAGGATATAAAAGCAAGTGCATCTACCACATCAAATTCAGTTGAGTCAGACACGTCAAAGGGTACGCTTCGTCCCGATAATATTGAGTTCCTGCAAAGCCTGGGTTATCATGTCGTCAAAACTAGAAATATTCAAAGAACCCGTGTTTGATGATGGCATCGATCGAGAAGAGCTGCGCTCTTACTATTCACCAACTAAATCGTTTGGTAACAGCGATGAAATTGAAATAGCCATCAACCAACAAGATGCGTTCGTATGTCTGGCCGAGTCAGCTCTAATAATCGAAGGTGCTCTGGAACCTGTAGCAATCCAAAATGCCACTGGTGCTTGTTATCTGTCAAATAATGGAGGAGCAGCTCTGTTTGAATCAATGACCTATGTGTTAAATAACAAGGAAGTGGAACGAGTGCGAGACCCATACACCACAACCATCATCAAAAGTCTGCTATCGTTCAGTAAGAATGAAGCCCAATCTCTTAGCAACGCCGGTCTGAATGTGTCGTCGGAGCACATCACCTTAAATGATAACAAGTTTCACATGCTCATACCTGTCTGGTTCCTCTTCAGTTTCTTTCATCATTTCAAAGGAGTTCTCTGTGGCAAACATACTTTCCGCTTTACAAGAAGTCGAAACGATTCCAATGGCTATTACAGCACAGGTACGGCACGAGCAAAAATTACCGTAACCAATATGTTTTTAAAGGTAAAACATGTATTTCCCAATGATAAAATGAAATTGGAACTGATGGATAAAATAGCCAAAGACACCTCTATATTTCTCGCCTACCGCAAATGGGACATATACGAGTTACCAGCACTCAGAGATATCAACAGAGATGTGTGGGCTGTTAAAACTGCAACCAACTTGGAAAGACCTCGATATGTGATTATAGCATTTCAAACAGATCGTAAGGATAACGTGAAGAAGAGGTCAGACTATTTCGATAACATTGGTATGATGGACCTTCGAGTGTTTCTAAATTCAGAATGCTACCCTTATGAATCTATGAATATGGATTTTGAGAAATCGAAATATGCAGAAGCCTATAACATGTATACAGATTTTCAAAAAAGCTTCTGTTATAAAAACATGTCGGAGCCTATCTTGAATTATGACGAGTTTAAAGACAGAGCTCTATTTGTGATTGACTGTCAGCACCAGAACGAGTCAATCAAGTCTTCAACGGTGGACATTAAGATGGAGTTTATGAGTCACGCCAACTTCCCAAAAAATACTCGTGTTTATTGTCTGGTTATTCATGACAGTGTAATGGAATATAAACCTCTAACGGGTATCGTTAGAGCCATTATGTAATAATTGTATGTCATTTATGTATCAATATGTACAACTTAATTAATCCTAATAAATTTTTATTGTATGTAAAACAGTTGTTTTATTTTTATTTTGTTGCATTTTTATTAACCCCTTTCTGTCTGTCAGTCTAAGCAAAGACTTCGAGCTGTCATGACGTGTGTGTTAAACAGCTGTACAAGCTCAAACAAGATTATCTAAGATACTTGTTGGGCAATCAATTGTCTGTCTTTTATTACACAGCTCTGTCAGTCTAAGTAAAGACTTCGAGCTGTCATGACGTGTGTGTGTGTGTGTGTGTGTGTGTTAACAATCAACAACAGCGTCTATATGTTTTGTTTGGTTCAAGTGGATGTCATTAAACAACTGTGTTATTTCTATAACGGGGGCCCCATTCAAGACCTCAACATACGTTAGTGTGTACTAAGCCGTGAAACAAGTATGACGTCTCTTGCTGTATGTAAGTATACTATTATATTATTTATGTTTACATACAAACAATACTTATCAAACAATCCTCGTATATCAAAGTTTAATTTAGTTGTTTTAAATCGAGTTTTGTTACTTGTGTGTTTTTGATCACTCCCTATATAAATTTAGATTCATTCATTCAAAATACAAACACACTAACATAAACAAACACGCCGGCAATAAAACCAAGTCCCCGAGTTTTATTAGGCTATTAAAATAAACTCATTAACATATCTAGATGTAAATACGTTTTTCTTATTGATATAGTTTACTTGAAACGTTTTTGTTATTAAATGATATTAGATAGGTAAATTGGTACGTGTTTTAAATTTCTTTTTACTATAAATAAACAATTGTTTTTAACATTACAGTTCCTATTATTCAATTGGAATGTAATAGAGATACACCCCCTGCCTACACACACAAACTCAGCAGCCTCATAAACTCGTTTTATGTAACAGGTTTTTGTTTTATATATACCCACTGATAACAAACTTTCATCGTATGTCTGAATAGCATAATCGGTTTAGCGACGTTTGCATATCTTAGTAAGTTGTATGGTTGGGGGTTCAAATCTAATTTCTGGCGAATGCTTTTCTTTCAAAAATCATATTTCAAATTAAATTCAAAATTTCAAATTACCCGCTCAATATATCTTCCTCATATATGTATGTGTGTGTGACTAAACCGAATGACTGTGTCCAACAGATGTCTCCCATCGAGCTAGAGAATATTCTCTACACTCTACAACTTTACAAATAGAATATTCTCTAGCTCGATGAGTCATATCTCTGGACACAACAGACAGAAATTTTCAAACAAATTCAAATTTCCCGCCAAAAACGAAATACCCTAACAAACTTCAATACACCTTAACAACAACACAATAAACAAACCAAACAGCTGTGTTTACGAACACCTAACCTTAATAAACAAAATACATAACCTTAATAAACAAACAGATGCATGGTAATCAACACACATGACATAACCTTAATAAACAAATACAAACATAACCTTAATAAACAAACAGATGACACGTGAGCGAACATAACCTTAATAAACAAATACATAACCTTAATAAACAATCGGACAAACACACATGGAGAGCTAACCTGACTTGTAGATATCTATGGACACACAGGTCAGACATCTTGGAACGCTTGTGACGTCATCTCAGGTTAGTTCCATAGAGAGAGAACCCGGGTTGCGACTGTCTATGACAGGTCAGCCATCTTGGAATGCTTGTGACGTCATCTGACAGGTCAGGTGACATTTGACGTTGACACATGTCAGGTCAGGTGACAGCTGACGTTGACAGCTGTCAGGTTAGCTGACAGCTGACAGCTGTCAGGTCAGTGACATTTGACACCTGTCAAATCTGACAGGTCAGCTGTCAACTGTCACAGGTCTGCGCAGGTCAGCGCATGCGCATGACGTCACGCGCATGCGCAGTAAAAAGTGGAGGGGATGGTCCCAGGTGTCGCACTATCTACTAACATGGGTTACAACTGATAATCGGCTGAGATGCCAATTCTCACCACAGAGGGGCTGCTCCACAGGGGCCTGGATATACTGCTTCCCAACATAAGGAAGGTTTTTCGGGCCAGCCTGGCGTGGGGCTACGTCCCAAAGGCCTGGCGCCGGGTTAGGGGGGTCTTCATTCCCAAGTCGGGAAGGGAGGACTACACGCTGGCCAAGGCGTACACGCTAATCAGCCTTACATCATTCCTGCTTAAGGCATTAGAAAAGATAGTAGATAAGTTTATGTTGGGAGGGATCCTAAAGGATCACCCCTTCCATAAAGGTCAGCACGCGTACCAGGGGGGGAAGTTGACGGAAACAGCGCTCCATGCTGTGACACGGGAGGTGGAAAGTGCCCTACAATACGGGGAGAGCGCATTAGCTGTGTTCTTCGATGTGAAGGGGGCCTTTGATAAGGCAAGGACGGATACTGTCTATACCGCCCTACAGGATAGGGGAACGCCGAGGTCCCTAATAAGCTGGGTGGCGAGCATGCTGGAGGACAGGAGAGTTTGGCTGACCTTGAGGGTCCGGGGGCTGGACCTTGGCGTGACGGGTGGCTGTCCTTAGGGCAGCTGCCTTTCGCCCCATATATGGTGTCTGGTCATGGACGGCCTCTTGGAGCGACTCTCTGAGAATGGCTTCTACGCCCAGGAGTACGGTGATGATGGGCTGGTCTTAGTCACCGGCAAATTCCTCGGCGTCGTCTGTGAGTGCATGCAAGCTGCCTGTAGCATAATCGAAATGAGGTGGCGAATAATCTCGCAAGACTCGGTTCCCGGCGGCCGATCTGTGGTCCGGAGCCTGCGATAGGCATAAGTAGGAAGACAGTCTCTGTCGCCTTAGACAGGTGGACCGAGGAAGCAATGGAGAGGAACTGGGGGTCGGTTGGTGGCTGCAGGCAGGCGAGGGACTTCGTGGAGGGGCCGGACAGAGATAAAGCTGTCTGGCTACTCGGAAAGAGTCGACCTACGCTTCGCCGTATCCTTGGGGTGCAGACAGGCCACTGCGCCCTTAGAAGACACCTCACATTGATAGGCGTAGAGAGGGATCTCATTAGCCAGGAATGCGACGAGGATGAAGAAACGTCCTACCACTACCTGTGCGAATGCGATGCTTTTGGGGGTCTTCGAGCAGAATTGTTCGGATCAAGGACTCTGCAGAGGTAGCAGGTAAGTACCGTCCAATTGAAGACCGTCACGGCCTTCATCTCGAGGTCGAGGCGGTTTGGCTACGGAACCGAGGAAGAGTCTAGCATGGTTGCTGGGGTTGGCAAAAAGAGCCCATTGGCGTACTTGCTTGGCGTTGGCCTCCCCACCACTGCTACTGCTACTACTACTACTACTAGAAGGCATCATGATGAACTGGATTTCTGTGCTGCAAAATCGATTTTAAAGAATTTTCATTTTAAAAAAATCCTAAGGGAGGTAACAATTTTGGAACTTTCGAAAATTTTCTCAGATTCATTTCTTACTTCGAGGTCAACAATCCAAATTTGTTAAAAGCGTTCAAATGGTTAACATTAACATTTACCAAACTTTTAAACATCACGTTAAAAAATGTTCTGGGGTGTTCTTCTCACATGGGGATTGTATCTACAAGGCATGATAACAACCAAAAATACAACCAAATATTGGAACATCATTTGAACAAAGAACGCACACAGTGCCAACCCCAAGGAGGAGCAAATATACAACAGGAATATGCTCCCTGGCCTTTTTTGCGAGTCTGGCAAGGAAGGCTCATGTATATTATCAGTTTTAGCTAAATTAAACAATTCTGGGCGCAGAAAGCGCGTTACGGTAGGGAATGTTCATTAAAAATTCTTTTCACACTAAAATTGTTAGTTACATAGCAAATAAAATGTTTAAAAAGGTCTGGATGCAGCAAGTGCGTTATGGTATCAAATTTTCATTTTTCAGGTCTGAGGTTGACATTAACGTTCTAAAATGAACATGGCGTTAACTTTAACAACAGAAGCTATAATATTGCTATAATGACTTACAGCAGTAGATCAACTCAAAGTTTCTAATCACTTGTTAGATAGCGCGTTCAAAATAAGACTTAGGTGAAAATTAAAGTTTTATGCAGATCATATTTTTTGCGTAATGAAGCTAAAATTTACCTCGGGCCTAGCTGACATTCGTCGTATTGATATTGGCACAGATCTCCATGATAGTCTGGTACACAATAACATGCTGAATGGTTGTCTTCCATCAAACATAACGCGCCATTTCTGCAAGGATTTTTCTTACAAACAGCCACTGGTACTTCACAGTTTCGACCGGTGTAACCTGATGGATAACCTTAGCTTTGACAAAATTAATAAATTACTCGGTTTACTTACCAAATAGGCAGGCACAAGCATAATCTGCATGAAGATCTATACATACAGCACCATTCTGGCAAGGAGCTGATAGACATTCGTTCATTTCAAGATCGCAAGTCACTCCAGTCCAACCTAGAAGGTAATAAAACGATAAATGAGTAAAATTGGGTGATTTTTCAATTTACGGAAGATCCACTTACATACACGCAATTATACCTTATCCTTTATACTTTTTTTGATCGTATCTATGTGGTATTAGCTAATAGACAATCGTGGTTTAATGAAAATACATCATTTATAAATAACCATATAATATATCAACATATAATAACAACATTTCACGCCCGATGAGGTACCACCCCTTACATCAAGGACCGGTGAAGTCCCAACGGACGTTTCCGGTTCTGGTATATTAGTCGGTTTCCCTTATAAACAAAAATGATGATGTCTCCTCTTTGTACAAAAGATTCCGGAGATAAAATACCCCTCCATTCGGATCTCCGGGAGAGGGGTGTGCAGGGGGAGCCGGCATCAAGTTTTAACATATCCTCGAATATATGTGGCCTAAATTCTAACCTGAACTCCGTCCACCATTTCCTCCAGACTAATAGGCCCCAACTCCTCTCTTCCTCACCGAAACCCAAATCAGTGCCAAAACAACCACTAATCACCTTAATTTTCCGGGGTATGAGCTCCTTACTTCCTTTAGATTGCATGGAGGCGTGTGCGCATACGTCCGTAGCAATATATTCTGCACCAGACTCCCCAATTTAGAAGCTGGAAGAAAACACATACTTTGGATGAAACTCTCTCTCAGGCCTGCAACTAAATTCATCTGTTGCATTTACCGGTTACCTTCTGACAACAACTTTGTCCAGCTCTTCGACTACCTTTCTGAAAAAACCGACCATCTGATTTCTGAATATCCTTCCACCGAGGTCACTATTCTTGGTGACTTCAATGTCCATAATAAGGAATGGCTATGATCTTCAAAAACCGATCCACAAGAAAGAGTAGCGGAGGCCTTTGCAGTCAGCAATTCTCTAGCCAATATGGTTCAGCAACCTACTTACTTTCCTCGCATTCCAACACACAGCTCAAGTCCCTTGGATCTTCTTCTTACTACAAAACCTGATTGCTATAAGACATCAGTCACCGCCCCCCTTGGTCGCTCAGACCACGGCATGGTCACTGCTTCCTGCGCAATGCAACCCGAGGTCACACAGTCAACATACCCACATATCGTTTGACACTACAACTCCGCGAACTGGGACGAAATGTGGGATTACTTTTCCTCATTCCCATGGGCGTCTGTCTGCTTCTCTCATCCTGACCCCTCTGATATCTCACAAAACGTCACCGAAATTATCCAAGCGGTTTCCACGTACACAGAAAACCTCATCGGCCACTCAAAAGCCCTGGTTCTCTAAATCATGTGACAAGGCCAGATTTAAAAAGGTCAAAGCTCACAAAACGCTTCTACACAATGCCAGTCAAGAAAACCGTCAAGCATTTAACGACGCCAGAAACCGCTATGTCCGCATTCTTTCTGAGGCAAAAAACTCGTTTAATAACCACATCAAAAACAAAGTCAACTCAAGCTCCAACGGCAGAAAACCCTTCTGGACTCTTGCTAAATCTATTGGAAATAATTTCTGCAATATCACGTTCCCACCTCTTGTTTCAGGGGATGAAATTGTTTCTACTGCCCTGGGCAAGGCTGAACTTTTTTCCTCGTTGTTCGCCGGTAATTCTACTCTTAAACCCCCTTCAAATGTTCAACCATCAACAGTCCCCAATGTCGCGCATAAAATGACGGATATCATTTTAAAAACTAAAAAGATACGAAAGATGCTCTTCTCTTAATACCAGGAAAGCCTCTGGCCTTGACGAGATCCCAGCAATTGTTCGCAAAAAATGCGCACCAGAACTTGCTCCTGTCCCGACTCGTCTGTTTCACAAATCTTACAATATAGGCATATTCTCTAGTAACTGGAAAACTGCTCGAGTACAACCCGTCCCCAAGAAAGGCTCCAAAGCGCTTCCTAGCAACTACAGGCCTATTTCTCTCGTTTCAGTCGTCTCTAAAGTGATGAAAAAGTATATAAAAATCGAATTACTAAAATTTCTTGAGAATCACAGTGTAATCCACGACAGGCAGTATGGATTCCGTCAGCGCAGGCCAACTGCCAACTTCCTTTCCTTTGTCACCCATTCTTGGAACAAGTCTATGAAACTACACGGTGAATCCCAGATTGTCGCTCTAGATATATCCAAAGCATTCGACCAGGTCTGGCACGCAGCGCTGCTTAATAAACCTCCGGCCTATGGCCTACCACCAAAGCTCTGTACCGCGACAGCAAATTTCCTCTCCAACCGGATCATTTCTGTTGTCCTGGATGGCCATTCCTCTAAACTGTATCCAATTAATGCAGGAGTCCCTCAAGGTTCAGCTTTAGCCCCTATTTTGTTTCTTCTCCACATGAATGACCTTCTCTCTAGCACATCCAACCCAGTTCACAATTACGCGGATGACAGCACCCTCCACTCAAATATACAATATTCTAAGCCTGTCTCTTTAGCCCAATTAGATGGGGATCGCAGACTCATGGAGGGTTCTGTCTCTGTGGATCTCCAAAAAATATTAAACTGGGGAAATATAAATCTTGTACAATTCAACTCCACGAAATCTCAGTCTTGCCGTCTATCTCATAAGAGATACACCAGCCCTAGACCCATCACAATGAACACCCAAGTTATTCAAAGTAATGAGTCTAACATGGCACATTAACTGCAGAAGCGGCTGGTAAGAAATTAGGGTTTCCTCTTCCGGGCTCGCAAATACTTTTCACCAGCTAATCGCCATACGTTATATACTTCATAAATAAGGCCAAACCTCGAATACTGCTGCCACATCTGGGGTGCCGTTGCGGCTTCTACACTCGCTCTCCTCGACTCCATTCAGAAGGGAACTATACGTCTCATCGGTGTCCCTACCCTCACCCAAAGGTTGCCAACCCTTGCCCACCGACGTGCCGTTGGTGACCTCATTCTCTTTTTTAGATATCTGCACGGGCACTGTTCAGAGGAGCTTTCTTCCATAGTTCCTCCACCTGCTGCCCCCCGCAGATCTACCAGGTGAACAGAGCGAATGCACCCTTTTACTGTCCAGGTCACCTGACATAGAACATCTTGTTGTGCCCGCTCTTTTGTCCCGAGGGCTTCCAAGTTATGGAATTCCTTGCCGGCATATGTTTTTCCTTCTCCTCTGAAACTCCAAACCTTCAAGTCCAGAATTAACAAGTTGCCTCTTTCCTCTTTGTCGACACCCACGGTACGATACTATTAAGGCTGTAAGCCCTCGTGGTGTGTTGTTGATATATATATATATATATATATATATATATATATATATATATATATATATATATATATATATATATATATATATATATATATATATATATATATATATATATATATAAGCAGCTCTCAGCTCAATGTTATAATTGTTTAGAGATGGGCATGCATTGTTTCCGAAATTAAATCCTTAAAATATCTGGCCAGACGTATATTTAATTTAATAAGGTTATATTTTCTTTAGATTTGTCTATTGTGTATATGCTTTTTTTTAACCTACTGAGCAGATTAATTTAACCCCTGAATAATTGATGAATCTTTAGGTTGATTGAAATTGTCTTTACCCTATAATAAATAAAGATTTTGTTGTGTTTTAAATTTACGTAAGTGACTATCATTTATTTAGTCCTCTAAACCATGTTTTTCGTTCCGAAGTTAAAGCAATACACAGACAAAATTACGCAGAATTACCTAGATTTCTCAACTAACGTTTATCGTTAGCACCACACAAGTTCTACACTGGAAGACTAAGAAATATGATCTAGTAGGCAAAATTTCTCCAGGAAGATAGAGTAAGTACCAATTTAAACTAGCCACCTTATTTAATATTGTATTTAAACTCATTAACTTCAACCATAGAGCATAAAATAAATTAATAAAAAATATTCATCCAAAATCTCAGTGCATATATAACAAATTTGGCATATTTTTTTTAATTTTATATCTTTTAAATTCTCGAATTACTCTATTCTGAGAGGAGTCTCGATTACGACGAAAAAGTAATGACGGTGCAACATATAATGGATACATAACGTGGATATAAAATAATCGCAACTGAAGCTCAACGCTTTTGAAACGAAAAACATATTATCTTTAATTCTTCAGGAGCGTTAAATAAAGCAGTAAGCATATCGACGATAATAACTGTGGGACTGAAAATGAAAAGCTATCTTATTTTCAGTAAGCAAAAGAGTTTAATGAATTTTCTAAACAGCTTCCCCTATTGTATGTAAAAAATATGGAAAACAATGCCACCATTTCTGCAGAGCAATGTTGATAACCTTTCTTACCTGGACTGCACTGGCAAGAAAAAGTATCTCCTGGTCCTTCAACGCAAATTCCTCCATGTGCGCATCTGGTCTCGTTGGTGGTATTACAGACAGCAACATCAATCTCACAATGTGGCCCAGAATATCCTGGCATGCACAAACAAATATAACCATTATGGGCATCTATGCATGTACCGTTATTTTGACAAGGGTTGCTGTCGCATTCGTTGAAATCCTCTTCACATAGATTACCTATAAAATTAAGATTCATACTTTTTTTATAAAAGGTTATTCTGTGTAAATTGCAATAAAACTTTACCTACAAACCCAGGAGGACATGAACAATTGAACATCGCTATTCCGTCAATGCAGATACCACCATTTTGGCAAGGGGAGGACCAGCACTCATCCCAGTTTGTCTGGCACTGAACCCCCGTGTATCCATCGATGCAGTAACAAGAATAAGTGGAGTTGAGATCATCTATACAAACACCATGAATACAAGGGTTGCTGAGACAGGCGAAACCATTCTGCACGCCCGAAAACTGCAGGATAAGTGTCAGGAAAACTACCAAAGGCCAACAGCATGACTGCCAGTCGCTACCGATGGTCCGCATAACGCATTATTGTCTCCAAGCTGGTAAACAAACAGAAACAATGGTAAATAAAACTGCTTAAAATTTTCTCATCCAGATCGGCTACACACCACGGGTATAACTGATAAACGTAATATTGGAGAAACCGGTCTTCATCTTTTACGTTAGTTAAACACCCCCGCCATATGTTATTGATTTAATTACATATTACTTCTCGCAATAAATACAAGTATTGCTGGGATCAGTGTTTTGGTGATTTTTTTAAGAAAAAATCACTAATGAGGAGATCGCGACTTTTAAATTTTGAACAGACACATATCTTTATCTTTTACGTTGGTTATACATCCCCGCCATATGTTATTGATTTAATTACATATTACTTCTCGCAATAAATACAAGTATTGCGGGGATCAGTGTTTTAGTGAATTTTCGTAGAAAAAATTCACTAATGAGGAGATCGAGACTTTTGAATTTTGTAAAAACACATATCCGGTGTCAGTTTCAATTTTTATCACACCAATAACTCAAAAAATAATATGCCTGTTTTGATCAAATTTTGCAAGTACTTTCCTTTTGCAAGTGGCTTGGATATGTTCGTCAACCAGGAAAGTTGGATCCGTTTTTCTTGTAAAATTTTGGGTTTCCTTTCAAAAAAAATAGTATCTCTTGAAATAACAAAGCTATGGTAACCAAATTTGGTACGCAGGTTTATATTATAAAAAGTATACTATATACTACTTTCGTACGCATCGAGCTTTACTGGATGCCTAATATTTTTGATAAGTTTCAGATTTTCTTTATCAATGTGGTGGTTATTATCCCAAATACGTTGTGCCACGCATGACTTGTCTACACTACCTTATCTTAAACGTGCCAGATGTTCACGAGATCTAGTCTCAATGGTTCTCTTAGTCTGCGGAACGTATTTAAGTATACAATCTTTACAACCTATCTCATAGATACCCGACATTTCAGTGGCTTTATCTTTCGTATTACGTAACAAATTTCTTAAATTATTTTTTGTCGAAAAAGTTATCTGCAAATCGGATTTCTTAAAAGTGCTCTCAAAACACGTTGTGATACGCGGTGCAAAAGGTTTTTTCCCTATTTTATCTTTTCTGAATGTCTTGCACTCCGCTAACATTTTCTCTGTTCTGTGTCTATTAATTAATTTTTCCACTAAGCAATCCGAATATCTGCATTTTTGCAGACTTTCATAAAAATATTCTACTTAGGTCATAAAGCTCTTTGTCAATAATTATATTTTGGCAGTTGTGTAAATAGCTTAAAGAGGTGCGTTGGCCAGGAAAATCGGACCAGTTTTCTCTGGAACTTTTAAAGTTTATTTTCGGAAAATGTTTGTACTTTTTTAAAAAGAAAAGCTATTTTAATGAAATGTGGTACATTGTTACTACTATATAGGTTATACTGACAACCAAATGTCCTTTTAAAAACAATACAGATTTGACATTAAGAACATTTTTACGAAAATTCGGTACCATAACGCACTTGCTGCGTCCAGACATTTATTTTTATTTGGAGTTTTTTAACATGTTTTTATGAACGTGTTTCTTCGCCTTATTTAAAAGCTAACTTTCCTTTTGTTATTTCAACAACACACCACGAGGGCTTACAGCTTAAATACTATCGTACCGTGAGTGTCGACAAGTGGGAAAGAAGTAACTTGTTAATTCTGGACTTGAAGGTTTGGAGGTTCGGAAGAGAAGGAAAAACATGTGCCGGCAAGGAATTCCACAACTTGGAAGCGCTCAGGACAAAAGAGCGGGCATAACAAGATGTTCTATGTCTGGCGACCTGAACAGTAAAAGGGACCATTCGCTCTATTCCCTTGGTAGATCTGTTGGGGGCGGCAGGTGGAGAAACGATGGAAGAAAGCTCCTCTGAACAGTGCCCGTGCAGATATATATAAAAAAGAGAGAGATGTCACCAACGGCACGTCGGTGGGCAAGGGATGACAGCCTTTGGGTGAGGGTAGGGTCACCGATGAGACGTATAGCTCTCTTCTGAATTGAGTCCAAGATAGCGAGTGTTGAAGCGGCAGCGACACCCCAGATGTGGAAGCAGTATTCGAGGTTTGGCCTTATTTGTGAAGTATATAAGGTATAGAGATTAATGTGGGAGTACTATTTGAGGTGTGGCCTTATTTGTGAAGTATATAAGGTATGGAGATTAGCTGGTAAAAAGTATTTGCGAGCCCGGGAGAGGAAACCTAATTTCTTAGCAGACGCTTCTGCAATTGATGTGACATGTTGGTGCCAATTGAGATTTCGATCCACAGAAATGCCAACAAGCGAGAAGTACTCATTATTTTGAATAACTTGGTTGTTCTTTGTGATAGTTCTAGGGCTGGTGTATCTCTTATGGGATAGAAAGCAAGACTGAGATTTGGTGAAGTTGAATTGTACAAGATTTCTACTTCCCCAGTCTAATATTTTTTAGAGATCCACGGAGACAGAACCCTCCATGAGTGTGCGATCCTCATCTAATTGGACTAAAGAGACTGGCTTAGAATATTGTATATTTGAGTGGAGGGTGCTGTCATCTGCGTAACTGTGAACTGGGTTGGAAGTGCTAGAGAGGAAGTCATTGATGTAGAGAAGAAACAAAGTAGGGCTAAAGCTGAACCTTGAGGGACTCCTGCATTAATTGGATACAGTTTACAGAAATGGCAACAGAAATGCTCCGGTTGGAGAGTAAATTTGCTGTCCAGGTACAGAGTTTTGGTGGTAGGCCATAGGCCCGAAGTTTATTAAGCAGCGCTGCGTGCCAAACCTGATCGAATGCTTTGGATATGTCTACAGCGACAATCTTCACCATGTAGTTCCATAAACTTGTTCCAAAAATGGGTGACAAAGGAAAGGAGGTCGGCAGTTGATCTGCGCTGACGGAATCCATATTGCCTGTCGTGGATTAGACTGTGTTTTTCAAGAAATTTTAGTAATTCGGTGTTTATATACTTTTCCATCACTTTAGAGATGACTGAAAGGAGAGAAATAGGCCTGTAGTTGCTAGGAAGCGCTTTGGATCCTTTCTTGGGGACGGGTTGTACTCTAGCACTAGGTACTTATAACAGACAGCTATTATTATAGTCAGCGAAGAAAATGCGCCACTCTGTATGTTTCAGCGCAAAAGTTGTATAATTTCTATAATAGTTAGTTACACATATGTAAATTACATAAGGTTTATGTAGTTAACGGTTTCGCAAGGTTAGTTCTAATGAGTCAGATCGCAGATCATTTTATTGGATGACATAAATATGGAACGGTAGGTAATTATGTTGCAACTAAATCCATCTAATAACATTAATTTATATGTGAGGAAATGCAGCTGTAACTTAAGTAAACGATAATTTCTAAATGACGGTTATATCCCATTATGAGAAATTTATGTGCGTTACACTTTTACACCTACTTTAAAAATTTGTTGGGTTAAGAATGAAGATCATTGCTTCTACGCTGGCTGTCCATTTATATTGCATAAAAAAATTGATATTGATTAACGCCGAACACATATTTTTGAAATCTGACGAAAATAGATCAATTATTTTTAATTCGTACGTAATACGATGTAATTACGTCCATATCTCTTGAAAAATATAGGTCAAAAATGTCCCTTTTGTGTGGTCATTTCGCCGGTTCTTGACCAGTTAACAGCTTTTTTCAACTTTGACAGAAGGCAATATAAAATTTTACTGACGTATCAAGCATAGATTGTTGTACTTTAAATGATATGAGTTGAATAATCAATTAAAACTTAAAAAACTCTGGACGCAGCAAGTGCGTTATGGTAGTGAATTTTCATAAAACTATTTTTTAATAGCAATAATGTGTTTTTTTTTAAGAAAGCAGGCATCACATTTGGTTACCAGTATAACCTATATAGTAAAAACAGTGTGCCATGTTTCATAAAAATAACTTTATTGTTTGAAAATGTACAAAAATTTCCGAAAGTAAACTTAAAGTGTTCCCGAAAAAACTCGTTTCTTGGTCAACCTTATAGGTTAATAGCAAATTGAGCTATTCAAATATTTAGCATTTGATCAAAATTCGCTACCATAACGCACTTACTGCGTCCAGAATTTTTTTTCTTACAAACATGCATTATATTTCGATGGAAAATGCAAAAATGCAATAACACAAGGCGTGTTTGATTAAAAAAAAAGAAAATTTGTATCACCAACGACTTATGGGCCACCCTGTGATTGTAGAAATATTTTTTAAGATGTAGCTCAAGACACCCTATAATTAATATATACAATTTTTTTTCATATCTTGTATAATAAAAGATATATTGAGCTTTATTGATTTTTTTTACGAAAATTCTACAAAAATTATATACCATTAACGATAAACTCTATAGCTAAGAGTACTGCCAAGCGTTAGAGAAAGGGTCTATTTTAAATGAATTTTCTGGAAACATTTTATTAAAATGAAGAACAATGACGGTTGAAACTAAGACTTCAGGGTTTGTAAAACATTCTTCTTGAGACATTTCCTTCCCATAGCTCGTATTAGATTCAAGTTCTTTTCCTAAATGTTGCCAATTTTGACGTTTAAATTGCAACTTTGACGTTTTGTGAAAAACCCCAATTTATTTTTGTTTAAATGCCTATAACTTTTTTGTCTTTTGACCTACAGAGCTAAATTTTAGTAGGTAGCTTGCCTATGATGATATAAACCCACGTATAATGCCCTTACTTTGTTAATTTTGGAGATATAAATTTTTTTCGAAAGAAAACCCAAAATTTTTCGGGAAAACCTCGGCGGATTTTCCTGGCTAACGAACCTATCCAAGCCACTTGCGAAAGGAAGGTACTCACCAATTTTGACGTTTAAAATCGGGATTTTGACGTTTTGAGGAGGACCCAAATTTATTTTTCTTTAAATGCCTGTAACTTTTTTTCCTTTAACCTACGGAGCTAAATTTTGGTGTATGACTTGCCTATAATTATGTAAACCCGCGTATGAAATTTGGTTGCCCTTACTTTGTTAATTTTGAAAATATTAAAAAAAATCGATTTTTTTCGAAAGAAAACACAAAATTTTCCGGGAAAACCTTGGCGGATTTTCCTGGCTAACGAACTTATCCAAGCCACTTGCGAAAGGAAGGTACTCACCAAGTTTTATCAAAATCGGTCCATTATTTTTTAAGTTATAGGTGTGACACATATATATATATATATATATATATATATATATATATATATATATATATATATATATATATATATATATATATATATATATATATATATATATATACATATAAAATCTGAAACTGCCCTCGGATTTGGGTTCCGGGGGTCCTAAATAGCGCTTATTTGAAGAAATTTTTTCAACATTCAAAAGTCGGGATCTCCTCAATAGTGAATTTTTTTAAAGAAAATTCACTAAAAGTTACATGCAAATTTGTCATGTCAACCTTTAACATAAAAATAGGGAAAATGATTTGAGCTAAAATGATATGAGTTTTAATAATCACTTAAAACTTAAAAAGTTCGGGACGCTGCAAATGCGTTATGGTAGCGAATTTTCGTAAAAATGTTTTTAATGGAAAATATGTCTTGTTTTTTCATTAAAACAGCTTTGTTGTTTCAAAAAGTACAAACATTTTCCGAAAATAAACTTTAAAAGTTCCATAAAAACTGGTCCGATTTTCCTGGCCCACGCACGTCTTTAAGCTATTTACACACCTGCCAAGATATAATTATTCTCAAACAGCTTTAGGATCAAAATTTAAAAAAATATATGATGATTTCTTTTACATAAATTGCCTTCAGTAATGCTACACTAAATTATATTTTTCACAAAAATTCGACAACTTTTTTTTTTACAATAACTTACTAAACATGTATTATTCATTACCAACATATCACACAAATCTTACAAAAAATGATTTCTACGGAAACACTAAAAACATTTCAGCGAAAACTTTTCAAATTCAGCCACTATTTAAGAGTACCTGTATACGGCAGCTCGATTTTTTCGACGAGGAATACAAAGAAAAAGCTCTTTGAATGCGTCATTTCCATGGGACTCCGCTATCTATTAATAAAAACGCCATATCACAATTTGTGATATGCGTTTGAAATTTGTGCCAAAAAAGTTGTATAACAATTGCAACTCAAAACGATTTTTTTTCTTACAAACATGCATCACATTTAATGAAAAACACAAAAATGCAACAACATAAGGGGTGTTCTATTAGAAAAATAAAGCGTGTATCACCAACAACTTATGGGCCACCTGTAATTGTCCAAATATGTTGATAAGATACAGCTCGAGACACCCTATAATTAACGTATATACTTTTTCCTCATATCTTGTATAATAACCGACCTCCTTTCCTTTGTCACCCATTCTTGGAACAAGTCTATGGAACTACACGGTGAATCCCAGATTGTCGCTTTAGACATATCCAAAGCATTCGACAAGGTCTGGCACGCAGTGACGCTTAATAAACTTCCGGCCTATGGCCTACGACCAAAACGCTGTACCTGGACAGCAATTTTTTTCTACAACCGGAGCATTTATGTTGTCGTGGATGGCCATTCCTCTAAACTGTATCCAATTAATGCAGGAGTCCCCCAAGGTTCTGCTTTAGCCCCTACTTTGTTTCTTCTCCACATCAATGACCTCCTCTCTAGCACAACCAACCCAATTTACAGTTACGCGGACGACAGCATCCTCCACTCAAATATACAATATTCTAAGCTTGTCTCTTTAGCCCAATTAGATGAGGATTGCAGACTCATGGAGGGTTCTGCCTCTGCGGATCTCCAAAAAATATTGGACTGGGGAAGTAGAAATGTTGTACAATTCAACGCCAACAAATCTCAGTCTTGCCTTCTATTTCATAAGAGATACACCAGCGCTAGACCCATCATAATAGACAACCAAGTTATTCCAAGTAATGAGTCCTTTTCACTTGTTCGCATTTCTGTGGATCGAATAATCTCAATTGGCACCAACATGTCACATCAATTTCAGAAGCGGCTGCTAAGAAATTAGGTTTCCTCTTCCGGGCTCGCAAATACTTTTCACCAGCTAATCTCTATACCTTATATACTTCACAAATAAGTCCAAACGAATACTGCTCCCACATCTGGGGTGTCGCTGCTGCTTCTACGCTCGCTATCCTGGACTCCATTCAGAAGAAAGCTATACGTCTCTTTGGTGACCCTACCCTCACCCAAAGACTGCCATCCCTTGCCCACCGACGTGCCGTTGGTCACCTCTTTCTATTTTACAGATATCTGCACGGGCACTGCTCGGAGGAGCTTTCTTCCATAGTTCCTCCACCTGCTGCCCCCAACAGATATAGCAGGAAAACAGACAACAAATGCAGCCTTTTACTGTCCAGGTCACCAGACATAGAATATCTTGTTATGCCCGCTATTTCGTCCCGAGCACTTCCAAGTTGTGGAATTCGTTGCCGGCGCATGTTTTTCTTTCTCCTCCGACCCTTCAAGTCCAGAATTAACAAGTTGCCTCTTTCCTCCTTGTCGACACCCACTATATGATAGTATTTAGGCTGTGAGCCCTCGTGGCGTGTTGTTGGAATTAAAAAAATCTCGGGACGCAGCAAGTGCGTTATAGTAGTGAATTTTCATAAAACTATTTTTTAATAGCAATAATGTGTGTTTTTTTTTAAGAAAGCAGGCATCAAATTTGGTTACCAGTATAATCTATATAGTAAAAACAATGTGCCATGTTTCATCAAAATAACTTTATTGTTTGAAAATGTATAAAAATTTCCGAAAGTAAACTTAAAGTGTTCCCGAAAAAACTCGTTTTTTGGTCAAGCTTATAGGTTAATAGCAAATTGAGCTATTCAAATATTAAGCATTTGATCAAAATTCGCTACCATAACGCACTTACTGCGTCCAGAATTTTTGTTCTTACAAACATGCATTATATTTCGATGGAAAATGCAAAAATGCAATAACATAAGGCGTGTTTGATTAAAAAAAAAATTGTATCAACAACGACTTATGGGCCACCCTGTAATTGTAGAAATAATTTTTTAAGATGTAGCTCAAGACACCCTATAATTAATATATACAATTTTTTTTCATATCTTATATAATAACGGATATATTGAGCTTTATTGATTTTTTACGAAAATTCTACAAAAATTATATACCATTAAACGATAAACTCTATAGCTAAGGCTACTGCCAGGCATCAGAGAAAGGGTCTATTTGAAATGATTTTTTTGGAAATATTTTATTAAAATGAAAGACAATGACGGTTGAAACTAAGACTTCAGGGTTTGTAAAATATTCTTCTTGAGACATTTTATTTCCATAGCCCGTATTAGATTCAAGTTCTTTTCCTAAATGTTGCCAATTTTGACGTTTAAATCGCAACTTTGACGTTTTGTGAAAAAAACCAATTTATTTTTCTTTAAATGCCTATAACTTTTTTGTCTTTTGACCTACATAGCTAAATTTTGGTAATGATATAAACCCGCGTATAAAATTTGGTTGCCCTTACTTTGTTAATTTTGGAGATATAAATTTTTTTCGAAAGAAAATACAAAATTTTCTGGGAAAACCTCGTCGGATTTTCCTGGATAACGAACATATCCAAGCCACTTGCAAAAGGAAGGTACTCACCAATTTTTACGTTTAAAATCGCGATTTTGACGTTTTGAGGAGAACCCAAATTTATTTTTCTTTGAATGCCTGTAACTTTTTTGTCCTTTAACCTACGGAGCTATATTTTGGTAGGTAACTTGCCCATAATGATATAAACCCGCTTATGAAATTTGGTTGCCCTTACTTTGTTAATTTTGGAGATATAAATTTTTTTCGATTTTTTTTCGAAAGAAAACAAAACATTTTCCGGGAAAACCTCGGCGGATTTTCCTGGCTAACGAACTTATCCAAGCGACTTGCGAAAGGAAGGTATGTGCCAAATTTTATCAAAATCGGTCCATTATTTTTTAAGTTATAGGTGTGACACATAAAATAAATAAATAAATATATATATATATATATATATATATATATATATATATATATATATATATATATATATATATATAAACATATAAAGTCTGAAACTGACCTCGGATTTGGGTTCCGGGGGTCCTAAATAGCGCTCATTTGAAGAAATTTTTTCAAAATTCGAAAGTCGGGATCTCCTCATTAGTGAATTTTTTTTAAGAAAATTCACTAAAAACGCAAAGTTTCACGGTTTAAATCCAATTACTTTTTACCTGTAGTTGTCTCTGTGGTACACTGTATATAAACAACGTTTAAATAAAGGCAATTAAAATATAAAAGTAGCAACTATCAAGTTCCCACGAAAATAAAGTATATTAAACATCTATAAAATCCGTGCAATTTCCTAACTATTGCCTCAATAACGAACAATGAGTGCTAAATTATGAAATTCTCAGCAAGAGGAAGCTGCAAGAAGATGAAAGAGCATTGGGTCGGACATCCGCATATAGCTCCATGTAATCTCTTGCTTCACAACAGCTGACCTCAAAAAATTTGAACATATCTATGTATATTCTCATAAAAAAGACTTCGTTTTTTAACTCATTTTTGTAGCAACACAATCACTTACGAGGAGATGGTGACTTTAAAATTAAATTTTTTACTTGTTGAGTAACTAATATTTGAACAATTTCTTACCATATTGCACCTGCTGCATTGGGACTTGTATATCTTTAAAAACTCTAACGCAGCAAGTGCGCTTTGTATGCGAATCTACATAAGAAATGTTATTTCTTTTCAAAAGTTAGGTGCGATGCGATTGGAAAATTAGCCTTGAAAGTCATCTTTTATAAGCCACAGATTGAAAGAAAAGTGTCACCATATTTAAATCGTCCACCATTACAAGGTTTGATTAATGGTTTCAGTTTAATAAATTACAGTTGACGAAACAAATGTACATGTTTGTAGTATGACTGGCTTTTTCTTAAACTACATATATATATATATATATATATATATATATATATATATATATATATATATATATATATTGTGACGGTGGTTTTGTCACACGTGGGTTCTGGTAAGCCGTGGTAGTTAATGAAATCGGTGTATTATTATTGTGATTTTTATTAACACTAAACTTAACATTTCAATACGGGAAAATAACGAAACTAATTAATACTTCTGAATAATAGGACATGAAAAGAAAACAGAACATTGTTCAATATAGAAAATAACGTCTTTTCGACATCTTGAGTTTTTGCCGAACCTCACACAGATGACTTCTAACTTCCACCTCTTTTACCGGCGGCAGCTCATGCGCTTCCGGCTTCATCTAGAGATCTCCCTCTGGCGGAGATTGGGTTTCCAGTGGCGTGTCCGGCGTCGGGCTGAGGATCTGGTTATAATATATATATATATATATATATATATATATATATATATATATATATATATATATATATATATATATATATATATATATATATATATATATATATAAACTAAGTGAGATGTAAGACACGAAATACGTGACGCCATCTCGTTGCGGAACCAAGTAGTATGTTGTCACGGCTGCTTCAAATAACAGAGAATGTTAAAAAATAATAGAGACTGTATACAACCAACTAACAATTTAGTAAATTGTCAGCCCTGGCCCATTTCTACCCTAATATAGGGACAAAGTATGTAAGGCTAGATGTATTCTCACCACAATTAGAACCGTTGACCGGTTTTGTTCTAATTAGAGCTCGTCAGGACGGCATACTAATTGCAGCGAAAATACACAACAAATACTTAATAAAGTAATACGGCTATGGTAGCCAGCCCTCCAACACTAAGTGAAATGTAAGACACGAATCGTGCCGCCACCTCGTTGTGGAACCTAGTAGTATGTTGTCACAGCAGCTCCAAATAACACAGAATGTTAAAAAATAGAGACTGTATACAACCAACTAAGAATTTAGGAAATTGTCAGCCCTGGCCCATTTCTACCCTAATATAGGGACAACGTATGTAAGGCTAGATGCATTCTCACCACACTTAGAACCGTAGACCGGTTGCGCTCTAATTAGAGCTCGTCAGTACTGCATACTAATTGCAGCGAAAATACACCTATAAAGTAATACGGCTATGATAGCCAGCCTGCCAAAACTAAGTGATATGTAAGACACGAGATGGCGGCACATGTTTAGTTTTGTGTGGTAGAAATTGTTCGCGCGTGATTTAACATAATTCGTTATTAAAGGTATTTGGAGCGGTCTATGCAGATCTCGTATTTTGGTGTGACGGTTTTTGTTTAAGATCATTCGGAGGCATTTGTTTTGAAACACTTGTAGTTTTGAAAATTTTGTTGTTGAAATACCACACCAAACTGGAGTTGCATAAATCATGACTGGTCTAATGATTGTTTTATAGATAATTGTTTTGTCTTCAGATTACTGTTTCGATTTAATAAGGGGGACAGTATTCTAAGTTCGCCATATAGTTTCTGTATGGACTTCTGTATGTGTTTTGTACCTGTAAGACTGCTGTCGAGGGTAACTCGCAAATATTTTACGTGCTTACTAATTTTTATGTTCTGACTGTTTATTTTAATAGGTTGGAAAATTTTGTTGTCTTTCAATTCCCTTGTAAAGATAATGCCTTCCGATTTTTGTTCTTTAATTTTGATTTTCCACTTGTCGAAGAATTTTTCTACCATACCAAAGTGTATTTTTACTTGTTTTTAAGCCACAATGGCGCTAAAAGAATGTGAATAAATTGCCATGTCATCGGCGAATAATGCTCTGCTTGTTTGCTGTAACTGTGGTATGTCGTTAATAAAGATATTGAAAAATTTAGGGCCAATTAACGAACCTTGCGGAAGGAAGACTTGGAATGTTCTATTATTAATATAAGAACTAATTAATAGTATTGGGTAACGGGGAAGCCATACTGAATAAATCTACACAGAAGTCCGTCAAACCATACTGCATCAAAAGCCTTTTGAATGTCTAGCGTTACCATTGCTGTAGATTTATTTTTGTTAAAATTTGTGGCGATATCATTACCCATTCTTGTAATTAGTAGGACGGTTTTTTCCCTTAGGGCTCGTCCGCGTCTTTGCCGCCCCGATAGCACCGCAGCCTTTGGCTTATTGTGCATGCCCTTTGTTTTTTCTACTCCACCCATTCCAAAATCACTGTGCCTTCAACTAGTCAGCACAGCAATTGGTAGGGTAAAGTTTTATATTGCTCTGTCTTCGCTCTAGGCGGTCCGTAGATCGGTTGTCTTTTACGGTCCAGAGCTTTACACTCGCACAAGATGTGCTGGGCTGATTTCCCCTCTTCGCCGCAGAGTCTGCATGCCAGGTCGTCCTCGAACCGCCCAAATTTATGCAGGTGTTTCTTTACAGCCATGTGTCCCGTCAAGAGACCTGTTATGTTCCTGGGCTGTCCTCAGCTAAGATTTAGCAGCTCCACGGCTCTCTTTGAACTGGGTTCCTCAATTACTGACTTCCCATGTCTGAGCCCTGGACAGTCTTCCCAGTACACCTTATGTTCGTTTCTGAACCAAGACTTAATGGATCCCCTGGCAGTGCTCTTCGTCACGCCAAGGACCGGTTCTGGTCCCATAAATGGTTCTGGTGACCATTTCTTCGCGAGACTATCAGATTCTTCATTGCCTTTGACCCCGAGTGACCCGGCACCCAGATGAGGGTGACCTCATTCTGCCCAGGTCGCTCGTCTCGTCTCGGCATTCACTAACCAGCCTGGAACTTACCCGTGGGCTACTTAGGGCCTTAAGTGCTGTCTGTGGCTATGAGGATCCGCTTGTTGGTGTAGCCCCTCCTCTTGTTCCCTCGCACGTAGTCTAAGATGGCGTACATTTCGGCCTGAAACACGTTGCATGAGCTCCGAGGGAAATACTGCGACTTACTCTCGGTCCTTCCGAATAAACGCCTGCCCCCGTCCTACGCTTCCCGCCCGATCCATCCGTGAACCAGACGCCCGGCGTCTCCCACCGCCATGCCTCGCGTTCGGGTGTTTCCACTGTAAACTTGTTTTTCCTGCAGATTCGCGGGCTCGCGAAATCTGACCTCATCTCAAGCATGAGCTTCTTGACGATCTCCTGAATTTTGCAGTGGCCCTGCAGCCTGGGTTGATCTTCAGTCTACCATGGCAGGCTAGTCTGTATAGTCCTAGCCTGGCCTCCTAAGTGTAGGGGGGCAGGTCCAGCAGCACCTCCATGGGGGCTGTTGGGGTTGGTTGTAGATTTGTTTTTGTGGCCTTATCATTAACCATTCTTGTAATTTGTTGGACAGTACTATGGTTTTTCCGGAACCCAAATTGGACATTTGTTGTTACATGGACTCCACGTTCAAATTTAACTAGTCTCTTGGCTATTATCGTTTCAGCGATCTTGCTCTGTGTATTCAAAAGGCTGATGCGCACGTTCTTACCATTGAACCACTGAGGCTCTAGGGCACACCTCAATAAACAACAACTTTTTGGCAACATTAGTTGAAAAACAAATACTTGGAGCAAGGAAAAAGATACACTAAAAAAAAAGCTTTTGGAAAACGTGGTTCAATCTATAAGTGCGCAAGCTACAACTAAATGAAAAAAACTGCTGGAGACAGAGAATCATAGTTGCGAGGACAAGGTGACATCGCCTTTAGCCTATGCTGACGATAATAATACACATTAGATACATTAACTCTGATTTGTGTTTGCAACATTTAGTTTCTATTTTTAGAAGAGGCTTTACCTAGTTATAATCAGGATATCTTTAGAATGCATAAATAAATCAGTTTTTCCCATTCTTCAATGATTTCAGTGTTGCTAATTATAACGTTTGTCTCGGTAATTATAAACTTTTTATAGTCATTATAATAAGTAAACTTTTATGCAACCAGGTGACTCTCAAGCGTCTGTTGGTGTGGATGGAGAAAGTTGTGCACAAAAAATAATTACTATTATTATAATACAGAAAATATGTACATTATGAGTAAACTGCTAAATAGTCATTTAAATTATAGAGTACACTAACACTTTGACATTTATCAAAGAAAAATTATCTTGTCTTACAATCACTTGCTCAGGAATCAACTTGGCACAGTTTGAAAACATTGTAATTCATGTTCATCATCCTTCTAGTAATTTTTTTTTAAAAAATTCACTAACGAGGAGATCTCGACTTTAAAATTTTGGAAAAATTTCATCAAATGAGCGCGAACTAGGCCCCCTAGAACACATATCCGGCGTCCAGTGTCAATTTTAATATGTTTTTTATATATATATATATATATATATATATATATATATATATATATATATATATATATATATATATATATATATATATAATTTCAACAACACACCACGAGGGCTCACAGCCTAAATACTATCGTACCGTGTGTGTCGGCAAGGAGGAAAGAGACAGGCAACTTGTTAATTCTGTACTTGAAGGTTCGGAGGTTCGGAGAAGAAGAAAAAACATGTGCCGGCAAGGAGTTCCACAACTTGGAAGTCCTCGGGATAAAAGAGCGGGCATAGCAAGATATTCTATGTCTGGTGACCTGGACAGTAAAAGGGTGCATTCGCTCTATTCCCCTGGTAGATCTGTTGGGGGCAGCAGGTGGAGGAACTATGGAAGAAAGCATCTCTGAGCAGTGCCCGTGCAGATATCTATAAGAGAGAGAGAGAGAGAGATATATATAGAGAGAGGTCACCAACGGCACGTCGGTGGGCAAGTGATGGCAGCCTTTAGGTGAGGGTGGGGTCACCGATGAGACGTATAGCTCTCTTCTGAATAGAGTCCAGGATAGCGAGTGTAGAAGCGGCAGCGGCATCCCAGATGTGGGAGCAGTATTCGAGGTTTGGCCTTATTTGTGAAGTATATAAAGTATAGAGATTAGCTGGTGAAAAGTATTTGCGAGCTCGGAAGAAGAAATTTAATTTCTTAGCAGCAGCTTCTGCAATTGATGTGACATGTTGGTGCCAATTGAGATTTCGATCCACAGAAATGCCAGCAAGTGAAAAGGACTCATTACTTTGAATAACTTGGTTGTTCATTGTGATGGGTCTAGGGCTGGTGTATCACTTATGAGACATAAAGAAAGACTGCGATTTGGTGGAGTTGAATTGTACAAAATTTCTACTTCCCCAATCTAATATTTTTTGGAGATCCACAGAGACAGAACCCTCAAAGTGTCTGGGTTCCTTATCTAATTGGGCTAAAGAGACAGGCTTAGAATATTGTATATTTGAGTGGAATGTGCTGTCATCTGCGTAACTGTGAACTGGGTTGGATGTGCTAGAGAGGAGGTCATTGATGTGGAGAACAAACAAAGTAGGGGCTAAAGCTGAACCTTGAGGGACTCCTGCATTAATTGGATACAGTTTAGAGGAAGACCGTCCACGACAACAGAAATGCTCTGGTTGGAGAGGATATTTGCTGTCCAGGTACAGAGTTTTGGTGGTTGGCCATAGGCCGGAAGTTTATCAAGCAGCGCTGCGTGCGAGACCTGGTCGAATGCTTTGGATATGTCTAGAGCAACAATCTGGGATTCACCGTGTAGTTCCATAGACATGCTCCAAGAATGGGTGACAAAGGAAAGAAGGTCGGGAGTTGATTTGCGCTGACGGAATCCATACTGCCTGTCGTGGATTAGACTGTGTTTTTCAAGAAATTTTAGTAATTCGGTGTTTATATACATTTCCATCACTTTAGAGACGACTGGAAGGAGATAAATAGGCTTGTAGTTGCTAGGAAGCGCTTTGGATCCTTTCTTGGGGACGGGTTGTACTCCAGCTGTTTTCCAGTTACTATGTAATATGCCTCTACAGTATGTCCCAAACTGGATGGGAATGTGATGCTATCTCCGTTATTATTAGGGATAAGGAGACGGCTAAATTAGCAAGGTTTTGTAGAATTTCATGCTCGTTCCAAATATGACGACTTGTATTTTGCCCTGCCTCTTTTCGTTTTCGAGTTATTTTGAAAAAAACAAAATTTGTCGATTTATTTTTTCTTAAATATCTAAGTAGTAATATATATATATATATATATATATATATATATATATATATATATATATATATATATATATATATATATATATATATAAACATATAAATATCGAAACTGATCCTGGATATGGGTTTTAGTGGGCCTAGTTCGCACTCGTTTGAAGAAATTTTTTCAAAATTCAAAAGTCGGGGTCTCCTCATTAGTGAATTTTTTTACAAAAATTCACTAAAACATCATTAGGTTATCAAATTAAATGTATGTTAAGTAATTAAACACTTCTTAATTTAAATCTTGCCGGTGTTAATTTGAAACAAAAAAACACAACAAAAATAAATTTGGCATGAAACCAGAATCCAAGAAATAACATAACTAAAAAAAAAACAATAAATAGTTTCGCGTGACTGAACACAAGCAATTTTAAAGCACGTGGAGTATCACAAACATCTCTGAATATTGATTATTTTCTATAGTGACATACATATCAATTCGCTAACCACAAACACAACACTATTAAAATCATTAAAACAAAGTCAAAAACCAAATAAACACTTATAATATCTGAAACGTCCTTAATCAAGGGTGCATATAAGTTGTGACTCACCTGAAAATAACCCCCTTACTTCGCCGGCCACAGTCCTGCGATTTTCAGAAGGACCGCTTTTCTTGCAGGAAGTAGTACGGAATGGTGTAACCATGGCAACCGCGGTAAACAACATTGTAGGTGAATAGAAACAGGTACAAAAGTTACTTGACCGCAAGTCGACCGACTACACCATCTGTAATAAATATACGAGGGGTTAGTGATATATTAACCACTTTTAAAACTAGAATATCCTTCAGTAGAAGTAGGGTCCCGCAAATTTTTTTCTAAATAAAACGCGAATTTAGGTAACGCATTTCACTTTTGCAAGGCTCTTCAAATAAAAACCGGATTGAAAAAATATTGGGGATAAACCATTGCATTTAAACTACCTAACACTCAAAGTTATCTCGTTCGAGATCTTTTCTGCCACCAATCAAATCTTTAACTAAACTTCAGAATTATTAATAATAAAATACAGAATAATTATTAACTGTGGTTGCCCTTACTTGTTGAAACCGTTTCATACTTAGTACAAACGTATACTTCACTATCAAAAATAATTTCGGGATGCAGCCAGTGCGTTATAGCGAATTTTCATAAGAATTGCACATTATAATTATACGGCATATTAGTACAGTTAATAATTTAAACTTACACAGACCTTGAAGATCTATTTTAGAGGTACTAGTACGCGCACAATTGAAGATTTCTTTCGAATATGTTGCCATCGATATCTCTCTATTATTAAAAAAAATCTTGTGTTATAACACCTTTTGAGAAAAATGCCCAAAACTCCATTTTCTATGAAGCTAAAGAACTAAATTTTGCTATATCTGTAGATAGTATGAGTCTCTTTAAAAGAAACTTGTATTAAAAATGTCATTAAAGTTATACAGAAGAATTCCAGAAGGAAACTAATTCATATTTATAAAAGTGAAGTATCTGCCAAATTATAAACGTAGCAGTTATTTTTCCTTATTAATCGTCAGTATGATTTCGTTTTAGTCAACCTAATCAAACGGGTTTTTTCAATATCAACAATAACAAAATGTCTGCTGAAAGTTATAATTTCAGACACAAAGGTGACAAACTTGTTCAGGCGTTTTAAACAAAAATGGGAAGTTGTTCAAAACATATGAAATCTTTGCACTATTGTTTCTCCAAGTGTTTATATTGTATAATATTAAGTGTGCTTTGTGAAATTGTACGTATAAATTTTGTATTCTCCTATATTTATACACTGGTATTGTAATGTATATTACTATATTACTTGTTAAATCTCAGATTATATATGTTTATATTTGTTGGGCGCCTTTAAATTTATTTTTTTATTAATTACAGAGTTCAATATTTTTTTAAAATTAATTTGTAACTCAAATTCTGACACTTTTAGAACACCTATATATATGTATGCAAGTAAAATTTTGTTATAAGAATTATAATCAATATTAAACGTATTTATATTTATATCAAATTGAATAAATTTACCTTTTTAGTGAATTTTTATTTTTAAAAATTCACTAATACAGAGGTATCGATGCTGAGACTTTGCAAAAAAATTTTCAAATGAGCGCGAACTAGGACCCCTAGAACCTATATCCGGGGTCAGTTTCAATTTTTATATGTATATATATATATATATATATATATATATATATATATATATATATATATATATATATATATATATATATATATATATATATATATATATATATATATATATATATATATATATATATATGTATAGGTATCCATCCGATAACTCAAAAAATAATTAACCGATTTCGATGAAACTCGGCAAGTGCCTTTATTTTATTTATGGCTTGAATGAGTTCCTTAGCCAGGAAAATTGAGCAGGGTTTTCCGGAAAAATTTTCTTTCTAGAAAAAATTTATTCTCCGAAAATTACACAGCTGTTTTAATGGAATTTACTAAATATGTTGCCTTAAGAGAGACCTTACTATGTACCAAAATTCAATTTTCTAAGTTTATAGAAAATTAAGTTATTCAAATTTTGAGTTTTCTTTCGAGAAATTTTTTTTTCTCCGAATATTACAAAGCTATTTTAATAAAATTTCGTAGCTAACTTGCTTTAGGAAAGACCTTGCTACATGCCAAAATTTAACTTTCTAAGTTTATAGAAAATTGAGTTTTTCAAGTTTGAAGCATTTAATAAAAATTCACTACCATAACGCACTTGCTGCGTCCCGAACTTTTATTTACTTAATTTTTTTTCTTCTTTTGTTCCTAGGCTTTACGTAGACTCTATTTTCAGGAATTTAATGGGATCTAGTGAAAATGCTTACCTTTTAGACCTGTTACCTAATTTTCTTTAAAGTTTTATTAAAATTATGTAATCTGATATAAAATGAAATGAAACCACAAGATATTTACAGGTTATTAACTTAATTTCTATTAACAAAAGTTTTCTAGTACTTTCTAAGTATATAGAAAATTGAGTTATTCAAATTTTAAATTTTCTTTTGAAAGCAATTTTTTTTCGCCGAAAATTATAAAGGTATTTTAATGAAATTTGGTGGATATCTTGCCTTAGGAAAGACCTTACTACATACCAAAATTAAAATTTCTAAGTGTATAGAAAATTGAGTTCTTCAAATTTGAAGCATTTAATAAAAATTCACCACCATAACGCACATGCTGCTTCCCCAACTTTTTTATCTATCTTGAGCGTAACCTAAATTATACACTCTGTTAATTCTCTCTAGTCACCCTTAGTGCAATTTACCTTTTACTCTAGTAACAATTTTACCTTAAATACCTGCTTTAGGTTTATATTGAGCATAGCAATATATATATATATATATATATATATATATATATATATATATATATATATATATATATATATATATATATATATATATCCAGCCGATAACTCAAAAAGTAATCAACCGATTTTTATGAAACTCGGCAAGTACCTTTCTTTTATTAATAGATTGGACGAGTTCGTTATCCAGGAAAATCGGACAAGGTTTTCCCGAAAAATGTTGAGTTTTCTTTCAAATAAAATTTTATCTCTGAAAATTACAAAGTTATTTTAATAAAGTTTCGTGGATATGTTGCCTTGGGAAAGACCTTATTACGTACCAAAATTCAACCTTGTAACTTTATAAAAATTGAGTTATTCAAATTTGAAGCATTTAATGAAAATTCGGTAAATTTGCAGATTAGCTCCCGAACGCTTTTCAAAAAATTATTTTCTGAAACATTACTAGGACCCCCCAGTATGCACAAACCACAAGAAAAATTTCTAGTTCACACCCCCCAAGGAAGTTACGAGACTAGGAGTGAATAGGGGCGTTGGGCGGGGTAGGTAGTAAAAAGGAAATATGAGCAGAAAATGCGAAGAAAACTGCTTGAAAGCTGTGTATTTGAAGCCATATCCACATTAAACCCTGCCTACACTGCACACTACCCCTATTCGCCCCAGGTCCCATAACTTCCTTGGGGGCGTATGAATAAGAAATTTTCTTGTGGTTTATGCAACGAGGGTGGTTGTATGCACACGAGAAGGGAAGGAAAATGTCTACGGCAAAACAGCCCCCTCCCCCGTTCGCCTAGTGACATGGGTGTGGGGGTTGGGGGTACTTCGTCGTGGGGATTTTCCATCCCCTCTCGCGTGCATACAACCGCCCTCGTTACATAAACCACAAGAAAAATGTCTTCTTCATACCCGCCAATGAAGTTACGGCACCTGAGGGACTAGGGGTGCGGGTAGGCAGGGTTTAAGGGGGATATGGCTCAATATGTGAATAAGACAGCTTTCAAGCCCGTTTTCTTCGCATTTTGTGCCCATATTTCCTTTTTACTACACCCCACACACTCCTGGTCCCGTAACTTCCTTGAGGGGTGTGAACAAGAAATTTTTCTTGTACTTTGTGCATCCAGGGGGGCCCTAGGCAGGTTTCTGAAAATAGTTTTTTGAGAAGCGTCCGGGAGCTAATCTGCAAATTTACCGAAAATTCACTACCATAACGCACTTGCTGCGTCCCGCACTTTTGTTTAATCAAATTGTTAAGGGAGCGGAGGATAATTTGAGGAATAACTCGTCGAACTAAACGTATTTGGACATTGGTAATGGTTTAATTATAAATTTAATAACTCACAAAAATCAACAATAACATTATTAACAACAACTGAATGAACTTAACGTAGACTGTTTACATCGTGAATCTTAATTGAACAGTGTTTTAATGTTTACATAATTAAATCACAAGTGTCGCGTCTTTACATTTTAAGCAATCTAAAATTAACTGTCTACATCGTAAGAACTTATTTAACTCAACTCATTCTCTCTGTCTCATGTTTACTAACAATACTACTTATAGTTTCTTCATTAGTTTTCGACCTTCCAAATTGCCGACTTTAGCATTCCTGCGTACCTTGTACGTTGCGAATTTACTTTGTTTACTGTTTACATACTAAATGTTTTCGATGTCAATCGATAAAATTCTGACCTCTAATTATTTGCAATATTTACATTCCTTGCTGTAAAGAATTAAAATGAACTACTTTTAATTATTATTTTAGTGTTTTTAACAATTATGTTTTTACGCCTATTACGGCCCTTCTGCCAACCTTTCCTGTTCTCTGAACACAAATTGTGGTGAATTTGCAGTTTAACTCACGGACGATTTGAAAAATATCGACTGCTGATAGATAAAGTTTGGTGTCTTAAATACACGCTGACGCAAATGTTACCTTTTGTTCTCCCTTATTTCCCGAGTTATTCGCATTTAAAGTTTTTTACACATTACACAGTTTTTTAACAATTTCCTAGTACGGTCCTGTCACGTGCCGTCTCATTCCCTCATAAACATTACATTTGGCATAAGGTGTCCATTGTGTTTGGGAATCCCTAGAATATTCTGGAATCAGAATATGAGAAATTGTCATTATAACTGACAGTTTACACATCGCTTTCAGTACGGCGCTAGTACCAGTACGCTTTGGACGTTTTCTCATGCATTCCTGTATTACGAACATTTTTTCTGAAATTGTGTGCTGTTTACCTTGTTCTGTTGATGAGCAGTGATATTATAGTGGCTTATAAGCTGCATGTGTGGCCCCTTTTCTTGGTCGGTGACGCGTTATTTGTTTCCTATGTTGTTTTTGTGGCGAGGAAATTGCCATGTCGAGGCCGTCAAATTACAAGGTCAGGTCAGGTTGCCTACACAAGGGCCGGACCTACATCATTTTCCTGAGATGTTAAGGTAAGTTTGTGTAAATTTGTTGTTCTTTTGTGTAAATTTCGGGCGATCCTTAAGTAGACGGGCTCGTCATTTCATGCAGCATTGCCGGACTGTGCTTATGGCTCTAGGGTCCTCCCTGGCCTGACGTTTCTGACCAACAGGACTCCCTGACCTGACTTTGACCTGACCTGACCTACAGGGCAGGTCAGGAGGGTCAGGTCAGGCAGCCCTGTTGGTCAGAAACGTCAGGCCAGGGAGGACCCAATGCAGCATGAAATGACGCTCTCGTGATGCATGGACCGGATCCGTCTGCTTAAGCATCACCGACCTGGCCTGACCTGCCCTGTAGGTCAGGAAGGTCAGGTCAGGCAGGCCCCTACAGCAATAAGCACTATCCGGCAATGCCGCTCTCGCGATGCATGAAATGGCGGAACCCGCCTACTTAAGGGTCGCCCTTTTCTCGGAGGGGGGGGGGTTGGGGTGTGTTTCCGGGTGCTTCGCTGTAGGGGTTTCCTTCTCCCCACGCGTGCGTACAACCACCCCCGTTGCATAAACCACGAGAAAAATTTCTTGTTCATACCCCCTAAGGAGGTTACGGGACCTGGCGTGAATAGGGGTGATGTGCAGGGTAGGCAGGGTTTAGGGGGATATGGCGTCAGGATGTGAAAAAGACAGCTTTCAAGCCGCTTTCTTCGCATTTTCGCTCATATTTCCTCCTTACTTCCTACCCTGCCCAGCACCCCTCTTCACTACTGGTCCCGTAACTTCCTTGGGGGGTGAGAACAAGAAATTTTTCTTGTAGATTGTGCGTCCAGGGGGGGTTCTAGGCACGTTTCTGAAGAGAAAAATTTAAAAATCGTCCGTGAGTTAAACTGCAAATTTACCTATTTGCTATTTCCTCTAATATATTAGACCTCTCTGGTATTTTAGTAACAGGTAAGGAACAAAGAGGTGGAGGTACTAGATGATTCACCATGGTCGCCGTTTTGTGTTCACGCTGGAAAGGAAAAGATAACAGTCGTAACAGTCGCCTGTATAGTTTCAGACATGTGACATGCGTTACCTACAAACATTATTCATTGTAAAATGTGTTACAAGCAATCTAATGTAAATACCATCGTGAGAAATAGGAAAATTCAGACGAGAAAACCAGTGACAAAATACACACTTATCAAACCATGTTAGTTCAAAATTACAGCAGAAGTGTTATATTTCTACAGGTGAGTTTTATTATACTTGTAGGTACATACCGGTATGTTGTGTAATTGTTGTTTTATGTTTGTATGGAATTACCAAAGGAACTGTTAAAATTTATATTTAATTATACAGTAACGTATGATGTAACGTGTTTGTAATATTTATATTTAAAACCTAGTTTATCCATAACGTATACCTATCAATTGCATTGGGATCTACCTGTTATTAGTTACTTAAATATAGTACATACCTTGAGAATCTGTTAAAAAGCTCGGGACGCAGCAAGTGCGTTATGGTAGTGATTTTTTATTAAATGCTTCAAATTTGAATAACTCAATTTTGTATAAACTTAGATAATTTAATTTTGGTACGTAGTAAGGTCTCTCCTAAGGCAAGACATCCACCAAATTTCATTAAAATATCTTTGTAATTTTCGGTAAAAAAAATTTTTCGAAAGAAAATTCAAAATTTGATTAACTCAATTTTCTATAAACTTAAAAAGTTGAATTTTGGTACGTAGTAAGGGCTCTCCTAAGGCAATATATCAATTAAATTTCATTGAAACAGCTTTGTAGTTTTCGGAGAAAAAAATAATTTTTTTTTTGAAAGAAAACTCAAAATTTTCCCGGAACACCCCTCCCGATTTTCCTGTCTAACGAACTTATCCAAGCCATTAATAAGGCACGTCGGTGGGCGAGCGATGGCAGCCTTTGGGTGAGGGTAGGGTCACCGATGAGACGTTTGGCTCTCTTATGAATGGAGTCCAGGATAGCGAGTGTAGAAGCGGCAGCGGCACCCCAGATGCGGGAGCAATATTCGAGGTTTGGCCTTACTTGTGAAGTATATAAGGTATAGAGATTAGCTGGTGAAAAGTATTTGCTAGCCCGAAATAGGAAACATACTGTCTTAGCAGCTGCTTCTGCAATTGATGTGACATGTTAATGCCAATTAAGATTTCGATCAACAGAAATTCCAACAAGTGAAAAGGACTCATTACTTTGAATAACTGGTTGTTCATTGTGATAGGTCTAGGGCTGGTGTATCTCTTATGAGAAAGAAAGCAAGACTGTGATTTGGTGGAGTTGAATCGTACAGGATTTCTACTTCCCCAGTCTAATATTTTTTGGAGATCCACAGAGACAGAACCCTCCATGAGTCTGCGATCATCATCTACTTGGGCTAAAGAGACAGGCTTAGAATATTCTATATATTTGAGTGGAGGGTGCTGTCGTCCACGTATCTGTGAACTGGGTTGGATGTGCTAGAGAGGAGGTCATTGATGTGGAGAAAAAATGAAGTAAGGGCTAAAGCTGAACCTTGAGTTTTCACATAGTGAGTTTTCACTAATACGAAAGAAGGGGTGCGCGGGAGTGCCTCAAGGCTTACCCTAGGCACGCTGCTTTCGTGATTTATACGAATGAGTTGCCTACTCTAACAGAAAATAGATTTATTTAATCTATATATATATATATATATATATATATATATATATATATATATATATATATATATATATATATATATATATATATATATATATATTAGCCAGGAAAATGTTGTGTTTTCTTTCGGAAAATTTTTTTATCTCATAAAATAGAAAAGCTATGGAAACCAAATTTGGTACGTTAGTTTACGATCTTAAAAGAAACCTATATATATTTTTTTATTTCAACAACACACCACGAGGGCTTACAGCCTAAATACTATCGTACCGTGGGTGTCGACAAGGAGGAAAGAGGCAATTTCTTAATTCTGGACTTGAAGGTTTGGAGGTGTGGGGGAGAAGGAAAAACATGTGCCGGCAAGGAATTCCACAACTTGGAAGTCCTCAGGACAAAAGAGCGGGCATAACAAGATGTTCTATGTCTGGTGACCTGGACAGTAAAAGAGTGCATTCGCTCTGTTCCCTCGGTAGATCTGTTGGAGACAGCAGGTGGAGGAACTATGGAAGAAAGCTCATCTGGGCAGTGCCCGTGCAGATATCTATAAGAGAGAGAGAGAGGTCACCAACGGCCGTCGGTGGGCAAGGGATGGCAGCCTTTGGGTGAGGGTAGGGTCACCGATGAGACGTCTAGCTCTCTTATGAATGGAGTCCAGGATAGCGAGTGTAAAAGCGGCAGCAGCACCCCAGATGTGGGAGCAGTATTCGAGGTTTGGTCTTATTTGTGAAGTATATAAAGTATATAGATTAGCTGGTAAAAAGTATTTGCGAGCCCGGAAGAGGAAACCTAATTTCTTAGCAGCAGCTACTGCAATTGATGTGACATGTTGATGCCAATTCAGATTTCGATCCACAGAAATGCCAACAAGTGAAAAGGACTATTTTTTGGAGATACACGGAGACAGAACCCTCCATGGTCTGCGATCCTCATCTAATTGGGCTAAAGAGACAGGCTTAGAATATTGTATATTTGAGTGGAGGGTGCTGTCGTCCGCGTAACTGTGAACTGGGTTGGATGTGCTAGAGAGGAGGTCATTGATGTGGAGAAGAAACAAAGTAGGGGCTAAAGCTGAACCTTGATGAACTCCTGCATTAATTGGATACAGTTTAGAGGAACGGCCATCCACGACAACAGAAATGCTCCGGTTGGAGAGGAAATTTGCTGTCTAGGTACAGAGTTTTGGTGGTAGGCCATAGGCCGCAAGTTTATTAAGCAGCGCTGTGTGTCAGACATGGTCGAATGCTTTGGATATGTCTAGAGCGACAATCTGGGATTCACCGTGTAGTTCCATAGACTTGTTCCAAGAATGGGTGACAAAGGAAAAGAGGTCGGCAGTTGGTCTGCGCTGACGGAATCCATACTGCCTGTCGTGGATTAGTGTTTTTCAAGAAATTTTTAGTAATTCGGTGTTTATATACTTTTCCATCACTTTAGAGACTGAAAGGAGAGAAATAGGCCTGTAGTTGATAGGAAGCGCTTTGAATCCTTTCTTGGGGACGGGTTGTACTCGAGCAGTTTTCCAGTTACCAGGGAGTATGCCTCTATTGTAAGATGTCTGAAACAGACGAGTCAGGACAGGAGCAAGTTCTGGTGCGCATTTTTTGAGAACAATTGCTGGGATCTCGTCAAGATCAGAGGCGTTCTTGGTATTAAGAGAAGAGAGCATCTTTCGTACCTTTTTAGTTTTGAAAATAATATCCGTCATTTTATGCGCGACATTGGGGACTGTTGATGGTTGAACATTAGGAGGTGGGTTGAGAGTAGAATTTTCAGCGAACAGCGAGGCAAAAATTTCAGCCTTGCCCAGGGCGGTAGAAACAATGTCATCCCCTGATACAAGAGGTGGGAACCTGCTCTTGCAGAACCTATTCCCAATAGATTTAGCAAGAGTCCAGAAGGGTTTGCTGCCGTTGGAGCTTGAGAGGACTTTGTTTTTGATGTGGTTATTAAACGAGTTTTTTGCCTCAGAAAGAATGCGGACATACCGGTTTCTTGCGTCGTTAAATGCTTGACGGATTTCTTTACTGGGATTGTGTAGAAGCGTTTTGTGAGCTTTGACCTTTTCAAGTCTGGCCTTGTCACAGGATTTAGAGAACCAAGGCTTTTGAGTGGCTGAAGAGGTTTTCTGTGTACGTGGAATAAATAATTCCATGGCAGCTTGGATAATTTCGGTGATGTTTTGTGAGATATCAGAAGGGCCAGGATGGGAGAAGCAGGCAGACGTCCATGGAAATGAGGAAAAGAAATCTCGCATTTCGTCCCAGTTCGCGGAGTTGTAGTGCCAAACGATACGTGGGTGTGATGATTGTGTGACCTCGGGTTGCATTGCGCAGGAAGCAGTGACCATGTCGTGGTCTGAGCGACCAAGGGGGGCGGTGACTGATATCTTATAGTAGTCAGGATTTGTAGTAAGAAGGAGATCCAAGGGATTTGAGCTGTGTGTTGGGATGCGAGGAAAGTAAGTAGGTTGCTGAACCATATTGGCTAAAGAATTGCTAACTGCAAAGGCCTCCCCAGCTCTTCCTTGTGGATCGGTTTTTGAGGATCCTAGCCATTTCTTATTATGGACATTGAAGTCATCAAGAATAGTGATCTCAAAGGAAGGATATTCAGAAATCAGATGGTCGTTTTTTTTATAGAAAGGTAGTCAAAGAGCTGGACAAAGTTGTTGCCAGAAGGTGACCGGTAAATGCAACAGATGCATTTAGTTGCAGCCCTGAGAGAGAGTTTTATCCATAGTATGTCTTTTCTTCCAGCTTCTAAATTGGGGAGTCTGGTGCAGGGTAGATTGCTACGGACGTACGCTCACACGCCTCCATGCAATCTAAAGGAAGTAAGGAGCTCATACCCCGGGAAATTAAGCTGATTAGTGGCTGTTTTGTCACTGATTTGACTTTCGGCGAGGAAGAGTAGTTGGGTCGTATTAGCCTGGAGTAAATGGTGGACGGAGTTCAGGTTATAATTTAGGGCACATATATTCGAGAAGGATATGTTAAATCTTGATTATGGCACCCCATGTACACCCCTCTCACAGAGATCCGAATGGAGGGGTGATTTACCTTCGGAATCTTTTGTACAAGGAGGAGCCATCATCATTTTTGCTTATAAGGGAAACCGACTCATACACCGGAAACGTCCGTTGGGACTTCACCGGCCCCTTGATGTAAGGGGTGGTACTTCCTCGGGGGTGAAAAAAATCCTTTACTATCACGCAAAGGAAAAGTCCACTACCACCTACCAGAATACCATATACCAAAATTTTTATTTCTATGTTACAAGAAAAAAAGTTATAAAAATATTTGGTGCCAGATCATTTGTATGAAAATTCACTACCATAACGTACTTGGTGCGTGCAGACTTTTTTTTTCATGAACTTATTTTGTCTATTGGTAGTTATTATTCAGCAAAAAATCATATAATCTCTTATTAATAATCTTTTGGATGATTTTTGCTACTGAAATGTGGATGACCTCGACAATCGACAAATAATGTCCAGTGCAGTCACATTATTTTGTTTTGCCAAGTGCATATAATTAAAGACCCTGAATTAAAATGTGTAGTGTGAATGAGCACAATTATATACGCTCAAAACCGTAAAATCCAATTAAATTTTATTATTTGTCCCATTTCCTATGAAATACATAAGTATATTATGTTGTATGTACAATAATGTTATTATTTTTAACGCCCTTGAACATATGTTATTAGTCAAGGTATTAACTGTTAAAAAACATGCATCTGTTTTACCACGCCAACTCTCACTTTCTTTATTTATATCGTTCTTGCATATCAATGATGTTTGTAATTTGTGAATTCATTCCATGTTAGCAGTTCATTGATGTAAATTATATTTTAACATTTTAAATATGCAATACTTAAAATAAATAAATTTGATTATAAGGAATATTAATTTATAAATGTTTTTTGAAATATACAGGCTGTGTCCTTTAAAACTTACCACCTGGAAATATCAGACTTAAAAAAAATAACAAAAAAGCTCCTTTGTTTTCAAGTGGGACACATGATGGCGTAAGTTTTGGTGTCTTGAAACCTACCCCTTAATCAGTGGCGTAAACTACCGTTAAATTTTAAATGGCAGCCTATGTTGAGTGACACCTCATTTTAAAGCATTCGCAATTCTGCTCAGGACAACATACGACTTTTTACATTTTGGTTTGGATATGACAATAAAATCATCAATTAAACAACAAGAAAAAATATCAATTGATGAAAGAATATTTTTAATTGCATGTTTGTTTCGCATACTTTTCATATACTACGCCGGGCATGAAGCCTGTATCAAGTATCATGTAAACAAAACCTTAGTTGACGTATTACCAGGTAGCTCAGTGGAAGCGTGCTAACTTGTCAAGTAAGTCAGTAGCTCTCATAACTAATATTATTAACGCTATACTGCTGTATTCCTACTTCCCAGAAATCTGGAAATCAGCAAATATTATCCCTATTCGCAAGCAAAACAAAGACCCTAAAGATCCGTCAAACTACCGGCCTATAAGCCTCCTTAATAGTCTCGCGAAAATCGCTGAAAAAATCATTCTGGAAAGACTAGAACTCTTTGACAAGAAAAATAAAATAACGATTAACAATCAGTTCGGTTTTAGAAAACATCATAACACCCAGCAAATTGTCAGAATTGTAAACGATATAGCAGTAAATTTCAACAAAGACAATGTCACCGCTATGGTATTACTTGACATAGAGAAAGCGTTTGACAGAGTATGGTTCGAAGGCTTACTATATAAACTTATTAAAAATGAATTCCCTAAAAAACTGATCTTATTAATCCACAGCTATTTATCAGAGAGAACTTTCCGCGTCAAAATTAATAAATCATTCTCCCCAGTAAAATCTATAAAAGCAGGCGTGCCCCAAGGCTCCTTACTCGGCCCGCGACTGTTTATATATTTTATTAATGACATTCCTCTTTTCACTAAAACAAATACTGCTCTATACGCCGACGACACAGCGATCTACGCACATTCCTTCAGTGCTACTGTCGCTAACAAACAACTTCAAATCCACCTGGACATCTTAGAAAAGTACTTCAAACTCTGGAAAATCTCAATTAACTCAGCAAAAACTGAAAACATTATCTACACCAAGAAAGTCAATAATAGCAAAATATTTACAAAATTAAAAATAAATGAACATTATATTTCCCCGGCTCTGTCTGTCAAGTACCTAGGGGTACATCTGGATAATAAATTAAACTATAAAAACCATATAAAACACATATGCAAAAAAACACAAAATGCAATTAGAAATTTATATCCGCTCCTAATCAGAAACAATAAAGTTAGCTCAAATAACAAAATACTAATTTATAAATCAATAATCCGGCCAACAATGACCTACGCCGCCCCTGTCTGGTGTAATATCTCAAAAACTGCATTAAGACCTCTAGAAGTAATAGAAAATAACTGTTTACGTCTGGCTACAAATTCCAGTAGATACACAAAAATCACCGAACTTCATCGAAAAGCAAACATCTGTTCTATCTCCGAACACATTGAGGAGGTTTGTCAACAATTCTATGTAAATCAGTTAAGCCATAATCCTCTTACAAAAAATATTACCTGCAATAAAATTTCCAACACACCCTTTAGAATAAAACACAAACTACCTTACCAGACACTGCCAATATTCTACGAAACATAGAAAAAAAGGCGATATCATCAAATATTTCCTTCCCTATCTTTTCCAGGTAACTGCCCACTCAGATCCGCCCTTTGGCTTAGCTTTAAAAATTTATCTCACAAAGGATAAATATCTGCACGCTCCGAGAACAAAAGGTACCAAATGCAGCATTGCAATCACATTATCTATAAATAGGTTTTCATATTTTTCCTATTATCCCCTTAAAACCCAGATGTATAAAACTCAAACACAAACACTAACACATTATTAATTAGAGGCTTTTTGCTATAATCACTAAAACCATGAGGTAAACCCAGTTTGGGTAGGAACTCATAATGTCAGTAGTAAATTTAAGATATTTGTATGTGTATATATTTGTTTATATCTATTTGTACAATATTATGTAACCACTATAATAATAAATACTTTTAAAAGCAAAGCAAGCTAGTCTAGTACGCAGAAGGTTGCATGATCGAATCCAGCTCGATGAATATATGTTTTTTATGTTTTATTTAGACCCAAATACAGCTTAAGCGGAGCATAGATATATTATGCTCTCGCATAATATAGTAAAAATGTAAACAAAATTAAGCCAAGTCTCTTTAAAAATGATTCTAAAATAGTTTCTTTTATTTTTAAACTTAAACATAATACGTTATATAAGACCGAAACAGTCGTGGGATGTGTTTCAATGGTAATTCTACTAATTCTATAATTAATTGTTACGTATACTTTTCATACACTACCCCGGGCATGAAGCCTGTGTCAAGTATAATGTAAACAAAAACTTAGTTGACGTATTACCAGATAGCTCAGAGGAAGCGTGCTAGTCTAGTACGAGGAAGGTTGCATGATCGAATCCAGCTCGATGAATATATGTTTTTTATGTTTTATTTTGACATTTGAAGAAACAACAGTGTACAGATTTCATACGTTTTGAATAAGAGCTCATCTTTGTTTAAAACGCCCGAATAAGTTTATCACCTTTTCACTTGTTGGCATCTCTGGATCGAGGTCTCAATTGGCACCAACATGTCACTTTAATTGCAGAATCGGCTGCTGAGAAATTAGGCTTCCTCTTCCGGGCTCGCAAATACTTGTCAACAGCTAATCTCTATACCTTATATACTTCACAAATAAGGCCAAACCTCGAATACAGCTCCCACATCTGGGGTGCCGCTGCCGCTTCTACACTCGCTATCCTGGACTCCATTCAGAAGAGAGCTATACGTCTCATTGGTGACCCTACACTCACCCAAAGGCTGCCATCTCTTGCCCACCGACGTGCCGTTGGTGACCTCTCTCTCTTTTATAGATATCTGCACGGGCACTGCTCAGAGGAGCTTTCTTCCATAGTTCCTCCACCTGCTGCCCCCAACAGATCTACCAGGGGAACAGAGCGAATGCACCCTTTTACTGTCCAGGTCTCCAGACATAGAACATCTTGTTATGCCCGCTCTTTTGTCCCGAGGACTTCCAAGTTATGGAATTCTTTGCCGGCACATGTTTTTCCTTCTCCTCCGAACCTCCAAATCTTCAAGTCCAGAATTAACAAGTTGCCTCTTTCCTCCTTGTCGACACCCACGGTACGATAGTATTTAGGCTGTAAGCCCTCGGGGTGTGTTGTCGAAATAAAAAAAAACCTTTGAGTCTGAAATTATAATTTTGTTATTGTTGATATTGAAAAAGCCGGTTTGATTAAGTTGACTAAAGCGAAATCATACTGGCGATAAAAATAACTGCTAGGTTTATAATTTGGAGATACTTTACTTTTCTAAATATGAATTAAGTTTCCTTCTGGAAATCTTTTGTATAACTTTAATGAAATTTGTAATCCAAGTTTCTTTTAAAGAGACTTACACTATCTACAGATGTAGCAAAATTTAGTTCTTTAGCTTCATAGAAATTTGAGTTTTGGGCATTTGTCTCAAAATGAGTTAGAACGCAAGATTTTTTTGATAATAGAGAGATATCAATGGTAACACTTTCGAAAGAATTTTTCAAATGTGCACGTACTAGAACCTCTAAAATTGACCTTCAAGATCTGTGTAAGTTTAAAGTATTAACTTTACTAATATGCCGTATAATAATAGTGTACAATTCTTATGAAAATTCGCTACTATAACGCACTTGCTGCATCCCGAAGTGAATGGTTATTAAAAAAATTCACTAACAGAGAGGTATCGATGGTTAGACTTTGCAAAAAAAATTTCAAATGAGCGCGAACTAGGACCCCTAGAACCCATATCCGGGGTGTCCATCCGATAATTCAAAAAATAATTAAACGATTTCGGTGAAACTCGGCAGGTGCCTTTCTTTTATTAATTGCTTCGATGAGTTCGTTAGCCAGGAAAATCGGACAAAGTTTCCCGGGAAAATTTTGAGTTTTCTTTACAACAAAAATTTGTTCTCCGAAAATAACAAAGTTGCTTTAATGAAATTTACTATATATGTTTCCTTGGGAGAGACCTTACTACGTACCAAAATTCAACTTTCTAAGTTAATAGAAAATTGGGTTTTTCAAATTTAAAATTTTATTTCGAAAAACATTTTTTCCTTCAAATATTACAAAGTTATTTTAAAGAAATTTGGTGGATATATTGCCTTAGGAAAGACCTTATTACATACCAAAATTAAACTTTCTACGTTTATAGAAAATTGAGCTATTCAAGTTTGAAGCATTTAATACAAATTCATTACCATAACGCACTTGCTGCGTCCCGAACTTTTTCCTTTCTTTTTAATTCCGATATGGAAAGTTTTCATTGGCACACGGTAAATAATTCATCATTTTACAGAGAAAATAAATACTTATTATTGTTTAGTTTAGAATATTTAATCATCACTATGTTAAGTTTGAAATCTGTGGTGAACTCTGATAAGTACACTATAAAGAGGCCGTGTTTTCTACAACACAATTTTAATGCGATTTTTAGTGATTTTTTTTTTAAATTCACTGATGAGATCCCGACATTTGAATTTTGAAAAAATTTCTTCAAATGAGCGCGATCTAGGACCCCCAGGACCCATATCCGGGGTCAGTTTCATATATATATATATATATATATATATATATATATATATATATATATATATATATATATATATATATATATATATATATGTATAAAATAATAATGGACTGTTTTTGATAAAATTTAGCCTGTGCCTTCCCTATATAAGTGACTTGGCTATGTTCGTTAGCCAGGAAAATCGGACCAGGTTTTCCGGGAAAATTTTGGTAACAAAATTTGGTACGTAAGTTAACGATAATAAAAGAAAACTATACACCAAAATTTATATTTCTATGTTAAAATAAAAAAATTATAAAAAAATATTTGGTGCCAGATCATTTCTATGAAAATTCACTACCATAACACACTTGCTGCGTCCAGACTTTTAGTGAATTTTTATTTAAAAAAATTCACTAATAGAGAGGTATCGATGGTGAGACTTTGCAAAAATTCTTTCAAATGAGCGCGAATTAGGACCCCTAGAACCCATATCCGGGGTCAGTTTGAATTTTTATATGTTTATATATATATATATATATATATATATATATATATATATATATATATATATATATATATATATATATATATATATATGTATCCGTCTGATAACTCAAAAAATAATTAACCGATTTAGATGAAACTCGGCAAGTGCCTTTCTTTTATTAATGGCTTGGATGAGTTCGTTGGCCAGGAAAATCGGACGGGGTTTTCCGGGAAAATTTTGAGTTTTCTTTCAAAAAAAATTTTTTTTTCCGAAAATTTCGATAAAATTTGGTCTACATATTGCTTTGGGAAATACCTAACTATGTGCCAAAATGCAGCTTTCTAGGCTTACAGAAAATTGAGCTATTCAAATTTGAAACATTTATGTTTAAATCATAAGTATGTGGTTGCTGTTGGTTAGTCAATGCTTCTCTTATTGTCATTGACTCATGAAATTCATTTTTAAGTTTCAGAGAAATGTCAATAATACTGAATTCACTGATTGTTAATCATTGGAAGCATTTACGATTATATATAACCCTATTGTAATTTATTATCATTTATCACCTCTGTAGTATAATTATTTTTTTCCTTACAACTCGCAGCGTTTTTAGTCAATTGTTGTTATTAATAGTCAATAGTTTCTTTCCGAATACACACAGCTTCCATTGACTTCTGCTTCTGCCGCTGTTACAGTCCTTTTATTTAGAGGTAGAGTTGTAACCACTCATACAGCCAGTGTTTTTTAACCACGTGGCTGGGGGACTGACCGAATTCATTCCCAGTTGCTGTTGATTTACTCATATTCTCTTAATATGTTTGAAGATGTGGTGTCTACTTCATTCCAAGTCACTATTAACCGACTATTTATGAAATCAAATAAGTAAATTAAATCGATTGTCATAAAATATGTAGTGTATTAAGACAAGGGAAAAAGAAATAAAACATATATAACTGTGCACATTTTGATTATATTTTAGGGTGCTTGAGAGAGGTATTGTCACAGCATAATATCTTATTAAAGTTCATTTGTAAATAGGTTTAATTTTATATATATATATATATATATATATATATATATATATATATATATATATATATATATATATATATATATATATATATATATATATATATATGATAACTCAAAAAATAATTAACCGATTTCGATGAAACTTGGCAAGTGCCTGTCTTTTATTAATGGCTTGGATGAGTTCGTTATCCAGAAAAATCAGACGGGGTTTTCCGGAAAAATTTTGAGTTTTCTTTCGAAAAAAATTTTTTTCTCCGAAAGTAACAAAGCTGTTTTAATGAAATTTACTATATATGTTGCCTCAACCTTACTACGTACCAAAATTCAACTTTCTAAGTTTAGAGAAAATTGAGTTATTCAAATTTTAAATTTTCTTTCGAAAAAATTTCTTTTCTCCGAAAATTACAAAGTTATTTTAATGAAATTTTGTGGATATCTTACCTTAGGAAAAACCTTACTACGTATTGAAATTAAACTCTCTAAGTTTATAGAAAATTGAGTTATTTAAATTTGAAGCATTTAATAAAAATTCACTACCATAACGCACTTGCTGCGTCCCGAGTTTTTTTATTTCACTGACTAAGTTGGATTGTTCTGGAAATTAATGCAACCTAAATAATTTCGGTTGAATTCATCATTTGCTTGAGGCTATATTATGTACGATATGATATTTATTACTATATGATGGTAAATTTGTTTTCTCCAAAAGTACTTACTTAATATTTAGTTATGACAGAAAATCTAATAATAGTGACGATATATCGGAGAGTGGTATTACTTTGAGATATAAACAAATGAGTAACTTCATCTTACAAACTACAGTATTGCAGGTAAATTTAAGTGGGTAACCTAGAAACAATGCTTTAAAAAGGAAACGGTTTAGAAAGTATTCAATTGTTCTGTAACAAGAATCGATGGCGTGTGATCTTGTTCTTCTGGAATGAAGAATGGGCGTAGGTCTCAAGTGGTTTCTAAACTAACGAAACATAAAACGTTATTGGTAATATTACGAGTATCGGTTATCTTACATGATACTCAACAATATAAAACTGCAAATAAAAGGTTAAAAAAGTTCGGGACGCAGCATGTGCGTTATGGTAGCGATTTTTTTTTAAATATTTTTAATGGCAAATATCTTTCTTTGATGAAAGCAGGCATCAAACTTGGTTGCCTATATAGTAGAAACAATGTACCATATTTCATCGAAATAACTTTATTGTTTGAAAATATAAACATTTTTCAAAAGTCTGGATGCAGCAAATGTGTTATGGAAGTGAATTTCCATAAAAATGTTTTTAATAGCAAATGCGAGCAGGCATCAATCTGATTACCGCTATAGCCTATGTAGTAGAAACAAATTACTATATTTTATCAAAATTACTTATGGTTTGAAAATATACACAAATTTTCCGAAAATAAACTATAATGTTGGTTTCCTAACCAACAAAGCTTACGTTAATAGCAAATTGAGTTATTGAAATTTGAAGGTTTTAATGAAAATTCGGTAAATTTGCAGATTATCTCCCGAACGCTTAAAAAAAAATGTTTTCAGAAACATTACTAGGACCCCACCTGGATGCACAAACCACAAGAAAAATTTCTTGTTCACACCCCCAAAGGAAGTTACGGGACTGGGAGTGAATAGAAGTGCTGCGCGGGGTAGGTAGTAAAAAGGAAATATGAGCAGAAAATGCAAAGAAAACCGCTTGAAAGCTCTCTATTGGAAGCCATATCCCCATTAAACCCTGCCTACCCCGCACAGCACCCCTATTTGCCACAAGTCACGTAACTTCCTTGGGGGGTATGAACAAGAAGATTTTCTTGTGGTTTATGCAACGAGGGTGGTTGTATGCACTGGAGGGGGGAGAAATTTCTACGACGAAGCACCCCTCCCCCCGTTCGACTTGTGGCGGGGGTGGGGTTGGTGGGTATCTTGCTTCGTCGTGTGGATTTTCCTTCCCCCTCGCGTGCATACAACCACCCTCGCTGCATAAACCACAAGAAAAATGTCTTGTTCCTATCCACCGAGGAAGTTACGGCACCTGTGTGGATAGGGATGCTGTGCGGGGTAGGCAGGGTTTAAGGGGGATATGGCTTCAAGATGTGAAAAAGATAGCTTACAAGCCCGTTTTATTCGAATGTTCTGCTCATATTTCCTTTTTACTACCTACCCCGCCCAGCATCCCTACTCACTCCTGGTCCCGTAACTTCCTTGGGGGGTGTGAACAAGAAATTTTTCTTGAGGTTTGTGGATCAAGGGGGGGGGGCTACGCAGGTTTCTGAAAACCATTTTTTGAAAAGCATTCGGGAGCTAAACTGCGAATTTTACCGAAAATTCGCTACCAAAACGCACTTACTGCGTCCAGATTTTTCTCATACACACGCATCATATTTCGATAAAAAATGAAAAAATGCATTAACGAATTTGTTCTACGAAAATTAGCTTAAAAAAATTATACACTTCTACTCACTCCTGGTCCGTAACTTCCTTGGGGAGTGTGAACAAGAAATTTTTCTTGTGGTTTGTGGATCCAGGGGGGGCCTAGGCAAGTTTCTGAAAACAGTTTCTTGGAAAGCGCTCGGGAGCTAAACTGCAAATTTACGGAAAATTCGATACCAAAACGCACTTACTGCGTCCAGTTTTTTTCTTACAAACGTATCATATTTCTATAAAAAAAGCAAAAATGCATTAACGAATTTGTTCTACGAAAATTAGCAAAAAAAATTATACACCCCTACTCACGCCTGGTCCCGTAACTCCTTGGGGGGTGTGCACAAGAAATTTTTCTTGGTGTTTGTGGATATGCAAAATAAAATGTGAGGGAGCCAAAACGGAACTCTGTGGAACACCCGTATCAATTTTGAATGTGGGTATGTGAAGAAACACCATCGACAACAACATGCAAGGATCGCTCCTTCAAGTAACTAGCAGAGTTTGGACAGTATATATGATGATGACATCAGTTTTCTGTAAGTAACGATTTGGATCAAATTACCGAGAAATCCTTTAAAGAAAGCAGTTTAGGGGCCCCTAGGCTAATGGACTAAATCTCTAGTAAAACCCAAAAGCTATTGATCGATGTGAATGACTGAGCTGGAAAATGTTTTAAGTTCTTGGAAATAACTGTGGATAGCAATCTTACCCACCAAAGTCATGACAGTACTCTAACAAGGAGACTTGCGGTTTGCAGTGAGAAGAATGAAGGCCGTTTCCATGTAGCAAGCTTGCAGACTGACATATTTTTCCAGTTTCCATTTTGTTTGCTTTGTACACAATACTGTTGTGGGGCTACTCTCCTGAAGCGACACATGTCTTCCTAAACAAAAAGAAGCACTGAGAATAATGTATAAAGTGTCAAAATATTCACAAGGTGCAAATTCCTTGGAAAAAGAACCAATACTCACCATCCCCTTGGTATTCTTACTTGCATGTTTAAAGTATGCTTATGACAGTGTAACCTTTTTGAAAACTCACACTGCAACCCGTGTGGAACAAGAAAATGATGTCTATCCAACACCACAGATTGACCAGAGTCCAAATGGTAATTTAGGTCTAGGAGGGTGGATCAAACATAAACCGGAATTTTTATTTTAACGCTCATAGATAAAGGTAGTGGAACGATGTGTGATAAATATTATGTGGGGATGTGAAGAGGAGGTGACACAATCACCATCGGCGCGCTAAAGCTGATTAACTGTCGGTAGCATAATGCCCGAGGAAGAGATGCCTTTGTGCAACGCATTATAAAATTTTTGTCGCGGAATGACGTAAAGTTCGCCGAAATTTTGCGTTAATTTGGCGACAAAACCCTTTTAAATGCTCAGGTCTATGCCAGCATAACAAATTTTCAAGTGGCTGAAAATCCGTGGCAAACGAGGGTCATGCAAACCGTCCCTGTACAAAGCATCAGTGAGGCAAAGATTCGTTCAGTCCGTGATCTGATTGAAGGGGACCGGCGCCTTTCGGTATCACAAATTGATACAGAAGTCGGAATATCATACGAAAGTGCACAATCGATCATTTCGAATGACCTGGGTTACCAAAAAGTGCAAAGAAGATGGCTTCCTCGCCTTCTGACAGAAGGTCACAAAGCAAACCGTTTTGCAGTTTGTGAAAGACTTTTGGCGCGATATTGAGCTGAGTGAGGTAATTTATTAAGTCGCATTATCACCTGCGACGAGACGGGGGTGCATGATTACACCCTAGAGTTTAAACAAGCCAGCATAGAGTGGACATCCAAAACTCTTCTTTCTGCAGACAAAGTTCCTGCCACTGGTTTTGTTTTATTGCAGAGGCGTACTGCTCATTGATTTCCTACGTGAGCGGGGTAAAATTAACGCCGCCTACTACTGACAGCTCTTTGATGAAGCAAAACTGTCTTTTCGGCGAATAAGACTAGATTTGCCTATCGGCGGTATGATTCTTCTCCACGACAGCGCTTGGCCGTATACAGCTGCTTTACCCCAACAAAAGCTGGAAACAATTCATTGGGAAACACTTAAACATTCACCCCATAGCCCGGATTTGTCACCATGTGACTATCACATGTTTGAACTACTAGAAGAAGAACTTATTTTTATATGTTATAGGTATTCACGCATTATTTAATATCGCGACGTCTGTGTGATTCTGTTAATGGATTAATTGGATCTGTTGTACTCCTTTTTCGGTGGACTGTAAATATACACATTTAATTAAATATTTTCTGTTTTAGTTCCAGTGACAATTCCTAGTATGGATCCAGGCATAGTATGTTTTCAACATTGTGGACCAAAGATCTTTTGTTTCATTCTACCTGAAACATGTCCAGTGTGCAACGTGGATCTATCCCAAGCCAGTTTTTCCTTACTGCCTTTCAGGTGAGTTTTTAGAACTTTCAGCAACCAGCTACAACCAAAATGTTATCTGAACATGAAATTTGCATCAGAATTTAGTTACTTACTAGAAATTGTCTCTTTGCGGAACACGTATATATTTTTTTTATTTCAACAACACACCACGTGTGCTTACAGCCTAAATACTATCGTACCGTGGAGCAAAGAGAAGGAAAAACATGTGCTGGCAAGGAATTCCACAACTTGGAATTCCTCGGGACAAAAGAGCGGGCATAACAAGATGTTCTGTGTCTGGTGATCTGGACAGTAAAAGGGTGCATTCGCTCTGTTCCCCTGGTAGATCTTTTGGGGACAGCAGGTGGAGGAACTATGGAAGAAAGGTCCTCTGAGCAGTTCCCGTGCAAATACCTATAAAAGAGAGAGAGAGAGAGAGAGAGAGAGAGAGAGAGAGAGAGAGAGAGAGAGAGAGAGGTCACCAACGGAACGCCGGTGGGCAAGGGATGGCAGCTTTGGGTGAGGGTAGGGTCACCAATGAGACGTCTAGCTCTCTTATGAATGGAGTTCAGGATAGCGAGTGTAGAAGCGGCAGCAGCACTCCAGATGTGGGAGCAGTATTCGAGGCTTGACCTTATTTGTGAAGTGTATAAGGTATAGAGATTAGCTGGTAAAAAGTATTTGCGAGCCCGGAAGAGGAAACCTAATTTCTTAGCAGCCGCTTCTGCAATTGATGTGACATGTTGGTGCCAATTGAGATTTCGATGCACAGAAACGCCAACAAGTAAAAAGGATTCATTACTTTGAATAACTTGGTTGTTCATTGTGATGGGTCTATGGCTGGTGTATCTATTATGACAAATAAAGCAAGACTGAGATTTGGTGGGGTTGAATTGTACAAGATTTCTACTTCCCCAGTCTAATATTTTTTGGAGATCCACGGAGACAGAACCCTCCATGAGTCTGCGATCCTCATCTAATTGAGCCAAAGAGACAGGCTTAGAATATTGTATATTTGAGTGGAGGGTGCTGTCGTCCGCGTAACTGTGAACTGGGTTGGATGTGCTAGAGAGGAGGTCATTGATGTGGAGAAGAAACAAAGTAGGGGCTAAAGCTGAACCTTGAGGAACTCCTGCATTAATTGGATCCAGTTTAGAGGAATGGCCATCCAAGACAACAGAAATGCTCCGGTTGGAGAGGAAATTTGCTGTCCAGGTACAAAGTTTTGGTGGTAGGCCATAGCCTGGAAGTTTATTAAGCAGCGCTGCGTGCCAGACCTGGTCGAATACTTTGTATATGTCTAGAGCGACAATCTGGGATTCACCGTGTAGTTCCATATACTTGTTCTAAGAATGGGTGAGAAAGGAAAGGAGGTCGGCAGTTGATCTGCGCTGACGGCATCCATACTGCCTGTCGCGGATTAGACTGTGTTTTTCAAGAATTTTAGTAATTCGGTGTAACAATTGCTGTATATAAAATTACATGGCGATTGTTATTGATTGCATTCGCATATGTTATAAACCTTGCCAAAAAATTATGTAAATTTGTTTTGAGAAAGCGAATTTCTAGCTATTAATATTCCCCGATATCTGCGTATAATTTATTACACTTTATCTATTCTAATCTAAACGTTATTTAAAGAAACCGGAACTTATCTTATATAACCAATAATAAACTACACGTCAAATTTATTTGCCAATAATAAATATAAAAAAAAATTATGACTGAAAAAGTAGGTTATGGTAGCGAATGTTCATTAAAAATAACTCACTATTTTAAATATGGCATTTAGTCTCTAACTATTTTATAAATAAATAAAAAGTTCGGGACGCGTTATGGTAGAGAATTGTCATAAAATGTTTTTAATAGCAAATGCGAGCAGGCAATCTGATTACCGGTATAGTAGTAACAATGTACTATATTTTATCAAAATTACTTTTTATTTGAAAAAGTACAAAATTTTTCCGAAAATAAACTTAAATGTTGGTTTCCTATCCAACAAACCTTACGTGAATAGCAAATTGAGTTATTGAAATTTTAAGGATTTAATGAAAATTCGCTACCAAAACGCACTTACTGCGTCGAGATTTGTTTCTTACAAACATACATCATATTTCGATAAAAAATGCAAAAGTGCATTAACGAATTTGTTCTACAAAAATTAGCTAAAGATTATAGACCGGTAAACCATAAACTTAACTAAACCTACAGCGAAAGCATCACCTTAACTAAACCGACAGCCAAAGCATCAGAGAAAGGGTCTATTTGAAATGAATTTTTTGTAAATATTTTAGTAAAATGAAGGGTAATGACGGTTGAAGCTGAAACTTAAGGGTTCGCAGAATACTCTTCTTGCAACATTTTCTCTTCATAATCCTTATTTGTTTCACGTTATTTGCCTAAACATTGCCAATTTTGACGTTTCAAATCGCGATTTTGACGTTCAGCGAAAAACTAGATTTTTTTTCTTTAAGTACCCATAACTTTTTTGTCTTTAAACTTAGAGGCATAAATGTTGGTACATGGTTCACTCCTTATAATACAAACACGCGTACCAAATTTGGTTTCCCTTACTTTGTTATTTCCGGAGATATTTTTTTTTATAAAGAAAACATAATTTTTCCGGGAAAACCTGGGCCGATTTTCCTGGCTAACGAACTTATCCAAACCACTTCCAAAACGAAGGTACTCCCCGAATTTTATCAAAATCGGTCTATTATTTTATCAGTTATCGGTGTGATATATATATATATATATATATATATATATATATATATATATATATATATATATATATATATATATATATATATATATATATATACAGATCTCCTCACTAGTGAATTTTTTATTTTACGAAAAATCGCCAATAGAAAATTTTGAAATGTGAACATGAAAAAATTGACAAAGACACGATACACCGATAGAAGCATAGATGTCGACAACAAACAACAACAACAACACCGCTAGAACGACGAATATAAGCTGGTTAGAAGAGGTGAAAGAAGAAAGATACTTGTTGAAGGAAACTAAGAGAAAAAAGATAAAATTTGTTGGACATATTTTGCGACATAATAACTTTCTGACATTATTCAAAGCAGAAATACTTGCGCAAAAGGAAAGGGGTAGACCAAGAGGGAAACTTCTGTAAAATCTAGCCCAATTGATGAAACAATAGAATGAAACTAGCAGTTACTAGGGACAGATTCATGGTTGTGACAACAAGGCAATATCGCCTCTAGACTGTGATGATAATTATTATTGTTACCTTTATGTATTGGTTTTTCATGAGAAACATAAAAACTTGCACATGTAGATCGGATATAAATGTTTATCTACATATATTGACCACGACCGCTGCAGTTATAGTTATATATCTTGTTATTTATTCCCGGATAGTATTATTTATACATTGCCTTGTAAAATCGACACGGAACTTACGCTCTAGTAGTTTTACAACCGGCACACTATTCATAAATAAAAAACTCTGGACGCAGCAAGTGCGTTATGGTAGTGAATTTTCATAAAACTATTTTTTAATAGCAATAATGTGTTTTTTTAAGAAAGCAGGCATCACATTTGGTTACCAGTAAAATCTATATAGTAAAAACAATGTGCCTTGTTTCATCAAAATAACTTTATTGTTTGAAAATGTAAAAAAAAATCCGAAAGTAAATTTAAAGTGTTCCCGAAAAAACTTGTTTTTTGGTCAACCTTATAGGTTAATAGTAAATTGAACTATTCAAATATTAAGCATTTGATCAAAATTCGCTACCATAACGCACTTACTGCGTCCAGAATTTTTGTTCTTACAAACATGCATTATATTTCGATGGAAAATGCAAAAATGCAATAACATAAGGCGTGTTTGATTAAAAAAAAAAAGAAAATTTGTATCACCAACGACTTATGGGCCACCCTGTGATTGTAGAAATAATTTTTTAAGATGTAGCTCAAGACACCCTATAATTAATATATACAATTTTTTTTCATATCTTGTGTAATAACAGATATATTGAGCTTTATTGATTTTTTTTAACGAAAATTCTACAAAAATTATATACCATTAACGATAAACTCTATAGCTAAGACTAGTGACAAGCGTCAGAGAAAGGGTCTATTTGAAATGAATTTTCTGGAAACATTTTATTAAAATGAAGGACAATGACGGTTGAAACTAAGACTTCAGGGTTTGTAAAACATTCTTCTTGAGAGATTTTATTTCCATAGCCCGTATTAGATACAAGTTCTTTTCCTAAATGTTGCCAATTTTGACGTTTAAATCGCAACTTTGACGTTTTGTGAAAAACCCCAATTTATTTTTGTTTAAATGCCCATAAGTTTTTTGTCTTTTGACCTACAGAGCTAAATTTTGGTAGGTAGGTTGCCTATAATGATATAAACCCGCGTATAAAATTTGGTTGCCCTTACTTTGTTAATTTTGGAGATATAAATTTTTTTCGAAAGAAAACACAAAATTTTCCGGGAAAACCTTGTCGGATTTTCCTGGATAACGAAAATATCCAAGCCACTTGCAAAACGAAGGTACTCACCAATTTTGACGTTTAAAATCGCCAATAGTGATATAAACCCGCGTATGAAATTTGGTTGCCCTTACTTTGTTAATTTAGAAAATATAAAAAAAAATCGATTTTTTTCGAAATAAAACACAAAATTTTCCGGGAAAACCTCGGCGGATTTTCCTGGCTAACGAACTTATCCAAGCCATTTGCGAAAGGAAGGTACTCACCAAGTTTTATCAAAATCGGTCCATTATTTTTTAAGTTATAGGTGTGACACATAAATATATAAATATATATATATATATATATATATATATATATATATATATATATATATATATATATATATATATATATATATATATATATATATATATATATATATATATATATATATATATATATATATATATATATATATATATATATATATATATATATATATATATATATATATATATATATATATATATATATATATATATATAAACATATAAAGTCTGAAACTGACCTCGGATTTGGGTTCCGGGGGTCCTAATTAGCGCTCATTTGAAGAAATTTTTTCAAAATTCGAAAGTCGAGATCTCCTCATTAGTGAATTTTTTTTAAGAAAATTCACTAAAAATACATGACAGTTACGTAATCATATATGCGAAGAAGTAGATAACAAGTGTTGAGTAAGGTTAAGTAATCATTTTACACCTACGGGACGTTTAAATAAACTTTTTTGTTTAGAAAACGAAAATCTTAAATCTGTTGCCAAAGAAATTTTAGCAATAAAAAAAATACGAGCTATTATCTCAATTTCCCATTAAGCTAGAAGGCTTGGTAGTTGGTACTTGGTAGAGCGTCTATAAGGGCAACTTTTGTGCCAAATTTCGTCAAATATCTTTTTTTGTTCGGAGATACAAAATTGTTATAATCTTTTGAATAGTCTTCACAAAGAGGCACCCGTATCTTCTAGGCACTGACTTGTATATAAGAAAATTTCGGCACGCAGCAAGTGCGAATTTTCATGAGAATTGTACGCTATTATTATACGGCATACCTATTAGTACAGTTAATACTTTAAACTTACACAGCCCATGAAGATCGATTTTAGAGGTCCTAGTACGCGCACGTTTGAAGAATTCTTTCGAAAGCGTTACTATCGATATCTCTCTACTATTAAAAAAAACTGACCCCGGATATGGGTTCTAGGGGGCCTAGTTCGCACTCATTTGAAAGAATTTTTGCAAAGTCTCACCATCGATACATCTCTATTAGTGAATTTTTTAAAATAAAAATTCACTAAAAATCTTGCGTTCTAACTCCGTTTGAGAAAAATGCGCGAAACTGAATTTTCTATAAAGCTAAAGAACTAAATTTTGCTATATCTGTTGATAGTGTAAGTCTCTTTTAAAAAAAACTTGTATTACAAATGTCATTAAAGTTATACAAAATATTTCCAGAAAGAAACTTAATTCATATTTAGAAAAGTAAAGTATCTGCCAAATTATAAACGTAGCAGTTATTTTTCCTTATTAATCGCCAGTATGATTTTGTTTCAAACCGATTTTTTCAATATCAACAATAACAAAATTATAATTTCAGACTCAAAGGTGACAAACGTATTCAGGCGTTTTAAACAAAAATTAGATCTTGTTCAAAACGTATGAAATTTGTGCACTATTGTTTCTACAAATGTCAAAATAAAACATAAAAGAACATACATTCATCGAGCTGGATTCGATCATGCAACCTTTTGCGTACTAGACTAGCACGCTTCCACTGAACTATCTGGTAATACGTCAACTAAGGTTTTGTTTACATGATACCTGACACAGGCTTCATGACCGGGGTAGTATATTAAAAGTACCCGTAACAATTAATTACAGAATTAGTAGAATTGCCATTGACACACATCCCACGACTGTTTCGGTCTTATATGACGCCTTATGTTTGAGTTTAAAGATAAAAGAAACTATTTTAGAATAATTTTTATAGAGACCTATGGCTTGATTTTGTTTACATTTCTACTATATTATGCGACAGCATAATATATCTATGCTGCGCTAAAACTATACTTGGGCCCGTTCATAAAGCTACAAATATAGTGTATTTTAATAATTGATTGAATCCCCCAGTTAAATAACAATCACTTGGCAAATTTTTACTTTCATATCGTCTGCCATTTTCCATAATTGCGACCGAGATTTCACTATTGTTGGTTCGTGTAGTATGTTTTATGCCTGGTATATATTTAGTTTGGTTACCGTTGATGTATGGTTTATACCTGTTCTATGAATCAATATACGCATGACAGTTAACTACTCTGTCTGTCAGGCATTGGAATTTAACCACTAAGTCATTTCAACGCATGTCTTTGCGATGTTATTTTTAATTTGAAAAAACTCTAAATATTGTGTTTCAAATTACTTAAAATTAACAACATAGGTTTATTTGCACTATTTCTAGCCACATATGAAGTCTCATTCCAGTTACTCTGATACTTATAAAAATATAGCATTTTCAAATAGTATTTTTTGAATTATTGCTCGGATACATACATACACACACAGATATATATATATATATATATATATATATATATATATATATATATATATATATATATATATATATAAAATTTTTAACGAACCTTGGTTTTAGGTTCTAGGGACCCAATTTCGCGCTTATCTGAAGAAATTTTTTCAAAAGCTGTTCCTCGTGACCTCTCTAATAGCGAATTTATCTGAATGAAAATTGGCTAAAGGAGCTGTAGCTGGTTTAAAACGATCTAGTTACCATTCTAGACGTTTTATTGTGTTTATATATATATATATATATATATATATATATATATATATATATATATATATATATATATATATATATATATATATATATATATATATATAGATAGATAGATAGATAGATAACTTTATTAGCCTTTGATCAAGTACATACATACTACAGGCACGTCAAAGAATTAGAAAAACCTAAAATGTCAGTCTTAAATATATACAAAAACAGAAGTCAAAAAACAACAACAGCACTTTACATACAGAACCAACTACAAAAATATACAATCATTTTACATCAAACCTAAATTTACAGTTACAACGGTCATTCTCTCCGTTGCTCAGGGCCTGTACACCTTTCAGTAAATTCACTGATATTATAAAAAGAATTTTCAACCAAAAATAATTTCAATCTATGTTTAAAGCAGCTCAGTGTATCCGCAGCCTTAATCTCCTGAGGAAGCATATTAAAATAAAAACAGCCAGCATACACAGGTGATTTCTTGTATGCCATATACTGGTAATTTGGCAAGTGGATGTCATTTCTTGCCCGGGTAGTGTAGCTGTGAACTGCACCATTTTTAGTAAACCTGTTCCTACGTGCATATGTGAAACTCAGGAGTTTATACAAATACACCCCCGTGACAGTCAACAGTTTTTTTGTTTTAAAAGTACTCCTGCATGATTCTCTTTGTTGTAGTCCAAAAATCAGGCGGATTACTCGTTTCTGGCATACGAAAACCCTGTGTATATCATTTGCATGACCCCACACTATTATGTTGTATGCCAACACACTATAAACTAAAGCAAAATACACATTAATTAAAGAAATTGCATTTAAGGTGTTCTTCAGTTTCATGATGCAAAAATAGGCCTTACCCAATTTGTTTGATATTCCTTCTATCTGGGTCTCCCATGAGAGCCTATTATCTAAAATGCAACCTAAAAAGTTGGTGGAGGTACTTAAGGCAATATAGTTATGATTAAAATGAAAATTATTATCAATAGAAGGCTCTCGACATCTTTCCATAAACTCTACACAGACTGTCTTAGAACTATTTACAATCAGGTGATTGCTGCAGCACCACTGACCGAAGTGCGACAAAATACTATTTACCTTACGCATAGCATCGGACAATACCGGATCCGAAACTACGATTGCTATGTCATCAGCGTACATAAACAACCTCCCACCTGTCAGATAGTTGGAAAGATCATTTACGTACAACATAAACATAAGCGGCCCCAGGACGCTTCCCTGCGGAGCGCCCAGCTTTACTTCATACTCATCAGATCTAACACCGTCCACTGAGACTACTAATCGCCTGTCTCTTACAAACGACACAAGCCAATCACTAACAGGTCCCCTAAGTCCGACCGCATTTAATTTTCTTTCGAGGAAAGTACAATTAATTGTATCAAAAGCGCGAGACATGTCAAAAAATATGCCCACGGTGTGATGCTTTCTATCAATACAATCCGCAATATGCTGCACCATATCCGCGCAGGCCTGTTCGGTGGAATAACCCTCGCGGAAACCATACTGACTAGGAGACAACACGTTATTTTTACTTAGGAAGTCCGTTATCCTGTTATGCATAATTCTTTCCATGATTTTGGAAAACGGACTCAGTACCATTACAGATCGGTAGTTTTCCACCGAGAACGGATCGTCTTTTTTATATACTGCTACCCCTTTCGCATTTTTCAATTTCGAGGGAAACTGGCCTAACTTAAGCGAGGTATTCATGATTACCGTTAGATAAGGCGATATCAATTCGGAAAGTTGTTTAATAACAGTGACTGCAATATCATCTAAGCCAGTGGATCTTTTAGTTTTAAGTCTATGAATAACGTTTGTTATTTCAGTGTCCGTCACTGGATAAAAATAAAAACTATCGCGCACCATTATGGAGGTTGTACACTCTTTATAGTTAAGAACACCAAAATGAGCAGTTAATTTTTCTTCTACTCCACAGGCAAAGTACTTTGCAAATGAATTTGATATTAAACGCTTGTCAGTAATTATTTCGTTATTTATTTTTAGTTTAATCTCTGTTTTGGTTTTAGGTATTCTATTTAAACGTGTATTTACAAGTTGCCAAAGTGTCTTATTTTTGTTATCAGACTGTGAAATGATACCAGCATAATAATTATGTTTTTCTTGTTTAAGTTTAAGGTCAAGTTGTTTTTTCATTACCTTGTACTTATTATTATTATCGTCACTAGGATATAATCTTCTATAATAGTTAAAGAATTTTAAGTTCTTAAACGCAATTTTCAACTCATTTGGTGCCCTAAAGTCATATTTTTTTGCTCCACTATAAATTTTCTGGGACTTTTCAGGAAACGCAACATTGTAACAATAGGAAAAATGCTCGAAAAATACATCGAACAAGTCATATATATATATATATATATATATATATATATATATATATATATATATATATATATATATATATATATATATATATATATATATATATATATATATTGTAAGTCACAATGAGCTTAAATTATGTGCATTTTGGAAATATTTGGAATGGAGTAGAATAGAATTGCGAAATTCGTTATACATAGATTTTTATGATGCTCTGTTTATAACCAATATTATTGTTTTGCTGCTACTTCCGGTCATACCGAAAGAGCCGTCAACATTATTTTTTCAATCTTCTTTATTTACGAACCCAAAACAGTACATTTGTACTGGTAACAGTTTCTAAAATACTTTTAAATATAACAACTGTACATTTTTTTTGCTTCTACGAAAAGATTTAATATCACATGTAAGAATTTTTTGTAGCACTAAATAATTTTAAAACTGCGCAGATACTGAAGTAGCCTAATTCTTATATTTTGAAAAAATTTGTAATCTGAAAGTCATTAACATTTTTCGTAGGATCTAAAAATGTAGAAACACGCCGAGTGTTCTATTTAAAATAACAAATTTGTTACTTTCGGTGTGACCGGAATATATTTGCATCGAATTAATATTTGGTTTTATTGCAATTATATTTCAGAGTTCCTTATCCATTCATTCGGGCTTCCCAGTATCCATGTGCTGTTGTGATTAAACCAACTTCCGGTGATTTTCTCAAGTAAGTATTTTACTTTTTATTATTATTACGAAATAGGTATAATTTAGTCAGGAATATCAATTGTGTGTGTGTGTGTGTATATATATATATATATATATATATATATATATATATATATATATATATATATATATATATATATATATATATATATATATATATATATATATATATATTATGGCATTTTTGGAAAGCTACGTCGATTGATGGTGTAAACTGGTATCATATTGTTTTGGGTTATTTTCAACCGTTCTCCAACTACAGGAAGTTAAATATAAAAAAAAGTGGTCTACTTTAGACTTTTGTTTAATCGACATGTGTGAAATATTAATTTCGGGTTTTGTCATAATACATGCTTTTTTTAGTGTAGATTGCCTTTAATATTTCAACAACACACCACGAGTGCTTACAGCCTAAATACTATCGTACCGTGCGTGTCGACAAGGAGGAAAGAGGCAACTTGTTAATTCTGGACTTGCAGGTTTGGAGGTTCGGAGAAGAAGGAAAAACATGTGCCAGCAAGGAATTCCACAACTTGGAAGTCCTCGGGACAAAAGAGCGGGCATAAAAACATGTTCTATGTCTGGTGACCTTGACAGTAAAAGGGCGCATTCGCTCTGTTCCCCTGGTGGATCTGTTGGGGGCAGCAGGTGGAGGAACTATGGAAGAAAGCTCCTCAGAGCATTGCCCGTGCAGATATATATAAGAGAGAGAGAGAGAGAGATAGAGAGAGAGAGAGATAGAGAGAGGGGTCACCAACGGCACGTCGTAGGGCAAGGGATGGCAGCCTTTGGGTGAGGGTAGGGTCACCGATGAGACATATAGCTCTCTTCTGATTTGAGTCCAGGATAGCGAGTGTAGAAGCGGCAGCGGCACCCCAGATGTGGGAGCAGTATTTGAGGTTTGGCCTTATTTGTGAAGTATATAAGGTATATAGAATAGCTGGTAAAAAGTATTTGCGAGCCCGGAAGAGGAAATCTAATTTCTTAGCAGCCGCTTCTGCAATTGATGTGACATGTTGGTGCCAATTGAGATTTCGATCCACGGAAATTCCAACAAGCGAGAAGGACTCATTACTTTGAATAACTTGGTTGTTCATTGTAATGGGTCTAGGGCTGATGTATCTCTTATGGTATAGAAAGCAAGACTGAGATTTGGTGGGGTTGAATTGTACAAGATTTCTACTTCCCCAGTCTAATATTTTTGGGAGCTCCACGGAGACAGAACCCTCCATGAGTCTACAATCCTCATCTAATTGGGCTAAAGAGACAGGCTTAGAATATTGTATATTTGAGTGGAGGGTGCTGTCGTCCGCGTAACTGTGAACTGCATTGGATGTGCTAGAGAGGAGGTCATTGATGTGGAGACGAAACAAAGTAGGGGCTAAAGCTGAACCTTGAGGAACTCCTGCATTAATTGGATACAGTTTAGAGAAATGGCCATCCACGACAACAGAAATGCTTCGGTTGGAGAGGAAATTTGCTGTCCAGGTACAGAGTTTTGCTGGTAGGCCATAGGCCGGAAGTTTATTAAGTAGCGCTGCGTGCCAGACCTGGTCGAATGCTTTGGATATGTCTAGAGCGACAATCTGGGATTCACCGTGTAGTTCCATAGACTTGTTCCATGAATGGGTGACAAAGGAAAGCAGGTCGGCAGTCGATCTGCGCTGACAGAATCCATACTGCCTGTCGTTGATTAGACTGTGTTTTTAAGAAATATAATTAATTCGGTGTTTATATACTTTTCCATCACTTTAGAGACGACTGAAAGGAGAGAAATAGGCATGTAGTTGCTAGGAAGCGTGTTGTACTCGAGCAGTTTTCCAGTTACTAGGGAATATGCCTCTATTGTAAGATGTCTGAAACAGACGAGTCAGGACAGGAGCACGTTAATAATGATAATTTATTTTTTAATATATTTCGTATTTATCTGTTGCGAAATTAAAAAAATACTTTTTTTTTCAAATGCAACCCCCTATTAATTTTAACTTTGTTGAATGGAGAACTTCATAAGCTAGATTAGATTGAATACGAAAGAAGGTACAGCTGTTCAAAATTTTTATTTGTGCATATTACAATTGTTATTTTATTTGAATGGATGAAAACATTAACAAATCAAACATTAGATTCAAAATTTTAATAAAATTTATAAAACGCTTAAAAATGTTTCCTCCTTCCTGAATGCAAACTCGAAGATGCAAAGTTTTCTTAACTTTGTTCAACATCGGCGAGGTAATACTTCTAAAAGCTGTTTGTACACTATGATTCATGTCTTCCGCAGTATGAACGCAAAAAAATACTTTCTATAGAGGCTAAATGAAGATTGTAACCTGTGGTGAGCACTGACAAGTACACTTGGAGAACCCAAATCACCACAACACATTTAAGAAAACCTGACGATCGTTTAACTAACCAAGTTAGCGTCATCAGAGAATGCATATAATTCTACCACCACTGGTGGAAACTTGTTCGTGTAGTTGGTAGCTTTTGGTTTTAGTTTTTTAAAACTTATATTAATTTTTTTTCTCAGTGACTACTACAACTCCATGGACCTGCACATAGGCGTGACGACCTCCACAGGGACGATTGTAGAATTCGATCGTAACGGTCTTCGCCGACATCGAAGTGAACAGTGGAACCAATGCCTTCTCCTAGATCAGGTACCCACACCTTGGACAGAACACTGGGACACTACACTTCTTCAGGTAGGTATATAAAATTATTTTTAACTAATTTTTTCCAAATTTTTGGAACTGTATATTCATTTTGATGTCATGTCAGCTTATTTCTACGACTGTGGCCAATCACGACATTACATTAACATTGTCAGCCGTATACCTACAAAAATAATGCACTTCTTTCAAATTAAAATAGAAGTATGATATGTATTTGCCTCTTGATACTATTATTATTATTATATTTTCCTCCTAACATTATTGTTATTATTATTATAAGCAAATGCGCATGTGCGCGTTAAGAATTTTTCATTCGTCCTTCTAAGCGACCGGCCATTCGTAGCATCAAGCTGTAACAACGCACAACTCATAAAACCGATTGTATAATTCTTGTATCTGTGATTAATTCCATATAACCGTAATACATCAGTGCAATATCATAAAGTGTATCACTCACCCACGCACCTCAAATATTAAAGACACATCAAAGTATACGTTTTTATGTGATCCCCTGGTTGAAATATTATTTTGAGGTGAATTGCTTAAAATTATTTTCTTTTAAAATGACAGCGGCCTTCAAATCGAAGACAATTTTAGGTCGTTTGAAACGAGAAAATAAAGGAAGAAAATGTCGGTATGTTCGTTTGCGCTTGAAGAAAAGAAAGTAGAAGATATATATTTTAAGGAAGTCAAATCTGTCTTGTCCTTCTTATACTTTTGATAGGGAAGGAAGAAACTCTGATTGGTCAGAGGCATGGCTTCCTTTTTCACTATAGGCGTGGTTTGTAATATTAGAAGATAGCCAAATGGCGGGGTTTGGGGATTCGTCGAACAAAGGAGGAGCTTAGAGTCAAGGGAATAGTACAAATTTTAGCTCTAGTCATAATTCCATATAATGATTTTTAGATATTAGGAAACATTACATAATCAAAGACTGTGCTTCCGCATTTGCCGAACCTTTACTTTTTATTTTTAACTTGTCTCTGAAAACACAAACCTTCCCTTCCATATGGAAAACCACTAAAGTCTACCCCGTCCATAAGAAGGGTGACAGGTCAGTCATTGAAAATTACAGGCAGGTTGTAATCATGTCGAACTTTTCAAAGGTCTTTTAGTATACACTTTTTGCGTATCTATCTCATGTAGGTATGTATCTTTCACCGAATCAGCATGGGTTTGTCAGGGGCCGTTCGACCTTGACCAACCTTTCTTGTTTCGTGCAATACGTATCATCTTGTTTGGATGGGATTGGACAGGTTGATGCAGTCTACTTAGACTTCTCGAAGGCATTTGACTCAGTTGATCATGAGCTGCTGTTACTTAAGCTTCATTCTTTTGGACTTTCCAATGGTCTTATATCCTTGTTTAGATCCTACCTCCTCAATAGGTATCATTATGTCTGGTATGCTGGTTGTTCTTCTAACCTGTTTCATGCTTATTCTGGTGTCCCACAAGGATCTGTGCTTGGTCCCCTTCTCTTCAATGTTTTTATTAATGATTTGGATTCTGTGTTTTCTGTTCCTCATTTATTGTATGCTGATGACCTAAAAATGTTCTAAACATCAATTCTCTTGTCAACTGTCAGGCCATTCAGCACAACCTTGATAGGATTTTGGAATGGTGTGACATAAATAAGTTACCTCTAAATCTTTCTAAATGTAGTGTTTTGTCTTTTTCCAATAAACATCATTTACAGGTTTTCACTTATAAGGTGAATGGTGAAAATCTTATACGTGTGTCTAATATTACTGACTTGGGTTTGATCGTGGATCCACCCTTGAAGTTTAATTTACATCTGAACAGTATCCTTAGAACTTCTATGAAAAGCCTAGGATTTGTTGTTAGAAGCGTTGGGAATTTTTCTTCTACTGAAACTCTTATCTGTCTATATAATGCTTTTGTCCGTTCTCATGTTAAATATGCCAGCTTGTGCTGGATGCCCTTCTACCCCTGCTACATTACGCTACTAGAATCTGTTCAGTGTAGGTTTCTGAAGTATTTGTCTTATTTTGTTGACAAAGTTTATCCTCAAAGAGGCATATCTTACAATTTGTTACTCACTAGATTTGGTTTTATGTTGCTTGCTGACAGGAAAACTCTTTCAGGTCAGTGTTTTTTATTTAAGCTTATTCACGGAATTATTGATGCACCTGAACTTATCTCCCAGTTGCCTTTTCACTCTCCTCTCCCTGGCTGCCAGACTCGTTCTACTCATACTTTTTTACTTCCGATTTCCATAACTAATCTGCTTTTGAAATCACCCTTGTATTCTGTGTGTGCAGAATATAATTCTTCCGGTACTGACATATTTAGTCATGCAAGTGTTGGGTCCTTTTCCGAAGCCTCTAGGGAATCCCTACTTTATGGGGACACCACACCTTAGTTATTTATTGTTAATTTTTTTAGTTTTAATTTATAGTTTTTAATTTCTCTTGGTTTATTAGTTCTTATATAAATCCATGTAACTGGGCTCCTGTCTGTTTGGGTTGTTTAATTAAATAAATAAATAAATAAATTTCATGAAAAGTCTCAAGATTTTATAGGAATAGTTAAATGAATCAGCGCCAACGTTTCTGATACCAGTGATAGTAATGTTCGACTCCATTCAAAATCGCTCCCACTTAAAATATAAAACTACGGTATTACCTAGACCAAATTCGTTACATCACAGACAAAACTACTACATCATTCAGTAAACACCTATTACCACAGAATAAGAATAATATTCTTATGCTAAGAATAATATTCTTATGCTGTGGTGTGATGTCACGACATCATTGGAGGCAATGACTGGAGATAACATCTAGGTCATTGAGTATATAACGTCACCGATACTATTGGAGATAACTAACTACACGATTTTTTTGAAGGAGCATTTCTAGAATGCTACGAGCTCTATTTTTACATTTTTGTTGGTGTATATAGAACACTTGTTTTTTATTCATAATAATTTGTGTTCAATATTATTCGATTCTCGAAACGTATTTCTGTTTGTCTTTCTGTTTTAGGTGTGTAAACATAAAAGCTGGTCTTCAAGAGCTTACAGTGAAGACAAACATAACTGTTACACTTTTGTATTAACTTTTCTGAAAGCCTTAGATTATGGTAACCTAAGCAAAGCTGCCAACAGCAGGACTGCCTTTTGTGAGAAGTTTATAGTGCCAAGAACAACATCTGCCGGTAAATACATATCGCTCTATAGGAAACTCAAAGATGGCGGATTTTATGTTCACAGAAGCCCTAATTGTAAATAGCTGTTATATATTTTTTCTTTTTAAATGTAGATAAAGCTAGAGATACCAAATGTGTACCTAATTATTTGTTGGGAAATTGATATTTGTATATATATATATATATATATATATATATATATATATATATATATATATATATATATATATATATATATATATATATATATATATATATCAGAAATAAAGTCTTTTATTTATGTTTTATAGTTAATTGTTTTATTTTTACAACCAGTATCTCAGTAAAAAATCAAATGAACAAACCTATCAAAAAACCTGAGTTCTGCTTTGAAGAATTTGTTGCTTCAAATTAAAGGAAACATTACCAACCTAAATATAGCTGAACTAGGCAAATACATGTATTATTATAAACAGGATAGAAGAATAAGAAATATTGATAACATTTCTACCCCGATATAGGGACAAAGTAAGGCTAGATGCATTCTCGCTCTAATGAGAACGAAACCAGTCTACGGTTCTAGTTGTTGCGATAATGCATCTAGCCTTACTTTGTCCCTATATTGGGGTAGAAATGGATCAGGGCTGACAATTTTCTAAATTGTTAGTTAGTTGTATACAGTCTCTATTTTTTTAACACTTTGTGTTATTTGGAGCTGGCGTGACAACATACTACTTGGTTCCGCAACTAGGTGGCGGCACGTCCACCACTCAGTGTTCATAATCAAGTCTCATTGAGATGTAAGACACGAAGCACGTGCCGCCACCTCGTTGCGGAACCAAGTAGTATGTTGTCACGGCAACTCCAAATAACACAAGAGTGTTAAAACATAGAGACCATGATCTTGTGGGCTCTACGAATGTTAACAAATAACCAAAGGGAGAATCGTATTTTGATTTGTTAGCGGTTATTAGACTACAGAGCAGACGAGACTTAACTTTATTGGCTGTTTTGTAACTGATCATGAATCTTGGCTTCATCATGATTCTGGAATCGAATGGCAAAGTATTGAAAGGAGATATGGTGGCCGCCCGCCCCCTTGGAAGCTTACGTTTTCTGGTTTTCTCGAGCTGTAAGTTTTTTATTTTTTATTAAAAGATTGTGGAAAGTTGAGAAAATGGGTACTCTTTCATCAAGTCAGTTATTGCAATGTCTAGCATCAACAGCGCTAGGTTCGAACTATTACAATATACTCCTTGCACTAAGCCACTACAAACTGTTTCCAAAGCTCAAAAAATACTTGGGTGGGAAGAGAGTTTTGACAGATAATAAAGTGTAAGTGGCTGTAAATAAGTGGTTTGAAGAAGTATTAGAAACGTATCATTTAGAAGCTAAAAAGTGAAAGATTCCTTGGAAAAACGTATTGGAGTTAAGGGAAATTAACTATATGTTGAAAATACAAATAACTTATTATTCCTAGCCGTTCACTTTATAGGTCAGAGACGACTTAAGGATACTTCCTCGTAAGTTTCAGTGAATATATTTCTGTATAAATAAATAATAAACATAAACTCTTTAATATAAAAGTTATCTGCATTTAACTACTCATAAGTTTGATGCAACTGATAAAATTTAATGTTGCTGCGACGGAATTACATCTAGATAGGTAAAAGTTCCTAATTAGAATTTACGGAAAATAACTGGTTTGAGATAATGCATCATTTTCAAGAAGTTAAGCCTCAAACAATTAGGTAATTGCGTATTCTTATTTATTTCACTATTTGAAATATTTCTTTACGCTTACACCTAATTCTTCTTAAAATGTCGAATTATTAACAGTCAATTACAAAATGGGCTTTTAATAGTCGGGTCTTGGTAAATTAAAATAGCATAATCGGCTCAGCAGATTAAAATGCATAAGAAAACATACTTTTTCAATCTGTAATGTATTTATTAAATGTGTCTTGGCTTAACCAAAGCTTTTTTAGTTTTTGAACTAAAATTTTAGGTTTACCTACTTAGGTATATGAAAAACACACATCAGCCTATCAATTGCCCATTTTAATATTCCCCTGGCTATATTGAGAAAGTTGCATGAATAAAAATAAAGAAGACCACATTTAATTGTCAATACATATGTCAGATGTCAGTATGTAAATGTCAAATGACCAATGTAGGAATTGTAAATTTTAATATTTAATTAATGTTTGATAATTCCAAAAAAAATCATTTGTAGAAGATACAAATTAATTAATTGCTTTGGTTGACCGTTTCGCTCATTATTGCATATGAACTGTAAATGGATATTTTATTAGTAAATACATCACTTTTATGCAGGTCGTCATAATGGGAAAGTAGGTATCCTTTTTATAGTAACCACGAAAAAGATGTATTTTTTGGTAAAATAAATTATCTTTAACTTCTTAAGATAAGTATTTATATGTACGTAAGTATTTTTTAATTTTTTGTGGTTATGTTTTCTTAATATTCATATCTAGACATTCAGAATGGAGAAAACTAGCTAAGAAAACCAGAAGGAAACGTATAAGACGTTTGCAGGCTCAAGCAAGAGATCAAACTGAAGAAGAAGGTTTGTATGGTCATTTAGATGAAAATCTGTATGTATAACTAACAATTTATAGAGCAACGGAAAAGGGAATCTTCCCCGACTTATCGGAAATGGCTGGAGATACAACGCAAGGCCGAAGAGTTCCAGGCAGAAGAAGAGGCGCGAATACACGCAGAACAAAAAGCGAATTGGCAAAGGGTTGAAGAAGAAGCTCAAAAACAATGGCGAGAACTCCAGAAAAAGCTTGAGTTAGCAAGAGAGGAAAGGCAGAAACAGAATGCTAAAATTAAAGCTGAATGGGAAAAAGAACTACAAAGGTTAAAGGAATTGAAAGAAATAAAAGAAAGGGAAGCTGAAATCAAACGTATAGAGGCTGAAAGATTGAAGGATGAAATTGAGAGTTTTATTGCTAATGGTGGTGATACCCCAGAGCAGTTAAAGAAAATGGTAGAATCTAATCCAGGCAAAGTTGTGTGTCCATTCTTTAGCAAGACTGCTGCATGTAGGTTTCGGGAGAGCTGCTCAAGGAATCACATACGACCACATGTGAGCTGCACACTTTTAATACCAAACTTTTATAACCATTACAGCTTGGAAAAAATCGAGAATGAACCTGGTAGTGATTCAAACCTGGAGTTCGAAATTCGTGAGTTGTATGATGATTTTAAGCAATTTTTCTATGATGTAGTACCAGAATTAGAGACATTTGGTAATGTTGTTAATGTAAAAGTGTGTTCCAACCGTGAAGTACACTTAAGAGGCAACGTGTATGTACAATATAGTCAAACAAGAGAGGCTATCAAGGCATTTAGAGTTTTAAATGGAAGATATTATGGAGGAAAACAATTGAACGTTGAATTTTGTGGAGTTTGGAATTGGAAATCTGCGATTTGTGGTAATTATTTTTTCGGTGAACTTGCAAATGAGCTCACTAACAGGTTTAGGTAGACTGACTGCTTATAGGTAAACCTTGACATATTACATGCACGTTATTTTTAAGTTTTGGTTCCTTCTCTTTGCTGAGTTAATTATATTACAACTTGTTAAACATTTCAAGTATTTTTGACAGTTTCCCAATATATTTCTGTTTTGTCGCACCTCCTCCTAGTTATTAAAGTTTGACGAAAACTTAACAATGGGATTCACTCCAATTTCCAGTTTTAACTTGTGTTGGGCTTTCTTATTCGGTTGGCAGTTCTTGTTCTTTGGGCTGTTAGTAGGCAAAGTGGTGGTCATCTGGTTATTAATTATTCACGGGCATTTTTCTTTTCCAGCAACATACTTGGACATGGTTAGGTTAGGTTTGATTGTGAGTGGGCCATACCGGTCCCTCCACCGCGACCATAAGCTCTATTGTGGTTCACGCCTAATAGTCTATATTTCGCCCAACAAAGCCAGCCTCCTGCAGAGGTCGATAATCTTTGTGGGCGAAAGTTGATCCAGATCCTCCGGAGCAAGCTTTATCCTGCCAAGGAGCAGGTATCTAGTCCTGTCCACTGCCGGACAGGAACACAGTACGTGCTCTGCTGTCTCGTCACTCTCCATACACAGCCGGCACTCAGTCTTCTGACCGACTCCAATACGGTGCATGTGGTGACGCAAGCGGCAGTGTCCTGTATGCAGGCCGACTAGAGTACTCAGTTGTTGTCTGTTTAACTCTAGAAGTTTTTTAGCCCTTGACTCAGACAGGCCATTTATGAAGGCCTTAGAGTGAGCTAATCCTGGAAGATTTTGCCAATACTGGATTGTCATTCTTTCTGTCCAGGTCTTTAAGGTGCGTTTTGCTGTGCATGATGTTATCCCCAGCACCGGTTCTGGTCCGACAAAGTCTCTCTGGGCACCACCCCTGGCAAGCGTGTCTGCCGCAACATTGCCATCATGGTCCGAGTGACCTGGTATCCAGACTAGCGACACCTCATTACAGCTGCCCAGTTCGTTAAGGGCAGATTTACAACTCCATACCGTTTTTTAATTACACCGGTAGGAACCAAGAGCCTTTATTGCAGCTTGGTTTTCTGCATATATCTTTATCGATTTGTGTGTGCACTGGTTTTTTATACTTTCCCTTGCACACATCTCGATGGCATACACTTCTGCCTGGTGTATGGTTGCGTACTTGCCGAGGCTAGCTGATAGTCTAGCATCAGTGCTGCCCCCATATGCGCCGGCTCCTACTCTCATATTGTTTTTGGAGCCGTCAGAATACCAGCAGAGATCAGCCCTCAATAGGGTCGTTTGATTTCGCTCCCAGTCCCTTTCCGGGAGGACGGTCTTGAAAGACAGATCTCTGCTGATCTTTGTAGGCTTCAAGTTTAAGACCATTCCCAGAATCTCGTGACCCTCAATGTCATCGAGGAGTCCGGACCCTCCCAGACTGATTTCCTTCGGCATACTGTCGGCCGTTTGTTTTAGTCTATACGTTGTCCACCTCGCCACCCTCTCCAACCATATGTGAAGAGGTGGAATTTTAAGGAGGACCTTCAGAGCGGCTGATGGTGCGGTGCTTATCGCTCCCGTTATCATCAGACAAGCTAGTCTCTGTGGATGAGCCAGTTTGGCCCTCGCGATACCACGAAGTGCCTTAGGCCACCAAACTGTGGCTCCATATGTTATAATTGGTCTGATAACCACTACATAGAGCCAGTACATCTGTTGGGGGTTTGTTCCCCAGTTGTTACCACAGATTCTCCGGCAGGTCCACAGGGACAGTTTAGCCCTGCGGATTAAATTCTCTAACTGTATGTCCCAGTTGAGCTTCTTATCTAGGGTAACCTCCAGATATTTTGCTTGTTCCGAAAATGGAATCGTTTCCCCCATAAGAATAGGTGGTTTTAATTTGTCCAACCTTCTTCTTCTGGTAAATGGAACAATGATCGTTTTGCGGGGGTTCACAGACATCTGTTCCCTCCGGCACCAATCATTCACTACATTTAGTGTCTCCTGAAGAGTACTTGCTAGTTCCTCCTCATATTTGCCCCTAACCATTATGACTAGATCATCAGCATACGCCTGGACTTCAACCTCCCACAGTCCGAGGATAGCCAGCAAATCGTCCACAAAGAGAGACCACAGCAGGGGGGATAGAACTCCCCCTGAGGGCACCCCCTCGCAGCCCTGAAGCCGACCATCTCCCCCTGCAGCGAGGTAATAACAGTCCGATTGTGGAGCATGCTTCCGATTCAGCCACAAATGGTAGGTTCCACCCCTCTAGCGATAGTGGCTTCGTAGAGGGAGATAGGTAATGCATTGTTAAATGCTCCTTCAATGTCGAGAAATGCAGCCACCGCCACCTCCCCGTTATCCAAGGAGTGTGTGATCTTCTCGACGAGGTTATTGAGTGCTAACTCAGTGGATTGGCCAGTTTGGTAGGCATACTGGTGGGTATTAAGGGGGTTGTTGACTAAGATGCTCCGTCCTAATATGTCCATCCAGTATTTTTTCCAATCCTTTCAAGAGGAATGATGTAATCCTGAGAGGTCTCAGTGATGTAGGTAGGAGGTCATTACGTCCCAATTTGGGAATGTAAACCCCGCTAATCACCGTCCAGCTGGATGAAATATAGTTCCAAGCCAGACTGGCTCTATACAGCCTGATTAGGTAAGGTAGGAGAATCTCCAGTCCATTTTGTAGAAGGACCGGTACCACCCCATCCTCCCCTGGCGCTTTGAATGGCTTGAAATGTTTCACAGCACACTCCACCGCCGAGGCCATAACTACTCTCTGAGCAACCCGCCAGTTCCCCTCCGAGGGCGTTTAAATCGACCCTCGGCTGGCCGGACATCTTCGTTGCTCAGACAATCTGGGAAGTGTGTGTGTGCTAAGAGCTCTTAACATTTCTTTCAGTGATTCAGTTAAGTAGCCATCTGGTCGTTTTATCGATCTCAGTTCCTGGACACGGTCGCGTGAGAGAATTCTGTGGATTCTGGCACTGCTGGGCAAATTAGAGATACTTGGACATACTCTGAATGCGTAAACTACAAGACAAATGTGAATAAAGGTACTAATGGGGTAACTAGGGTTTAAAGGAGCTATACTGAAAAATGTGAAAAAGGCAGCTTATAGAAGTCCAACTAAGCTGTTTTGCGCATATTTCCTTTTAATCTTCTTCCCTGTCCCGCACCCCTATTCATTCCCAGTCCCGTCAAGTTTCCTGGGGGTCTCCAAAATATTTTCCCAGTGGTTTATGCATCCAGGAGTGTTCTAGGCAAGTTTATGAGACATTTTTTAGAAAATTTTCTGTGAGCTCATCTGTAAATTTATCATTTTTTTTATATTTTATTGATAGCATTTTGTGTTAAATCACTTTTTCGATTGTAGGGTTATTTTTTCAAAGGAAGTGTCCCAAAGGAAGTTCATGTAATTTTCTACATGTTTTCAAAAATCCTAATAACTTCTACCCTCATATTTTCACTAGGACTCAAAACATAAAAGTAGACAGGTAAGTGAAAAAGTCTAGTCTTACTAAAATATCTTTAAGTTAAAAAAAAACAAGAAATTTCATGTCTAGAAAAATATGTGAACAGTCCCTGTTCAAATGGAAGAGGTTAAAATAGGTTACAATAAAAAGGGTATTATTATTATTATTTTATTGAACCAAATAAATAAAAAGTTCAACAAGACATTCGCCTAAGTCAGAGACTTGTTGGCGTTGTGTCTGGAGTGATATACATTTCTCTAAATACATAGTAACTAAGATACATAGATATCACACTATGTTACACACTAAGGCTAAATCAAGATTTAAACTAAAACTAATCTAAGAAAACTACACGAACAAAACTCAAACAAACAAAAAATATAAACAACCACTGTTGCCAAGGCATCCAGAACGAATTCAATAAAAATGTAACCAACCTCAGATGTAAAATTCAGTTTACACACCCACACGTGGTCACCTACATACCCTCACACACACAAACCGCAACACAGCACGGATAGATACCGGCCGCCGAAACATCTCATATTGACACAAACATATGGGCCACCCTACAGACACGCAATCCTAAAAGAAAGAAAAATATCCCAACAAGCAAAACATACAAAACAAAACTTTTGCAAATGCAATTGCATTGACCATTCCATGAATCATGTCCCGAGATGTACCGATAATCCATTCCTTCAATCTCTGCTTGAACTTCCTCACAGTGCATAGTTTTCTGATCACAATTGGAATCGAATTGTAAACTCTTGTACGTAGATAAGTATAAGAGCGCTGTGTCACTGTTTTCTTTACTCTCTCTGTCTTCGGAGCATGGATACTGTGTCGAGTTTCATACTTATGGTCTACCTTTTGTAACTCATGCGGATGAAAGTACTGATGCACAGCTAGACCAAAGCAAAATAACTGTCATGTCCAAATGACCTGACCGGTTTCAGCATACAGAAGGTTGGTAGAATACCTATATTCCTTATTATAAATCAATTTTATTACAAAGTTTTGAAGTATTTGCAGATGTTCCATGTGACACTTTGCTGCACCGCCCCAAGCCAAAATACCATAACGCAAATGACTCTCTATTAATGAGTCGTACAATATTTTCAGATGACAGATGTTGAGCATTTGTTTTAGGACTTTAAACTTGACCATTATAAAACGAATTCTTTTATTCAGGTTAAGTATGTGTTGGTCCCATCTCATGTAGGAATCTATAGGTACACCCAGATATAACACTTTGGTCACATTCCTTATAACAACCTCAGCGTCAATGTTAAGTGTTTCATAAAATGGCAAGTGGCTTTCGTAACTAATAAAGGGAATAAAAACAGTCTTGGACATATATACCGTTAACAATCTACCTCGAAACTATTCCAATATACCTCTCAAATCTGTTTCAACGTTCAATTTTAACAGATTCCACGATTTTGCACTATAAAATATTGCGGTATCATCCGCGTATCCAACAATCTTCCCAACTGTCTCAATCCAGAAAAGATCCTTAATATATATATTGAACAACAGGGGCCCCAGAATGGTTCCCTGAGGTACACCATATTTCATTTCCACCGCATCACTCAGAACTTCACCCACCTTGACTGACTGATATCTACTAGATAAGTAGCTTTTCAGTAACTTCAATTGCTTCCCTCTAAATCCCTTTCCATCCAACACTTCCAGCAACCTGGCATGATCGACAGTGTCAAAAGCTTTCTTTAGGTCTACCACTACACATAATGATTTTTCAGAATTATCCAGGCTACGATAGATACTTTTCGTGATTTCATTAATGGCATCCTGTGTAGAGACCTTTTCTCTGAAGCCAAATTGTTTTTTAGACAAAAGGTGGTATTTATTCAGGTATTTATTTATTCGTGTCTTCAATAGAGTCTCAAAAACCGTTGCTATAGTACTTATCATGGAGAGCTCTGTAGTTTTCCACATTAAGCTTATCACCATTTTTGAATATTCGTATAATAGTTCCTCTTTTAAATGCACCAGGAAATATTCCACAGTCCATGCACTTATTGAAAATGAATGTCAAAGGAGCCAAAATGGTATCTATTATCTTTTTGAGTGTTTCAGCGGCAACACCAACTATTCCTTTAACTTCCCTTTCGTCTGTAGGTCCCAAAACAAAAGACTACACTGCACGGTATAACGGCACAGATGCATTTGTGGGTGCCATCTTACCTGCGAGGTTCTCTCCGACAGAAGAAAAATACTCATTGAAGCGATTTGCGATCTCGCTGCAAGTTTTCAGTATTTCTCAGTCATCACGTTTTATCTCAGTTACCGTTGTGTTCGCTTTCTTTTCGCCTTTAATTTTCTTAACCACATTCCAATGGCTTTTTGAGCTATTTCTGCTTCTATCAATTAAGTTACCAAAGTATGACCTCTTTGCAGCCCTTATTATATCAGTCAATGAATTCCGATAGTTCTTGTATTATCTAATTAACTCCTCATTATCTGGTTCCTTCTGTGTCCTTTTATATAAACGATGTTTATGTTGTATAGACGCAATAATACCCCCGGGTGATCCAATATTTCTTTTTCCTTATCTTTAACTTATATCTTCGTGTACATTGCCCGATCGTGTTCACCAGATCATCTACAAATACCTGGGCTACATTTTCAATGTCATCTGACACATGAACGTATGTCCAGTCCTTAATGAACAACCTCCGCTCAAGTTCAGCTACATTTAAGCTATATCTGTACCGATCCAATGTACTTTCTCTGTCTTCAGGAGACAATAATACCCTTATCACCGTGGAAAAATGGTCCGTTATGTAGGATTTTAAGATAACTGGTTTAAAATCGTGTAAGTTGCCTATAGAACTCAGAAATATGTGGTCTATGCAACTCTTCGAATTTTTATAAATTCTAGTATATTCGTTGATCATAGTCATATCCCCCAGAAGCAAGAATAACCAAATAATCGTATACAGCAGAATCACCAGACGGTCTATCTATGTTCATATCGCCCAAGATCAAGTTTACCTGTTTAGAGTCTGTACGATGCAGTAAATAATCATGCAATGCCAAGTTAAAACGCCCAACGTCCGTAGAAGGAGGACGCTATACCACTAAGATAGAGATCTCATTTTTACCAATTGTTAAATCGACTACCACTGCAGTGACGTCAGCCAGTCTTACCATTCGATATTCGTGAGCAATATCTTTCCTCACATATACTACTACACCGTCGTTTTCATTCACGTCACCCTCACTATACAGCATCTCATATCCATCCAAACCACACATATTCACATCCTTTAGTTTCCAAGTCTCACTCAATACAATGCACTGAAACTCACTAGCTAACTCATCAAGATATACTTTTAGCTCATCATATGAAAAACCCTAAAGTCGGTCCCAGTAAGTGAGTTCAATAAACTCCTGAATTCGTCCGCATCCTCTGCCACAATCGTTTTACAAGGACTCAAGCATTGATCTGACGCCACCCAAAACAAATATAAAATTCGCAAATCAAAACTCCCACAGACTAAAGGACAAGAAGTGAACACAAGTTCAATGTTATACAAATAAAATCTACAAATAACCGCCACTTATCTCTGAAACAAAAGCGGCAGCACAAAAACACACAGAGTATATAATCTTATAAATAACGAACATACAATAAAAACCGCTTAACAATGAAATCAACAATATAAGTGTGATATTTAAGATTTTGATATAAGTGGGTCTTGCTGAAGTTAATACACATCAGTGGCGGCTTGAGACTTTGGGAATGGGAGAAGCAGAATCCGCCCCCCCCCCCCCGCCTCCCCGTAATTTTTCAAGGTCACAAGTTCTCCTTGCACTTCAGAATTTAAATCAAAAATCCATTTGTACAAAAATATAGACTTTCACAAGGAATAATGACCACGAATACTCAATTAGAGGATGTAAATAAATACACTTATTATTATTTACATTATTTTTATCACACTGTATGTGCACACCTATGGTAATGAAAATTTGTTTCTAGTGGGACGAGCTACAAGGATTTTTTTTCCAAACTCAAGACCCTCCTCTGTCTTTTTCTAATTATGCACATAAGTCTTATTACTGTGATTCAAATAATAACAAAAAAAATTTAAGAAAATCTAAAAATTTAATTCCTTTTCTTTTAGTGTCGAAGATCGCAGGAATTGGAGATGGTCCGAATCACCAGAAAGAAATCATGATACCGATGATTGGGAAAATAGAGTAGAAAGTACACCAAAAAGACATTCTAGTCCCCAATACGTAAACGGCTCACAACGTAAAAGAAAAAGATCCAGATCAAGGTCGAGAAGATCAGATTATAGAAGAAACAAGTCACGTTCAAGGTCGCCAGAAACAAATTACAGAAGAAATCGATCAAAATCAAGATCGCCAGAATCAAATTACAGAAGAAATAAATCAAGATCAAAGTCACGTGAATCAAGCTACAGAAGAAATAGATTGAGATCAGGGTCACGAGAATCAAGTTTAAGGAAAAATAGGTCCACAAGATCACCAGGATCAAATTACAGAAGAAATCGGTCAAAATCCAGGTCACCAGAATCTGACTTACAAACAAAATCAAAATCGAGAGAATCAGAACGCAGCATAAGAAGGTCTAAATCCAGTTCGACAGAATCTGATTGCACCATAGGAAAATCTAGATCAAAATCGAAAGAATCTGATCGCAAATTTAGAAGATCCAGGTCAAAATCGCAGGAATCGAAGTGCAGAGTAAAAAAATACTCTAGATTTATGTCGCGGTCAGTACAAAACAAAAACAGTTCATCAAGAGAAAAACACAGAAAAAGAACATATGAAAGGGATGATCGATCAGATGAAAGCAGTCAGTCGGATTCATGAAACTGAAAAGCTAAGTAAACCAAATCCATGTAGAAAATATTCTGATTGATGATAGTCTATAAATTATGTAACGGGTGTGTTTTTTTAAGCGTGTTAGATCTTTCAAAAGGAATGATTCTTATGAGATGTTTGTCACAGTGACATTTGTGCCTAAGAAGGTATTATAGTCGATTAACTTTTCAAATTGTAAAAATCTATCTTTTTTTTTTTCGATGTTTTGGCTTTGAACATGTTTGTTTTTAGCCATGGTCTATTTGGCAATAATACCAAAATGTATCTTTACAAAAATCAGTGTTCTGTTTAGCAAACTTATCGAGCACTTATAAATTTTATGGTGTTGATTAGATTTAATTGTGAGTGGGCTATTCCAGTCCCTCCATTGCGACCTTGGATCTATTGTGGCTCACGTCTAATTATTTTAATTTCACCCATCAATTCCAGCTCCTTGCGGGAGTCAATCTTTTCTTGAGGCTGAAAGTTTGTTTGGCAGATGTACTGCCATCTAAGTGAAGTCGCTTGCCCGTTTCGAAGCTCAACGATAGATAACTTCTCTCCGAGTTCATCTGGACCCGACATGCGTCAGTATTTGCCTCGAGGCGGTATCGTGAAGTCCCGCCCTCGAGCAGCATCCAAGCGGGGTCATTAGCCCATTCCGAAGCTCACAGAGTAGGCCTAAGTCTCCAGGTGGAATCCACCCCTTGAAGTCTCAGCCCCCCTCCGGGTTCGTCTAGACCTAATACTCGCCAGCGTTTGCTTAAATTTCACCCAACAAATCGAGCTTCTTGCAGGAGACGATATTTGCGAGGTGAAACTTAGTTTGGCAGATGTACTGCCATCTGAGCGAAGTCGCTTGCCCGTTTCAAAGCTCAAAGAGAGATAACCAGACATCCGTCAGTGTCTGACTCGAGGCAGTATCATGAAGTCCCGCATCTGAGCAGCATCCAAGTAAGGTCTTTTGCCTGTTTCGAAACTCACAGAAGAGGCCTCAATCTCTGGTTGTAGTCCACCCCTAAAGATCTCAGCTCTCCTCCGGGTTCGTCTAGACTCGAACTCACCAGTGTTAGACTCAAGGCTACATTCCATAGAGTCCTGCTTCTACGCATCACCCAATTTCTAAGCCCAGAGTGGAGGCCTCAAAATCCGGGTGCACATCACCCCCAGAGAAATCCACCTCCCTCCAGGCCCACCTGGACAAGACCCTGCCAGTGTTTGACTCAGATTAGTCGTCTCTTACGTCAGGCAGGAGTTACCTTGAGCCTATTCTTTTAGTTAGTCGCTGGACCCACAGGGGACAATTTTATGGTTTAAAAAGTCGTTCTTCTAAAAGTGCAAAAATTTGATACTACCCATTTACTACAGGATGTAAAGCCAACAAGCCAAAAACATGTTTGTAGCGAAGCAGCAATTGTTTCTGTCGGTGAAAGTGTGAGTAAAAATCCAGATTTGTGAATTTCCCTTTGTTCACAGAACTTTAGCCATCACCACAATGAAAATTGTAGACAGTCATATAAGATTCAGCTGGTTCAAGAATTGAAGCATAATGACCAACGGTTGCGTCGTTTGTTTGCTGGACTTGTGAACAATTGCAAACTGATCAATTATTTTTTTTGCCGCAAATTGTGTTTAGCAATGAATTCCATTTCTAGTTGAATGTGTGCGTCAACAAACAAAATGCTGTATATAAAGTGAAAATAATCTTAGACAAGTTCACGAGACTCTATTGCATTCAGAAAAAAATAACTGTTTGGTGTAAGTTATCAGATAATGGCATTATCAGTCCATATTTCTTTCAAAATGAGGAAGGAGCTGCTGTTACTGTGAATAGTCTGCATTGTTGATACATGCCTAGTGCATTTTTTTGCCCAAAATTCAATGAGATGAATATCAACTTACGGTTTCAACAAGATGGTGTTACGTTAATTATAGCCCCCGAAAGCATTGATTTATTGAAACATTTTGATGACTTTATTTTGGGAAGTTGTCCTGCTAATTGGCCTCTAAGATCATGGGATTTGATGCCTATTGATTTCTTTCTTGAGGAGTATGTTAAGACTATGTTTTAGCAAACCAAGAACTCTTGAACAGGGTTATAACTCGTCTGGAAAACAGGGAAAACCGGGAAAAATCAGGAAATTTGTAGAAGGAAACATTTTGGCAGGGAAATCAGGGAAAATTTGTGAAAATTGACTAAGAGTCAGGGAATTATTGTTCGTGTCAGGGAATTATTGTTCGTGTCAGGGAAAAATTATTTGTTTCCATTTGATAATAAATAAATAAAACAATGATAGGTGCATATTTGTATAAGTAGCATTTTCGTTTATTTGTAAGGAAAATTGTGTATGTTTTATAAATGTCATTTTCGGGAGGTGTGTTTTCCGCCATGAGGCGAAGACCTACTGTATTCTCTAGTAGTGTTACATATTTTTGGGTAGATTGTGAATATCAAAGTCAGGGAAATAGGTTTTGGCATGTGAGAGAGATCAGGGAAAAGTCCGGGAAATTGATATTGTTACATTCTACGGGGTTCTGGATTCGTTGACTAACAAAACACAGCTTTTCAAACTACTAATTTATTATTAGCAACTATTTATCAACACCAGTGTCAACTAAACTATTTCTCTGTATTATTAAATGTCCATAGAACTATATTCCACTATTCGCCTTCTATGATCGCTTCTTATACACCAACACTTACTGTTGACTCGCTTAATACTCTATGATCACTATTCTACACCACACTAATTCAATACTGAACTGACTTACTCTGCGCACCGCTCGTCTATTTATATTATCCATAGAGATTCTAGACCTTCTACACTATTCTACACCTGTCACTTCTGGTCTCTTCTAGAAATATTATTCCAGAGTGTTCGCTCTTACCAACACACTTTATAATTGACATCTGACCATAGAAGCAACAAATCCGTAACCTTAATTCTCATAGAGAAATGTGACACTATGCTGTTTTTAGTCGGAACCCTGTTGAAGCATTGGATCTCAATCAATTTAACTTATGCTATTAATGAAATAACACTTGAAAATGTAGTCAAAAATTGGATTGATCAAATGGACTCCTTAACAGCTAGTCATTTATTAGATATTATTTTCAAAATAAATGTCATGGACCATTTTTTCAAGTAAAATTAAAAAGAAATCATTGCATCAATTTATCAGTTTTATTTCAACAGTTCTGACACACTTAAAAAAACACCCGATATAATCAATATCTATTTGTTTGTCTTTTTACAAGTTGTTATTAAATAAACATTTTTACTCGTTTACAAAATGTGTATTTACTATTATTTTCCCAGAATCACTTTAATATAAATATGTGAATAAAACAGTCGGAGATTCTTTTAATTTTCAGTTATTTTTTAAACCAATAAAATAAAACATTTTTTAAATTTAAAAAAAAAGAAGAATAAGGACACTTGAAAACTCCAAGTTTACTTATCAGTGCTCATCACAGGTTTCAGTCTTCACTTAATAAAAAAATTACGAAGCTAAAATTAATAATTACGGTTTTAGTACAGTTTTGGTACACTTTATACAGAAACAAAACATGTAATTTGATACGTCGAAAGGCACACTTATTATGAGCAATTTTAACACTCCAGCTGAGTTTTCCTGGCAAAAAATAATAGATTCTTTGGAAAATGTTTAAATTTTCGAAAAAAATGAAGCCATTTTGATACAATATCAGAAAAGTTCCTGCCATTACAGGGTACCCACCGACCTGGAAAAATCAGGGAATTTGAAATATCTCCTAAAATGTCAGGGAAATTTGTGATTTTACTCAAATGTCATGGAAATCATTCAGCAGACCTGGAAATTATGTATTTGTAAAATTGCGTCACAAGCAGATTTTTTTGGTTTCAAATGATATAAGTATATTATTCGAATCTTTCTCACCTAAATATTTGTCTTGTACTTAGGGAAACTTATCTGACAACATTGCGGTTGCCATTTGGTATATTAATTTTAACTTTCAAAAAACACAGCGAATGTCACATCATACGCCAAAATAAATATAGCTTCTCCATCTATCACAAATATGTCTAATTTGTTTATCTTACTTGAAATATTCTTCCTTGAATGCATAAAATGCAAAATGCGTTTTAGCTATTGGTGGTGTAGAGCTGCGCTGTCTGTGTTTATTCTATTTTAACCTTTATGATCATGTAACATAGAGTTAAAGTCGGAGAGAAAATATTGGACATTTTGTTTTTATCACAAATCTAAAAAATTCATTTTTCTGAAAAATGGGTGATGTGTCGAAAAATTGACAAGAAGAGAAAAAGGCACAAAATTTAAATTCCTATAAAATTGATGGACTTTAATTTTTGTTAGGTTAAGGTTTTAAAAAAATTCAATATTACACCATGGCGTCAGCTCTGGGGGAGGCCAGGTTAGGTCTAACCTGCAATGGTAGACTGAAGATCAACCCAGGATTCAGGAGCCACTGCAAAATTCAGGAGATCGTGAGGGAGCCCATGCTTGAAATGAGGTCAGACTTCGCGAGCCCGCGAATCTGCAGGGAAAACAACTTTTACAGTGGTAATCCCCGACCGCGAGGCATGGCGGGAGGAGACGCCGGGCATACCACGGGGCGCGCTCGTCTGGTTCACGGACGGATCCGGCGGGGAGCGTGGGACGGGGGCAGGTGTTTATTCGGAAGACCCGAGGGTAAGTCATAGTATTTCCTTCGGAGCCCATGCAACACTCTTTCAGGCCGATATGTACGCCATCCTGCACTGTGTGCGGGAGAACAAGAGGAGGGGCTACACCAACAAGCGGATCCTCATAGCCAGCCAGGCAGCCCTTAAGTAGCCCACGGGTAAATTCCTGCCTGGTGAGTGAGTACCGAGACGAGACGAGCTACCTGGCTGGGCAGAATGAGGTCACCCTCATCTGGGTGCCGGGTCATTCGGGCAATGAAGAAGCTGGCAGTCTCGCGAAGAGAGGGTCAGCAGAACCATTTATGGGACCAGAACCAGCTCCGGGCGTGACAAAGAGCACTGCCAGGGGAGCCATTAAGTCCTGGCTCAGAAACCAACACAAGGTGTACTGGGCAGACTGTCCAGGGCTCAGACATGGTAAGTCAATAATTGACGAACCGAGTTCAAAGAGAGCTGTGGAGCTGCTAAATCTTAGCAAAGGACGGCTCAGAAATATAATTAACAGGTCTCTTGACGGGACACATGGCCGAAGAAACACCTGCACAAAATGGGGCGGTTCAAAAGGGCCTCGGATGCAGACTCTGCGGCGAGGGGAGGAATCAGCCCAGCACATCTTGTGCGAGTGTAAAGCCCCGGACCACAAAAGACAACTGATCTACGGTCAGTCTAGACCGGAGACAGAGCATTATAAAACCTCACCCTACCAATCGCTGTGCAGACTGGTTCAAGGCACAGTGATTGTGGAGTGAAGAGGCTAAGGCCATGCACTATAGGCCAAGGGTTGCAGCGCTATCGGGGCGGCAAAGCCGTGGACGAGCGCTGAGGGAGAAAAAAAATGACGTCACATTTCCGTGAGCGCCAGAAAAAAAATTATATAAAAAATCGGCATATTTTGAGGTCCTTTCCACGCATACATTCTGTGTCCATTGCGTTACGAATTACCCTATATATATATATATATATATATATATATATATATATATATATATATATATATATATATATATATATATATATATATATATGTATGTATATATGGATGGATGTATGCATGTATCCGCGAGCGATAATTCAAAAATACTAAACTGGCACATATCTTCCATTTTGTTAAGACCGCGGACGAGTTCTTTAGCCAGCCGAGCCAGACCAGTTCTTATAAAAAAAAGATTTTTGGAAAAGAAGTTTGACTCAAAAAAATACAAATGTTTATGAAATTTGGTGGAGATGTTGCCCCGATAATGGCCTTACTATATAGTAAAATTCAACTTTCTAGGTTTCTGGGAAATTGAGTTATTTAAGTTTTAAACATTTAATGAAAATTCGCTACGATAACGCACTTACTGCTGCCCGATTTTTTTTGTTTGTTATTATATACCCACCTACTAAACCATATTATCAAGAAAAAGCATTCCAACCTTCTAAAATATAAACTTCAACAATCATCAAATTGCAAATAGGAGAATATAAATTTGATTCGTGTTATAAATACAGGATGCAAAAATAGATTCCCGCTTTATACAAATAAAATAATATAGGTACAGACAACCCAAAGAGAGGGAGAGAGAAATATATTATATACAAGCAGATGTATTTTGCTTGGTATGCCTACAAATACTAGACAAAAATATTTTCGAGCATTTGTCACGCAAAACTGGCATAAGGTAAGTAGTTTGCCAAAAAGATAATGATTTATTAAGCCACAACAAATTCCCAACGTCACCTGATACAAACAAACAATTACAACCAGGTCTTAAAAAATGCCTTCAAATAATTAAAAACATGTTTATATGTTCCGATAATGATCCACGTGTTGTTAAATATTTTTATGTACTGTGCAGTAAGTAGGTAAACAATTTTTGATATGACGTAGAGAGATATACGAGGGCGGGTCACCAAATCCGTGACTTTTCGAATTTCCCGCCTTTTCACGGGAAGGGCAACACTGCTCCTGTCAACAAGCATCTTTAAGTGGACTCATGTCAAATTTTGAACAAGCCGCGTCATTTAGTTCGTGTTGGATAGCCAATGAAAGCGGAGAACCTCTTGAGTTATAACGAAAATGGAAAAAAGTGAATTTCGTGTGCTCATCAAACATTATAGGAAAGAAACCATCACTCAAACCAAGGCTAAACTTGATAAATACTATGGGGACAAAATTGAAGAAAGTGAATTTTGTGTGCTCATCAAACATTATTTTTTGAGGAAAGAAACCATCACTCAAACCAAGGCTAAGATTGATAAATACTATGGGGACTCTGCACCATCAATTTCCATGGTAAAAAAGTGGTTTACTGAATTTTGTTGCGGCCGTACAAGCAAAAATGACGCCGAACGTTCTGGACGCCCAGTTTAAGTCGCTATACTCGAAACAGTTGACAACATTCACGACATGGTGTTGGCCGATCGGAGATTGAAAGTGCGGGAGATTGTGGAAGCCACAGGCATATCAGATGGCTCAGTGGTTTTGAATTTGCATGATTACTTGGGTATGAGAAAGCTATCCGCAAGATGGGTGTCGCGTTTGCTCACAATCGACCACAAACGCAATCATGTGACAACTTCGAAGGAGTGTTTGGCGTTGTTCAACCGCAATAGGGACGAGTTTTTGCGCCGTTTGTAACCGTGGACGAAACAAGGATTCACCACAACACACCAGAGACCAAGCAGCAGTCAAAACAGTGGGTTTCTCCATGCAAATCGGCGCCGAAGAAGGCCAAGGTGGGTTTGTCAGCCAATAAAGTCATGGCGACCGTTTTTTGGGATGAATGCGGTATAATCCACATTGATTACCTTCAAAAGGGAAGAACAATCAATGGCGAATATTATAGCAACGTATTGGACCGACTCAATGACGATTTAAAAAAAACGACCGCATTTTCCTAAGAAAAAGTTCGTTTCCACCAAGACAATGCAAGGGTGCACACATGTGTAGTGTCCATGGCGAAATTGCATGAATTGGGCTACGAATTGCTCCCTCATCGGCCCTATTCTCTGGATTTAACCCCGAGTGACTATTTATTGTTTCCAAACTTAAAGAAATGGCTCGACGGCAAGAGATTTGACTCCCATGATGAAATCATCTCACAAACAAATATCTAATTTGAGGACCTCGACAAATATTATTTTTTGGAAGGGATAAATAAATTGGAGAAACGTTGGACGAAGTGTATAGAGCTCAAAGGAAACTATGTTGAGAAATAAAATGATTTTTTATCAAAAAACCCGTGTTTCATTCAAAAAGTCACGAACTTATTGACCCGCCCTCTTAATATACGACAACATATGTTTACGCAGAAAATGTACCTAACAATAACACAATTATGACTGCATTATATTGTTAACTGAAATTTTAATCAGATATAGTGAAATATTTAATAATAAAGTAATACGTATGTCTGACACATATAGAAAATATTGTATAAATATCTTACATTCACTGTCAAACGATTTTTAATTACGTAATTGTTAGTTATATAGTATAGTTACCCACGTAAACAGATTTCCCGCCTCTTTCTATCATATGATATTTATTTTACAATATTTGTAAGGCTAGATGCATTCTCACCATAATTAGAACCGCAGACCGGTTTCGCTTTAATTAGAGCTCATCAGTACGGTATACTAATTACAACGAGAACACACCTATGACTATATACATACCTACTAAAAAATAATTTAAACCGCAATATTTAAAATCTCCTTTGTATTTTAAATATTAAATTTCAAATTCTGAAACTAATTTACTTATTAAAATTTTTAATTCGCAAGCTCACACACATAATTCTTTATTATGCATCATACTGTACTTGTTTGTATATGCGCTCTTAGCGCAAGGGCGTCGTCGCAGTAACTACGACCAGCATGAACCTGATACTACGGGTGGACGGGTGGATGCAATGCCTTCAGTTAAATACATGTAGTCAGCAGACCACTTGAGGAGAAACGCTCGCTCGCTCGACGTGTCTACGTGTATTTTTAGAACGTATTTTACCGGGAAGAGCCGCTACACATAGAAAGAGAATGTCTCGCATTATTTCGCAGATATAAGCAGTCGACTAAGTTAAATACATTGGCATTTTACGAGTATTAATATGGCTACAAGTTCATCAGCTTTTAACAGCGGCGACGGTGGGGGTGGTGATTTACAAACTTTACAAACAAGTGGTAATAATAACTGTGATTGTGTTGTGTGTTTTTTGATGACCAAAGGATTTTCAGCTTTACAGTTTGCTGAAAAACTTGCTAATATTAATAAAGGTAGGCCAAAACCTACTCTAAAAAACTTAAATACAAGAATTAAAAAATGTATTCGACATTTCAACGCCGAAAAAACTTATAATCAATATGAATGGTTAACGGGTTGTGAAATCAGGAATAAACTGTTTTGTTGGCCTTGTAGTCTATTTGTGACTGAAAAGGGGGTGTGGAATAAAAGTGGGTTTTCCGACTTGAATAATCTACATAAAGTAGTAAAAAGACATGTTATGTCTAAAGCGCATTTACAGAGCATTTTAAAATTATCCACATTTTTATCATGACATTATTGACGAATTTGCCAAAAACTACAGAAGAATTGAGTTACACTACAAATAGGTAAGTTGCTGAGAATTGCTTCCCTTATTTAAAATGTCACCGCACGCCCCTGTAAGACGGCTATGGTAGCCAGCCTCCTAGAACATTGTGAGATGTACGACAGGGTCGCCATCTCGGTGCGGAACCAGGTAGTATGCTGCCAGGACAGTTCCAAATAACACAAAATGTTATATAATAGAGTCTGTGTATCACCAACTTACAACTTTGTAAATTGTCAGCTCTGGCCCATTTCTATTTATTTTTATTATCAGTCTTTTTTTTATAACATTTTGTGTTATTTGGAGCTGTCGTGACAACATACTAACTGGTTCCGCACCGAGATGGCGACGCTGTCGTTCATCTCACAATGTGCAAGGAGGCTGGGTACGATAGCCGTATTACTTTATAGGTGTGTTCTGGCTGTAATTAGTATACCGCACTGATGAGCTCTAATTGGAGCGAAACCGGTCTGCGGTTGTAATTATGGTGACAATACATCTAGCCTTACATACATTGTCCCTATATTAGGGAAGAAATGGGCCAGGGGTGACAATTTACAAAATGGTTAGTTGTATACAGTCTATTTTATAACATTTTGTGTTATTTGGAGCTGTCGTCAAAATAGACTACCTGTTTGCGCAGAGAGATGACGACCCTGTCGTACAATTCACAATGTTTTACAATGTTGCCGGGCCATCAATTTATATTAACGACACTATTTTTTTCTCCCTCAGGGCTCGTCCGCGGCTTTGCCTCCCCGATAGCACTGCAGCCCTTGGCCTATTGTGTCTGAATCTTAAACGCAAATTCATTAAGTGAAGATTGGAACATCTGATGGACACTGATAAGTGCACTAAGTATTACCATCAAAAATAAAGAGACTTCCCTGCCAGAAATGCCATAGAGAAGCGTAAAAAAACTTATGGGTTTCTATTTACTTTGTTTAGTATATATGCTTGTCGAAGAAGTACTTTTATTTAGATTTTAGTTATCTACATTTCAGTTCCTATTTTTGTTATAATTGTATTGTTTTTGTATTATTATTATCATAAATATAAGTAATCATCTACCGTCAAGTTCACTTTTTTAAAATGATTTATATATAAATGTTATCACTTTTGCCAAAAAAGAAGGTATTTATGTTTTTTATACGCATTTTATGTTTAGAAAGCAGTTGTTTTCATTGTCTCTCCCTAGTCCCAGTCCGTTGTCTCCATTGGCTAAGGAGATAATGGACAATTTATACGAGGGAACATTTTCGGGAATACTGATTACTGCTATAATAAAATTGAAACTTGTCAATTGTAAAATGGTGTTTGACATACAAAAAGTTCGGGACGCAGCAAGTGCGTTATGGTAGTGAATTTTTATTAAATGCTTCAAATTTGAATAACTCAAGTTTCTACAAACTTGGAAAGTTGAATTTTTGTGCATAGTAAGGCCTTACCGAGTGGAATATATTCACCAAATCTCATCAACATAACTTTGTAATTTTCGGAGGAAAAAAATTTTTTCAAAAGAAAACTCAAAATTTAAATAACTCAATCTTCTAAAAATGTAGAGAGTTGAATTTTAGTGTGTAGTAAGGTCTTTTACAATGCAATATAGCCACCAAATTTCATTAAAATATCTTTATATATTTCGGAGAAAAGATTTTTTTTGAAACAAAACTCAAAATTTTCCCGGAAAACCTTATCCGATTTTCCTGACTAACGAACTCATTCAAGGCATTAATAAAAGAAAGGCACTTACCGAGTTTCATCGAAATCAGTTGCTTATTTTTTTGAGCTATCGGAGAAAACTCAAAATTTAAATAACTCAATTTTCTAAAAATGTAGAAAGTTGAATATAAGTATGTAGTAAGGTCTTTTACAAGGCACCATATCCACCAAATTTCATTAAACTAGCTTTGTATATTTCGGAGAAAAGATTTTTTTTGAAACAATCAGAATTTTCCCGGAAAACCTTATCCGATTTTCCTGACTAACAAACTCATTCAAGGCATTAATAAAAGAAAGGCACTTGCCGAGTTTCATCGAAATCAGTTGCTTATTTTTTGAGTTATTGGTTGGATACATACATACATATATATATATATATATATATATATATATATATATATATATATATATATATATATATATATATATATATATATATATATATATATATATATATATATATATATATATATATATATATATATATGGATTCTAGCGTTCCTAGTTCGCGATCATTTGAAAACATTTTTGCAAAGTCTCTCCATCGATACCTCTCTATTAGTGATTTAAAAAAAATTGAATTTCACTAAAAATGAAGGGCTCGCATCTTTTTTCCCCGAAAAATGTATTATAAAAAAACCTATTTACTAAACTAACTAAACTTAATTATTAACTACTTACCAAGTTTTCCTCTAATTAGTTATACGTTATAGTAGTTAAAAAGTCCTTTCCTTTGATAATTACTAACACAAATCACAATTCTGTCAACACTAAGCATTCACTTTAGTTTATAAGGTATAACATAACTTTAAATCTGGTGTAGGTCGCCCTAAACTTTTAATCTTTACCTTATAATTTAAGTCTAACTGTGAAAAGTTAACCATTAAAATATTATCCACTGAATTAATCACAGTATCACAATTATTTTGTCCACTCATTAAGCAACCCGAAGCAGTGGCCATAATAATAATTGTCTTGTCAGAACATGTAAACAACAACGAAATGATCTAATTAAAATCAATCCAACGCGAAGCACTACACGAAAATTACTACACACGCTCTGCGAAAAGTGCACTGCAAACTGCTAGTGTGGAATTTTAAAGCGCACAACCAGATTGCTTATTCGGTTGTTTTTGACGAAGCTAGTCGATCATTTCGCATTGAAGTATCGCATTTCCTTAGAGCGCCGAAAAATACACACCGCCGCGCGACTGATGTATATGGATGTATATAACGTCTGCAACCATTAATACTATACTTCTTCTGATTCTGTATTAATGGCTGCCGACTCTGCGATCCTCGATATACTCATTTTGTTTGTTGAATCCAGGAGCTACAAAAGTCAATAAAAATTAATTCATGTATAGCATAGCAAAAAGATTATTTTTTCCACGGCAGGCGGCAGTGCGCGCGCACGGGCGCACTTATTGAGGGGCCGCCCCTGCTTGAAGAAGTCAAGCACACATACCAATTTATCCACTGCAGTATCTAAAAACACCTAGGAACCTAAGCATGTTGTCGACAGTTAAGTATTAAGATTGTTCACAAACCTCGAAGAATACTTGAGGGGAAAAGATTTTCGAAAAATCAAATGGCAGTCGTTGTAAATTAAAGGCTTGAAGAAGTCACGCACACATACCATTTTGGTTAAGGTTTACTATCGGGGCGCGTATTCTATTTTTATGAAATTTTCTATTTGGACGTGTTTTAGAGTGTAGATGACGAAAATGAGGGCAGAAGCCAACTTTGGAAGTTATTTGGACATTTTTGTAGGAAAAACATAAGTTGTACTCATGATATAATGACTTAGAAGACATATATTGCGCATATGCCCCGCCCCCTTCTATGACATCACGCGGTGAGTAACGTTATAGAAGTCCAACTACACACTTAAAACAAAGTCATTCTCAATCAAAAAGTTTCTATACGTCAGTTTAATGCGCTTGAAGTTCCGGCTATATTGTCTTTTTCAGATAATATAGATCGCAGCACTAAATTTAATCTTTTTCATTTTTATTACTTCCAACTGTATGCACTTAAATATTAATAAAATACGTAATTTTTTAAGAGGTTGTGATGAAACGTCAAACCCCACTGCACGACAGCATATCATTGTTGCATTGGACTCACCACTTGACACCATGCGCGTGACAGGTCTAAAAAAAGGTAGTCTGAATATCATATCTCTTGTTATTTGTATCATGAGTTATACTCACGTTTACCACATGTTTTTTCTCATATTTTACACATTTTCGGGGGTCGTTCGTTTTATATCAACACAAAGAAGGGTGTATTCCACTATTATAATTCATTTTCACATAGGTAGTTAGTGCACCCCCTTAACTGTTTATGTGTCTCTGAAAATTTCCCTTCTTTTCATCGTATAACCGATCCTAAGTTGAAATTGACATTTGACATATAAAGTCAACTTAATGTCATACATTTTGAAGTTTGACATTATTGCAAAAAGCAAAATTTTCTATTGAAATTGTTCAAAAGCGAAACGTGAAAACCATGAAATGTGAATATGTTCAGTGAATTATTTTTTTTAATTTCAACAACACACCACGAGGGCTTACAGCCTAAATACTATTGTACCGTGGGTGTGGAGGAAAGAGGCAGCTTGTTAATTCTGGACTTGAAGGTTTGGAGGTTCGGAGGAGAAGGAAAAACATGCGCCGGCAAGGAATTCCACAACTTGGAAGTCCTCGGGACAAAAGACCGGGCATAACAAGATGTTCTATGTCTGGTGACCTGGACAGTAAAAGGATGCATTCGCTCTGTTCCCCTGGTAGATCTGTTGGGGGCAGCAGGTGGAGGAACTATGGAGGAAAGCTCCTCTGAGCAGTGCCCGTGCAGATATCTATAAAAGAGAGAGAGGTCACCAACGGCACGTCGGTGGGCAAGGGATGGCAGCCTTTGGGTGAGGGTAGGGTCACCGAGGAGACGTATAGCTCTCTTTTGAATGGAGTCCAGAATAGCGAGTGTAGAAGCGGCAGCTGCACCCCAGATGTGGGAGCAGTATTCGAGGTTTGGCCTTATTTATGAAGTATATAAGGTATAGAGATTAGCTGGTGTAAAGTATTTGCGAGCCCGGAAGAGGAAACCTAATTTCTTAGCAGCCGCTTCTGCAATTGATGTGACATGTTGGTGCCAATTAAGATTTCGATCCACAGAAATGCCAACAAGAGAAAAGGACTCATTACTTTGAATAACTTGGTTGTTGATTGTGATGGGTCTAGGGCTGGTGTATCTCTTATGAGAAAGAAAGCAAGACTGAGATTTGGTGGGGTTGAATTGTACAAGATTTCTACTTCCCCAGTCTAATATTTTTTGGAGATCCACGGAGACAGAACCCTCCATTAGTCTGCGATCCTCATCTAATTGGGTTAAAGAGACGGGCTTAGAGTATTGTATATTTGAGTGGAGGGTGCTGTCGTCCGCGTAACTGTGAACTGAGTTGGATGTGCTAGAGAGGAGGTCATTGATGTGGAGAAGAAACAAAGTAAGGGCCAAAGCTGAACCTTGAGGAACTCCTGCATTAATTGGATACAGTTTAGAGGAATGGCCATCCACAACAACAGAAATGTTCCTGTTGGAGAGGAATTTTTCTGTCCAGGTACAAAGTTTTGGTGGTAGGCCATAGGCCGGAAGTTTATTAAGCAGCGCTGCGTGCCAGACCTGGTCGAATGCTTTGGATATGTCTAGAGCAACAATCTGGGATTCACCGTGTAGTTCCATAGACTTGTTCCAAGAATGGGCGACAAAGGAAAGGAGGTGGGCAGTCGATCTGCCTTACGGAATCCATACTGCCTGTCGTGGATTAGACTGTGTTTTTCAAGAAATTTTAGTAATTCGGTGTTTATATACTTTTCCATCACTTTAGAGACGACTGAAATGAGATAAATAGGCCTGTAGTTGCTAGGAATGTTGCTAAATAAGGTACTAAAGCATTATATGGGTATATTTATATCGATCATGTGAAACCAGATATATCCCAAAACATGCCGCAAAAGTGAGTATAACCTACATTTTTTCAACGAAAATGTCGAAATAACTCCAAAAGTTGGTTTCCGCCCTCCGTTTTATTGTGATTTTCGCCATCTACACCCTAAAATACGCGCCCCGAAACTAAACCTTTGACAACAATTTATTGTGGCCACCCTTTTAATATTTATATCAGGTCCTCGTGTTTAAACAAGAAACCGGGTTGAAAAATGTGTTCATATCTTACACTAAAAACAAAGAAAATATCGCGCTTTGGCAGCAGTGCTTATTTTCTCCTCATTCTTTCCTATCTTGCTTCTTTCGACTCGTCTCTCGTCTCCCATCACTCTTCAAATTTCAAATTAATGAATCGTGATCGTGTCACAGCCTGCTGCCTGCTGTCTACTGTACTGCTGTACTACTACTACTCCTGCTGCTGCTGCTCCTGCTAGCGCTCTTTGCTTCGTTTCGTTGTCGGTTTCTCGTCTCTCGTTTCGTTCATGGTGCTGTGGTTATGGTTATACTATACTATATGCTAAGTCAGTCGTTCATTTTCGTGGAGTCGGTATTCCGTGTCACACGTAGTGAGGGCGCTTCATCAAATCTGTGATAATTTAAAACTTTATAAATAAAAAAGTTTTTTTCAAAGTATATTGTCCTAAGTGGTATGGGAGAAAGGGACTGGAGGCCTTTCGTGTACGGAGGTCTTGCTTCTTGCGTAGCTGAATTTGGTGAGACCTCCTTAACCTAATAACGGTGACTTAATTTCTAATTTCTTACATCATTCTCGTGTATTTTAGGTACATTCCCAATAGATACCACAAAAACAAGGCTCCAGATACAGGGACAGAAGATAGATAAGCAACATGCAACCCTTAAATATCGTGGTATGATAGATTGTGTCCTGAAAGTTGCTAAACAGGAAGGTGTCGTCGCTTTATATTCAGGGTGAGTTGTGGAAGAAAATCGCATTTCTTTAAATGATATTTCTTATAACTTAACCATTTTTCGTATTGCTTGCTGTAGATATTTATATCATCACATTTTTATTGATTATTTATTTATTATTTCATTAAAACATCAAAGAAAACTGGGTTATTTAACCTAATTGTCAAAAAATGTTAAATGTCATTGACATCAAGATATTATAGTACTTAAGGTAGATTAAAAATTAGAAGGCTAGGCGTTAGCTAGGGATTTGTTTAATGAGAGTATGGCGCCATTTAACAAGTTAAAATCATGTAACTCTTGAGCTATTTTCAAAATAGATTCAAAATTTTTTGTCTGGCTATTATATTTATAGATAAGTGATCTTGTGATATAATTTGTAAACAGTCGTAAATTTCATGCTTTATTACTGTAGTTATCAAAACTAATTTAAAATCTGATGAATAATCTTTATCTGTATTTGAAATTTTAACTTGTTGGGTAAATAAAATTTCAACTAAAGTGTGTTAAACAATTCAGTTTTCTAATATTCATGCATTTATCAGTTTGTACAAATAATTAGTGTGTGAAATGTATAAAAAATTTGAGATGGCTTTGGAAATTGAAATATTAACTTACCTAAACTGCTCATAATATATAATAATATACAGGTGTTCTATATAAGAACCAACACAGAGTAGGTGTGTGTAATCATGATTTAAAGTAACTTACCCTAATACTAAGTTGCACCCCCTGAGGAGTTATGGGGGTTCAAAGTTACCACAGGAATTACAAAAAATTAATATGTTGGAAACCATTTAATCTACAAGAACCAAACTAAACACTTGAATGAAGTAATCTCATTAAGTGCTAATTGACGGTTATTTCAAACGAATCAACATTTTGCAAGTGGGAGATCGTGAGTGCCTATAAGTCCTTAAATTAAAAAGAACTTTTATAGTCACTTATAGATTGTGATAGAGACATATTTGCCGAGCTGTAATTTTCTTCCTTTTCCTAGCTTTATTTGTTAAAACAATCGGTGGTGATGGTCGACTTTAGCGCAACTACATTTCAAAGTGATTATAATAGAATATGGCCTAAAAACAGTTGTACATACCTTAATAAAGTAAAACAATGTGGCATATTTCGTTTTTAATAACCTTTCAGTGATAAAAGCAATTAAAACGTTTAGATTTACAATAAAAACGTATTTTTGTACCAGAGGTTATGACTGTTGATATATTTCATGCAGATAGGCGTTGTTGTCAGTTTCGAATCTATTTCCTTATTACAGGGTAGTATTTGTCTTCTTTTTTCTTTAGGGAAACTTTATGTGGTAACTATGGCACAATGACTTATAAAACTTAAAACGGTTTCAGCTTTTATTTTGACAAGGTGGTGTCTTGTCAGGTCGGCAGGAGTGCGTGTAAAAAGCATTTAAGATCTTTTGTTGCATTCAAGCGGCAAAACACTCTTGGAATTTAATATTAAATGTGGCAACGCTGTTGAAAAGTGACAGTTCGAATCTTGAAAATAGTGCTTTTTTCATAACTTTAATTATCATTTATTCTGCTATTTATGGTTTTTCCTGTAAATTTTTTTGCTGATTATTTATCTACGTTACGTAATGTTTCTTGTGGTGTGCGCCGTTTTGCTTGATTCAAGTTGCGGTAAAGTCGACCGTCCCCAAACAATCTTCTATTGTGATGTGGTTTTCCCTTCCTCCACCTTTTCAGTTGGAAGTACCTGTTGTCTTTCTTGGAGAAACAGGGGTTAAGGTTTTTCTGATTCTGAACCACCCCTGTCCCTAGCTTATTACTTACAGGACCGGGTGTCTTTCTGAGAGAAACACAGGGATGTTCTTTCTGTTTATTTTTTTCCAGAAACATTCGAATCACCTGTGCATGCAAAAACCGCACGAGGAATGTGGTTTCAACCTCCCAAAATTTGCAACATTTAGGCAAAGAACGTGAAACAAATACGGATTATGTAAAGAAAATGTTGCAAGAAGAGTGTTCTGCAGACCCTTAAGTTTCAGCTTCAACTGTCATTGTCCTTCATTTTACTAAAATATTTTCAGAAAATTCTTTTTATCTATACCCTTTCTGTGATGCTTTGGCTGTAGTTTTAGTTGAATTTATGCTGTAACGGTCTATAATTTTTAGCTAATTTTCATTGAAAAAATTTGTTAATGAGGAGACCGCGACTTTTGAATTTTAAAAAGATTTCTTCAAATGAATGCGAACTAGGCCCCCAAGAATCCATATCCGGGTTTACTTTCAGTTTTTAATTGTTTACATATATACAGCTGAATATAATTGTTATTATACAAGATACGAGAAAAAATTCTATACGTTAATTATAGGGTGTCTTGAGCTGCATCTTATAAAATTATTTTGACAATCACAGGCTGGCCCACAAAGTCGTTGGTGATTCCTACAATTTTTTTGAACACCCTTATATTATTGCACTTTTGCATTTTTTATCGAAATATGATGCATGTTTGTAAGAAACAATCAAAACACAGTAAGTGCGTTTTGAATGGGGAATTTTCATTAAATGTTTTAAATTTCAATAACTCAATTTGCTATTAACCTAAGGTTTGTTCGCTACGAAACCAGTTGTCTCGAAAACATTTTAAATGTATTTTCGGAAAATTTGTGTACATTTTCAAAGAATAAGTTATTTTGATAAAATATGGTACATTGTTTCTACTGTATAGGTTATACCGGTAACCAAATTGATGCCTGCTTGCATTAGAGAGACATATTTTCTATTAAAAACATTTTAATGAAAATTCACTTCCATAGCACACTTGCTGCGTCCATACTTTTTGCATAGATGCTCCAAGATATTCTCTAAGTGAAGATTGGAACATGTGATGAGCACTGCTAATTAACTTAGCGAACCCAAACACATCTTTTAAAGACCTGACGATCGTTTCACTAACAACGTTAGCGTCATCAGAGGCTTAAAAATTC